>BPTQ01000007.1:54584455-55184455 GCA_019973895.1 Chrysanthemum seticuspe
TGGTGTAGTGTTCGTTATCATATCACGTTGATACTTTCATTTCTCTATTTCTTTCCTTTCACGTTTGGCTTGTGCTACTAAATATCACCAAGCCAGTGCCTAGAGGAAAGGCGGGATGAGGTGAGGGGCTCATGGGTTGAGCTCTCAATGAAGTGACTAACCCAGGCTTGGCAGTTCAGATTTGTCTGAATTTTATCGAGTCTGTGTTTACGTTTACTTCTAGTCTCTTATATCCCCTAAGGGCCCAGCAATACAGGGTGCCTCTGAGTTACCACACAATTTGTGTACTAGTCTGCTATCTTACTGGTGATTGCTATCGCTAGTCTTTCCTAAACCTATCCTATTAATGTGATTTCTTTTTCTAATATTGATTTTCGCTGAATTTTTTCTTAATTTGCATTTAAGTCGCTTTTAGTTATAATCTTTTTCTTTAGTGTAATTATCCTATCCAAATCCTTTCTGATCGCTATCGTTAGTGGTCATTCTATCGTCTGATCATGTGTTTAACACACCATTGAGTCTCCGTGGGACATAACGACCCGGGAATCCCCTATATTCTCTGATCTTCATTTGCATTTGTGTCTGAGCTATTTTAAGTCTGTTTAGACTTGACGGTTCGGACCCAATCAGTGAAGTAACTCTCGAGTTGGGTACTCGGGGAGTGGAGTAGGGCGGAAAGGAGATCCGTGACCGAACCACTATAAATCATCGTGTTCGGTTTGCACTTTCCTTTCTTTATCTCTTTACTTTCATAGTTGCACTATACTATTGCTTGTGATGTGGTTTGATGTTAATGCTTGTGTGACAACATGGTTTACTATGCTTTACATTGGTCACAAACAATAATTGGAACTTTCATATTATAATAAGTTTCATAAGCGATTTGATACTAAAGATCTAAAGATTTTAAACGGTAACGTATTCACCCCCCCTCTACGTTTCCACATCTTTGTTTGGTCTTCTATGTCTATCGTATGTTTTTTTTTTTTTTTGGTAGTTTACTTATCTGACATTGTTTGTTTGTGGTTGAAAGAATCGTTATCAATTTTTGCCCTTCATTGTTTATAATTTCTGTAAATATTTTGCCTTTATTTGCGCCATTTCGTTGAACTTATGACAACCAACTCTAATCTAATGTCTAAAAGTAATAGTGTAAACACGTTATGCCAACCTACCAGTATTTCTGATCGTTTGGGTAACAATGACGTAACCTCTGACGCCGGTAATAGCATAGACGCACATGCGTTTGTGGTGGTTCATGAGCCATCACTTACAGGTGCATCATGCACATTGGGCCCTTCTTACATTTCCCAAAAAGCTGCTTCTAGCTTTCCTGGGTTAAATGTTGGTCATCCCTTTCATGGCTCGGCTAATATTGATACTGCGCATGCTGAAAAGAGGCAGCATTCAAGCGTTCAGGGGTTGGGATAATTATTAGTGAACATGTGATTCTGTAACTGACAAAGGGGAAACTAAAGTGGGATGTGATTCGGATTATGAGTTTTCTTTGTATGTGAGTGTGAAACATGGTTCAGTGAATGAGGGTACGGTGAATACTAGCTACACGAGCAATATAATGCCACGTTGTATTGGGTTGTGTGTCTCTCACCGACTTTCTAGAACTTCTTCATCTATTCATATTGCTCTTTTCTCAAGTATAGTTCCTGTGAGGAGTTTCGGTTACGGTTAGCGTTATTACATTTCTATATTTTCTATATTTTGTATCATATATTGTTTTCTAATTTCTTTCTTTTTATGTGTCGCTGCTACTTTCAGGTCGTACTTACTCGGGCCCAATGTTGTTAGACTTTGGTACACAGACGGTTCGTCATCTCCTATATACATATTCAGATGCGTGTACATCGTCTGGAAATACCTTTATGGACACGAATCGTTCATGCAGTCTCATTGGCCATTCGCGTTTGACTTCTTACCAAGAACATGTCCCTGATACAGTGATACTCATGCTATCCCTCATGTTCTGGGTATAACATATACAAACACTTTTTCTTATGTATGTTTAATTGTTTATGTTACCATTATTGCTTTGATGCATGCTTATTAACGGCTACTTCGTCATGTTTATGTGTTAGGCCTTGGTGCTGCTCGATGTCAAACACCCTCAACTGTGTCTTCATCTTTGTCGGACGATGCTACAAATACAAGGCCTTCGTGCATTTTCCCAAGCCATTTATAGGACCCTGTGTATGAAATATTCGGTTTTCATATTGATCCAAGTCCTCAGATTCTAGGTATGAACCATATAAATGTCTTCCTTTTAACATGTATCTTCCTGTTTAATCATTCACATATATTCTTACACCCTCTACTGTGTTAATATTTATGTGTTAGCGCCTCCCGCTACATTACGCGGTTCGGCCTCGGTTAGACATATTGCTGTTGTAACTCCAGATACGAGATCTTTAGGCATGACTCCAAATAATGTTGATGCATATACCACTACTACATAACAGGTCTTTAGCGACAGTTTTATCCATCGGAAATATGTCGGTAACAGCTGTTTCCAACATATTTGTGACCGAAATAGGCCGTCTGTGAATCCTGGTCGGTAACTACTATCCGTCGGAAATCTGTTGGAAACACTGACTGAAAAAACGCTTTAGAAATCTGTCGGTAATTACTATCCGTCGGAACTCTGTCAGTATACTTTCTCTCGGAAAATCGTTGGAAATAATTCCGTTAGAGATCCGTCGGAAAAGTGTAGTCGATAAACCGTCACAGTTCCGTCACAGTTCCGTCACAAAAATACAAATGATTTCCCTCATTAAAGCTCACATTTATAAACCTGTATCTATAAAAACTAAAAAGAGCTAATAAACGAAATGGATAATTCAAAATTAAATAGATTAATTACTAAAATTTAACATTCAAATCACAAAAGTTGTAGTCAAATCAAAATCAAATCCAAAGCATTTAAAACATTCAAGATGAAACCAAAGTATTTAATAAAGCATTCAAATGATATGCTGTTATCCAACTAAGGATCGGGACGGGAATCCGTAAACTTCTTTAAGACGAAGTTGATGTCATTCATCCTTGTTGCCATGCTCTCTCTCTCGAGCTTGTTCACGAGCATTCACCTCCAATTCTCGTTGTTGCATGTGCATTAGGACCTGTGCTCTCATTTGTGTGTTGTCCTCTTGCAATCTTCTTATTATCCCTTGCAAAGTTTGTACCTGCATTATATTAAGTCCTATTAGAAAGCTTAAAACATATTTCCATGCTTAAAATAAGAAAAGAGGAATAACAGGGGAAGACGCAACAAGAGTAAGACGTGAGCTATCTTGAGAGAGGATAATGGGACAAGAATGTGCCAAAACCTTTCTGTATGAGTACATTAGCATCATTGACAATTAAACATATCCTAAATAGACTCTAGATAAGTCCACCACAATCCCTTTATTTGCTAACATATATACAAGTTTCTATTGGTTGACATAGACTCGGATTTCAGGTTGTTGGAGCGGTGGCTTTGAAGAAAGTGGTGATTAAAGTCTGTAACTTAAGCTCGTTGACTAATTTTCCCCTAACATATATGCTAATAAACATTCAACATTAGCTTTACGCAAACACTCGTTCTGAGCTTATTGTGTTCTGACAGCAAATAAGCTAAAGCTCCACAAATAAACTTTCACCCAAATGAGATCTAAACAAAGTTAAATACAATCAACTAGATCAAATGTCATATCCCTACTCATTAGGCCTAAATATTCATCATCTCTTATTCTGCTTAGTGTAACAAGTGTAAAATAACAAGAATAAAACCCCCGAACGTGATTTCAGTCCAAACAAGAAAAGCCATAAGGTAAACACACATTCGTGATTGTGAACTAATATTAACTAAAACTTGAAACCACATTTTTTACATTCAAACCTGCTAGTTAACAAATTCGGCACTTGGACTAAAAAATGATACTTTTCACATCCTTCATCATCTATTACTATTATTACTATTACCTATGTCGCATTTACAAACATTCAATGTATTTTGAGTTACAAGTCGCATTTTTTACGAGTACTAAGTAAACTAAACATACAATCAATTACCCGATATCAATAAAACATAAACATTCAAATGACTCACCTGAACTTGACTCCAATCCAAATTAACAACCGCAAGGTGGTGCGTCTCCTTATCAATTTCAGGTACATTCTCCTCAATATGTAAACACAATTATTATTACTGATTTTTATAAATGAAAAAAAAAATAAAAATAAATACCACAAGTATATGGTAACCCAAATTCACCTGCAAACCATCCTCCTCCATTTCCAAATAACCTCCTTTATCCTCATCCGTATCCGTCGAATTATAATCATCCACCAGCTCTTCCTCCTCCTCATCTCCCGACTCCGACTCCGAATCCGATTCCGAACTCGATTTCAACAACTTCTCATCATTCTCTTCACTTTCCACGTCATCCTCTTTTTCCTCATTTTTGGCTAATTCGCTATCGTTTTCGATACGATAATACTCTTTTAAATTATTTACTGTACTGCCATCATTCTTTTTAACTCTACCTCTTTTATCGACGCGTGAAGATGAGCTAGTGAAGTGCTTATCAGTTAACATACGTATAAAACGTGAATCAATTTTCACTTTGTTTTTGTGTTTTGGCACTTCTTGAAACCTTGGGTCCTTTTGTGACTGTATGAATCTTTCGTCAGTTATTGTGTTGTTTCCGTCGCCATATACTCGACTTCCGGCTGAACATTCACACCCCACTTGTTTTCATCTAAGTGAAACGCTGCCAAAGCCCTCTTTTGACAAAGAGTTTCTAGTTCATCAATATGCTCGTTTCCACCATAGTATCTGCAAAAGTATATTAAATTTATATAAGCATTAAATCGCTAAAAATTTAATCACCACTTTCACATACATAGCATACTCACCTTTTTCCGGGAAGCCCTTCAGAATATTTGTTTGTAAGGCATGAACCAACTGCCTCCATAACAGCTCGGGATGTGAAGTTCTCTGATGCAATCATGCAATAAGCTCTAAACCTTTAAATTGACGCTGCTTCTCCTTGTAAATTGTTTCACTAATTTCAGGATCCACTGTACTCAGTTCATGGTCTTCAAAGCTGCTTCCATTACCTATCAATGTAAAATTCCAACTCCACGCCTTATCAATAACATATTTTCACACTACAAATATACATTTATAAAATTGCACGAGCATACTAAAAGTGGTATGGTTATCAGGCTAGCTACCTCCAACTGTAACGGGCACAGAAGGGGTGGACGTCGGATTTCCAGTAGCCAAGCTAGCTTCAAATTTGAATGATCTGTATGGCTTGAGTGAACCAGCATTCGCCTGACGCATAAACCCGCCGACACCAGGTCCTTTTGGGAGAAAAGTAGACTCCTTAACCATACAGGTTGTTGAAGTGAACCCATGGTAGCTCCAGAGCAGGTATGCATTATGCTTAACACAAATCCAATACGAACCACAACAAAATCAAAAAACCATCGGAATGTTTCACTTAACTAAAAAAACTTTATATAATCAAAAAGACCATGAATTGAGTAAGCCCTACAAGTATTACAAGTTTACGCATATTTCAATCTTACGAAACAAATGGAAAGGTTTAAACCAGAGCCTATAAATTCAGATAATTGCAATTATAGATAAATCGCTAATATACTCTTATCCAATATTCATTATTCCACCACAGAAAAAATACCAAATCAGGGATTGCTTATTTTCCAGCTTAATTGTTAGTATAGGGCAAAATAAGCAGTTTGGGACACACTTATTTCAAAGTGCTTGCTCATTCGAGATAAACTAAAATCACTTTTTTACCACCATACATAACTTAAAACCTATTATAAACAATTAGATTAAAAATTTCTTAAATTTAAAATAAGGAAAACCAACCACTATTACTTCAAAAAGCTTAAAACTATAGCTGTTAATTTATAAGCAACCCCAAACAACCTGAACAGCATCCTATGATTAATATGAAAAAGTGAGAAATAATGTTCACTGATTAAGTACTTAATCCATCATTGAATGCACAGGAGATAAAAAATACTTACTGCCACTCTTTCAGTATATCCATTGCAGCAGAATTTAGTTATCTTCCATTGTAAAAAGAGCAACTTAAATTCAGACAAATGAACAACTACTTTTGGATCAGTTACTCTACAATTTAAAAAACATTTGCAATTTATCCTAACTGTTTTGTTTAAAAAACAGTTGTAGTTTATCCTAACTGATTTAAAGCAAGAGTGCAGCCATGAGATGCATCGAAACAGACTAATTCCACATCAATTACAACTACGCTATGCAACCAAACACTCGAAAATCAACTGGTTATCCTAACTATGACTCAGCTCTTATTACTAATCTCCTCTTAACACGAATCGAAAATTGACTACCAATTGACTAAACAGGACACATCAAATCAAATCACGTGGCTTAACCTCAGGATGTGCTGTACCAATAGTAGGTGCAACGACATAGCTTCCATTAGCTTGATCCACAAGACATCTCGCTATCTATAACTCATAACCAATCAAAAAATTTATCCGCGCGGCATTATAATCGAGTTTCTACTCAACCCTCAAAACACGGGTAATTTATACAAATTTAATAGCAACCATACTACAAAACACACTTCCAATCATTAAAGCAACTAAAACACCTTACAACTCACAAGCAATTAAATAACTTCAACACACTCCTAATCGTTATAATCTGTTTTCCACTCAGCCGTCAAAACACGACTAATTCACACAAACTCTAACACCAATCGAACTTTCAAGAGACTCCTAATAGTTAAAACAGCTAAAACATCTCGACATTCTTACATTCTTACAACTCTATTCCACTAGTTTACTCTTAACAAAATTCTAACCAATAAACGACCAAAACTCGCCAAATTTTATAACAAAAAACTCATAAAGCCCTCACATATACAGCAGAAGCATTAACCTAAAACCAACTCATATATATTCAGAATTAGGGCAAAATAATACATTCAAAACATTAAGCAAAAATTAGGGCAAAATAATACATTCAAAATTGGGGAAAATAAGCTCAACTGAAAGGAAGAATTAAACCTTGATGAAATAAGCTCAACTGAAAGGATGGCGGCGGCGGGAGGACGGACGGATGAAATAAGCTCAACAGATGAAAGTGTGTGACATTTTAGAGGGAAGATTAAAATTAAAACTGAAATGGAACACACTGAAATCAACGGACTTATAAGTTTTTTAAAAGTAAAAGTGAAGTTATTGGGAAAAAAAATTGCACCTACATTGTATCAAGTCCCATTAAAGAAGAGATAGGGTGTGTAAAGTGTGACGTTTGTGTAATGAAGAAACAATCATGGAGTTAATTTAAACGGCACAGTCCTACCAAAAAGACAGCCACGTAGATGCATTAGATTTGCGTTAAGCCCAGCTAATGATCTTATCAGACCCATGACTCAAGTGAGTCACAATTTCAACATATGACCCATCAACCCCACATACAGATCTGATCGATAACCCAATTGAGTTATGATTTGACCGAATTATGATCCAGATGGACCCGCATGTTGATCAATCAAGCTGGTCCAGGTCCTTTGCTTATGCAAGTTAACTGTATCCACATTGGCCATATAACAACAATCCACTCAACTAATATCTAGTGGTATTCAACTACCATAGCAGAATAGCTCAAATGATGTTAATTAATCAAACTGGTCCAGGTCCTTTGCTTATGACGAATGGCCACTCAATAATTTCCCAAACACTATAAGACAATTTACCTATCATTTGCAACAAATTTACACCTGAAACTGATCTGTATATGAAAACTAAGAAAATTGCAGACCTATCACTTTTATTGCAAATTTGCATGCTATATCTGTGATCTGTAATTATGTATACACCAACACTCTGCACATATCGACTATTTACAGACCTATCACTTTTATTGCAAATTTGCAGACCTATTTGCAAATTTGCAGACCTATCACTTTTATTGCAAATTTGCAGACCTATCACTCATTATTTTCCCAATAACTAATTACAGGAAAAAAATAATTTTTGTCTTTGAGGTTTATTAAAATGATTAGATAACACAACTTAGTCAGGCATTTCGTCGATCACTTGGTCAACACATGCAATCCACAACATTCAACCAAGCAATCAATCAATCAGCTCTTAAAATAACCTAACAAACACAGACCAATTACATCATACTAATTCTATACACAAAGTAAAAATAAAAGCTGAAATGATCAAATTAACACCTAATACACTCCAAACCAGTAACAATCAACGAAATAAATCATTATAACTTATAATCAAATGAAATAAGCTCAACTGAAATTAGGGCAAAATTGGGGCAAAATAATCGGAGTTTAAAAAGGAAGAGTTAAACCTTAATGAAAGTAATCGGAGTTTAAAAAGGGGCGGACGGCGGTGGCAGACGGCGGCGGCGGATGGCGGATGCATCTATTATGAATTCTGCTTCTTCATTTCAAATGTGTGGCTGAAAATATTTCTCATTCTTCTTATTTTTATTTTTCTTCTTAGTGGATCCATAAGTTAAGTTTGAAAATATTTGAAGATTTTAATTAGTTTTAAAAAGTCTTGGATAATTTTGTTGTGCAATGTATCAATTTTAGATAGTATTTTGTATCATTTGATACTTGTTTTAGAAATTTGGGTTTTTAGTTGACTCGGTCGAGTCAACTAACGTCAACGGTTCACCGGGTCAAACCGGTATTATGACAAATGAAAAAATTACTAAATTTTAAAGAGTTCGTAGAGGAAAACATATTAAACCGCTATTCTTCTAGATTTTCTTACAGTTTTAGCCAAATACGAGTAATGTAACAATTAGCAAATAAAAAACACGTTTAACATTATTAGATTATAACTAGTACTCTTAAACTGATTTGAATGAATAAATTTTTATTAATGGCTTTTAATTAATGGTTTTTTTTAAAAAGTTTCTTAGACCATAAAATGTGCTGAGGCTAACTTGAAACATGAGTTGAGGGCTGTTGGGTCTATTATAGATTTGATGATACAAAACAAGAAGAATGAAACATGAAGGACTAAAAGTGACAAGAAGGGAAACTACAAAAAGATGGAGGATTTGAAAGATTTTAGAAGATATGCTTAAAAGAATATTTAGTTTCCTAATTATATTATGATTCCTCTTGTAAACCCTAGATGTCTCTAGTATATAAAGAGACATAGGGTCATTAGTTTTAGAGTACGTACAAGATGTAGACGTCTAAAGGTATGTGTGTGTGGGAACCTAGGCGTAGGGAAAACGCCTAAGGTTTAGTTAGTTAGTGTTAGATCAAGCCTTTGATCTTTATTATAGTTAGTTAGTTAGTTTATGATACTAAAAAACCTTGTTCATAATAATATTGATTCTATGTTTGAATATTCCGCCTTCATTATTATGTGTTCCTAGATATAATATTAGACCTCGTCTAAGAGCTTACAACGATCTTCACAAGGACACACACAATAAAAGCCCAAATACTGAATTTACACTGAATAGTGTGGTTAAGTTGAAACACGAGTCGACATAGTTTAACATACCGTATATATATATATATATATATATATATATATATATATATATATATATATATATATATATATATATATATATAAGGTGAAGTTAAAATAAAAAGACAAATATCCGTAAAAAGAATAAAAAGATTTATTTTTTTTGAAAAATTCTCCAAAAATTCCAAAAGAATTCCACAAAATTGGGTGTGTTGGTGCATAAAACTTTTGTGAAAACATTTTTTATAATTTTGAGTTTTGATACGTTTTTTTTAATGCACAAAAAACGAATTTTGATGCGCAAAATAATTTTGATGCACAAAATTTTCAACTTGTTTTAGTTAAATGCGCAATGTTATTTTGATAAAAAAGTCAAAAGAAGTTGGGTGCAAAAACCAATTTTTGATGCACAAAAAAACGATTTAATGCGCAAACGTATTTTTTCATAATTTTTTTTCGGAAAAAATATCCACTTTTAGAAAAAAGTTTTTCACAACATTTTCATGCACCATCATACCCGATCTTGTAGAATTTTTTGGAAATTTTTTGAGAACGTTTTTTGAAAAAAAATCCGTTTTATCTTTTTACGGATATTTGTCTTTTTATTTGATCTTTATCATATATATATATATATATATATATATATATATATATATATATATATATATATATATATATATATATATATATATATATATATATATAGAGAGAGAGAGAGAGAGAGACAGAGATTGGATCATTTAAAAAGTTGATCTCAAGAGAAAAGTGAGAGAAGTGATCTCAACCATTGGATCTCCCCCTCTTCCCCTCCTTTTTTTTCCCCAACTCAAAGGGCCTTATTGTAACTTCTTTTATTTTATAAGGTTTGTTTCGTAACTTTTTACATATTCATCTTTTTCATATGGCATACACGGTTTCTTCTTTTTTCTTTCTTTTTTGTTTTTTTTTTCTTTTTTTTTTTGTTTTTGTTTTTTTTTTGTTTTGTTTTTTTTTTTTTTTTTTTCTTATTTCAGTAATTTATTCATTCTTTGAATATACCCAAAGAATGTGTGTCAACATTCGTGTTTTCATTAGATGAACAACTTATTCGACTCATTTTTGGTAGAGATTTGTTATTGCTATATTGTAATATGTAAACTATAAGGATCTATTAATCCAAATGAAAAAAATAGGAAACTAGACCATATTGAAAAAATGGGTCCATTTTTTACTCAATAAACCTACAAAAAAGAACATACTAATATCTAAACTTGATTATGTACATGACAAGATTAATGTCCAAATGAAAATTAGGATGTAAAAGTATGAATTCTTGTTCCTCTACTTAATTCTACAACACTCGATGAAGATCCCTCTTTATTTGCATCCACTGGACAAAGGGACTAGCGTTGCGGGTTCCACCTATTGAAAGAAAATTATGTAATGAGTCACAAAGACAATTATTGATCATGAATGTCTAACAAGAGCACGAAAGGTAACTTTCGAGTGAAACAGCTTGAGCAGCTTCATCTATAATAAAAATGTCAAAGAGACGACTTACTTGAGTGAAAAGGCTTGAACCACTGAAACTACGAGTAGAAAAGACCTGAAGCAAAAATTACAAATCAGAAGTCATGTGGTAACGTTTTGGATCGTGTCATCATAAGATTGAAAATACATACAATTCGAGACTCATCCATGATTGAGGGACGAATTGTGTCCCTGTCCCTTGCATCAATGTCTGTAAGTTTTTGTTCAACCTAAAAAGTCAAACCAGTTGGTTAGAAGGAATACATATCATGGATAGAACAGAGTTTTTGTTGACACACTAATTAAAAACTATACAAAGAGTTTTGGGTCAAATCAACCCCAAATAATCTGGTATCAAAACCTACCCGTTTTGAAACATTATCTACCCAACCCGACCTGCCAAGTTTACCACCTATAACATGCAGATTCTATATAAGTAATTAATGTGCAAACTTTATCGTACGTACTAGGTAATCCATAGATACAGCCTGAACTGAGTGATGTTCATTGAGGCCGATCTGAACAATTTTAGGAGTATGTGTACGACCATTTTTATCATGAATACCTGGTGAAAATCATATACAAACTCATTCTTTGAATATGAAACTATTGAATAAAATAAAGTTAGTTATTGATAAAAGATAAACCAACGAGATAATAACTTTTAATTAAGATTCCAGGCTAAAAGGAGTTCAATTCTTGCCTCCTTTCGGTATTTAGAAGTTCTGAGATTATCAGTTGGCTCAAACAAGAAAGTGTCACGAGATATGCTTACGCTTTACCTCTAACTGCTATATACCAGTATCGAGCAAATGTTAGAACACCACTCACCTCAGAGTTGGTCTAAAATATCCTTTTACAAACATGGAACTAGCTTCGGAGCAATGCCTACAGGTCTCGGCTCTAGGGGTAATGGATAATACTGATGCACTAATATAGTATAGATGCATCAATGTATAATCATATGGATGCCCTAATATAGATGCTTTACCTCTAACTGCTATGTCCATCGATGCACTATTATATACCTTTTCGATGCACTAATCATAATCATAGATGCCCTAATATCTACCTCTTGTTTTGCTGTTGTCATAAAAGTGAGCTGGTAATTGCTGTCACTTGTTTTGCTAATGCCATAAAACTGAACTTGTTTTGCTACTATGATAAAAATGGATGCACTAAAGTACCTCAAATGGATGCACGAAAGTACCTCAAACGGATGCACTAAACTTTCTTTTATAACCCGTAATCACATATCTATTATCCTATTAAATAAATACAAGATCACTACTTACTTCCAGTTCAACTCCCATTCTGCCTTATCTGTTGATGCATATACGACCTCAGCATCACCAGATCGACGACCAGCCATTACATGAGGAATTTTCTGGAGAAATACAATAAAGGTGTAAACTTTAAATATAACCAATAAAATGATCATTCATTAACGCAAAGAATTTCATGATCATAATACCTTTCCAGATGCCTTTTCAAACGCTGCTATCATCTCCAAAACGGTTTCCAAGTTGTAGACTTTACAACCTAAAAAAAACAGAGAAAAGTTCAGTTAATCCAAATTTTAATGTTCAGTATATATGTTCTTCACTACTTTATGCATTTTGTCAAATTGATGGTATTAACCATTTCATACATTATCCACTCAAGAAAAGAGACATACCTATCATAGAGTCGGAGAGTTTCCTTAATGCAGTTGTGTGTCCATCCGCTAAATCCACAACATGAATGTAATCACGTACCTGAACAGAAATAAAAAGTCATAAAGTTTATACAAACAATACATTATAGTTTTTACTAATAGATTTATAAAACCACCACACATCTTATTAATTTTTGAATAAATAGTACAGTAGCTAATTTGAGTTTTTTAAATCAAAATATCGATGGCTACTTTAGCGATAAATAAATAAACTTAAAGCTCATAGATTAGAACATACCCCTGTTCCATCTTTGGTTGATTAGTCAGTCCTAAATACTTTGAGTGTAGGTAGCCTGCCGACGGCTACTTGTTGAACAAAGGGCATAAGATTGTTTGGGATCCCACGAGGACCCTCGCCAATATGACCACTTGGGTGTGTACTAAGCATACAAACGGATGCCCAAATATTTTCAACGATGCACTAAACTTATAAATGGTTGCCCTACTATGAACAATAATGCACTAAACATACAAACGGATACACTAAACATATACACTTATGCCTTAATAAGTATAACGATGCACTAATCATATTCACTAATTCCCAAGTGAACTACTAAATTTCTACAGCTAAAAATGATATTTAAAAGTTATATGAAATTTAAAACTGATTTTTTTGGATTTTCTTGATTTATTTTGAATTAAAAACTAATTTAAGATATTTAAAATAAACTAAAAATACTAAAAATTAGGAAAACATGCAAGAAAATTACAAAACTATTTTTCAAAAATCTAAATTAACTAAAAAGAATTTTCAAAACTGAAATCATATTTTTCTGAATTTTTCTCTATTTTTTATGAATTTAAAACTATTTAAATCTAATTAAATTCCTAGAAAATACTAATTTAACTAAGAAAAATATGGAAAAATTCTTTTTGTGACTTTTTGAATATTCTACAACTAAGAAAATTGAAATTTCATTTTTTCTAACGTTTTTCTGAATTATTTGGATTAAAAGCTAATTATCAAGCCTTAAAAATGATTTTAAATGCAGAAAAATAGCAAACGAGCATGGAAAAATATGAAAACTTCTATAAAATTATAAAATAATACTGAGAATCCAGTAAAAATAACAGAAACAACTAAAGATCACAGGAACTATGACTTGGGCATGAATCTGATTAAAATAAGCACTTAAAATAAGCTAAAAGCCTCTAAAAGCTACAATAAGCTACTACAGCCTAAAACTAACCTAAAATGTCTAAGATAAGCCTACTGCAACTGATTTCAACCTTAAAAGCACAAGCTATAAGCTAAAAGCACAAGATCAGGTTTAAAATTCAAAATGCCAAACGGCCCTATAGGGGGTACTTTGAGCTCTAATTCAGCAGGTATAAAAAATTCTTAAAAATAAGCTAAAAATACCATGAAGAAGAAAACCAACCTGAGATTATATGACCAAAATTTCAGCTTATTTGAACCTATATTGAGTGAGTTAAAAATATAAAAGTGGATGTAGTTTGAGCATAAAATAGATTTTTGACTTTTATGGCAGATTTTTATTTTGACTAAGATGAGCTTTGATCTTCAAAAACTGATTGCACATGAAGTTTATAATTGTAAAATGACCTAATTAAGATGATTTGAATGACTCTAATACTAATATGCAAGTTAAAATAATGCTACAACTAACTGATATGACATTATGAGCAGATACAATTAAATTTTGACTTTGGATGCTCTAAAATGCAAAATGAAGACTAATATATGCACTTTACCTAAATAAGACTAAATCAAATGATATTATCCCTACAACTAACCTCAAGCTCAGATTATAAAGCATATCCAAACACCCCTTAATGATACTAATTGGAAGCTAAATCTATTAAATCAACTATCTGATCCTTAACACTGTTATATCTAGCTTTAGTATGCAATTTTATCCCTAAATGAATTAATCTCTAAACTATATCTAATCTATCTAATGCAAGCAGAAAATTAATGCAGATTATGCAGTAAGAACAAAATAATGCAGAACAAATTTAGAACTAATATTAACAACAATAACAATCAAATAAGCTTAAACTGAGATTAGATTAACTAGATAAACAACAGAAAAACAATTTAATCTATTGATTAAAGATTAAAACAGTAATGAAACTCACAGGTGTCCTGCCACTACGGCATGCTAACTGAGATCAGAATACAACCAATCTAAACATAATATCAACCCATACCAAATCCAAAATCAACCCATATCCAACATTAAATCAGCAATTCAGAACAATTCACCCAAATTTCTGCAGGTTTGACTAATTTTGACTGAAGTGTGATTTTAAGAGTAACTTCTGAGTAAGCAAGAGATTTGATATAAGCTCAAGTAACAAATGGGAATATTAATAAGCTGAAATGAAACAATTAAACAGAGATTTAAATTTGATGAGAATAAAAACAGAAAAATTTTTATTAATAAAATTTTGAGTACAAAATAACAAAGCTGAATTAAAACTAAGACATTTGAAAATTACAAGCTATTCAGAAGCTAATTCTACACTACTCCTAATCTACTCAGAAGCTACTCAGAAGCTGATTTAAATTTGTTTTTACAACAGGGTTCATCGATGCACTAAACATACAATGATATGCCCAAGTATTTCCAACGATGCACTAAACATATAAATGGATGCCCTACTATGACCAATAATGCACTAAACATACAAACAGATGCCCTGCTATGACCAACGATGCACTAAACATATAGACAGATGCACTAAACATATGTCGTAACAAGTCATTTGATGCCTTAATCATATTAACAGATGCTGTAACAACAATTTTTGATGCAACAATCATACAAACAGATGCTATTTCATAGAACCCTGTTGTACCAATTAAAAAAACAAATGCTCTAATCATACTCTATGGATGCCATAATGTATCACACGATGCTTTAATCATAGACACTTAAACCGCTAACGTTTCATGAGATGCCCTAATTATAATCTATCAATGCCCTTACCTTTTCGGTTCATGCTCTAATCACACATATTTTATGCCCTAAATTTGTCACTCGATGCACTAACCATAAACTCCCAATGCCTTAATTTTTTAACCTGATGCTTTAATCGTTCTAACAAATATCACAACATTAATGGCTAAAGCATTAATCAAAGAAACAAGTGAACATGTCACGCGATGCTCTAATCACACAATGGATGCATCAATATATCTCGCGATGCTCTAATCTAACAAAAATATGATGTAAATTAAATTCCTTATACTGATGCACTTATTCAGACAAATAAATGCTACTGGTATAACATACTTATTTATATAGATGCACTAAAATGTAATTTTATACACACAAATTCATTAAATATCATTCATTTTCACAATAACACTAATAATTTTATAATTTTCACTATAATGCAACAAAAAAACATATAAATTATTTAGGAAAAAAATCGGTAATTAAGAATGTGTAAATTTTTTTATAATTTTCACAATGTCATTCCTTTATTCTAGTTTCTAAAATTTATAATTATTATCAATTATAACATATTTAAATCAACAAAATGATAAATATATAGAATTAGGGCACTTACGATTTTGAAACTTCTGTGTCGTTCTTTTTCTGATGATCAGAAGGTAAAATTAATGCAGTTACGAGTATTGTTATCTGATTTTTATTTGATTTTGTTAGGTTTAGTTTTGATCCGAGTGTGTGATGATCGAGTGTGTGTTTTGTTAAAGTTTAGTTTGATGTCAGTGAGAGAGAATGGTGATTATCTTATTTAAATGACGATTCCCCGTTTCTTTTTTATTTTTTTTATTTTTCACCCTGAAGTTTGAGATGTTTGCAAAATCTACCCTATAACTTTTTTTCTCACTTTTCTATCTAATTAAACTTTTCTTTAGAACCGGACTCTATATATATATATATATATATATATATATATATATATATATATATATATATGGTAGGGTTAAAATGAAAAGTTTCTTATAATGAAAAGAATGAGAAGCATGTGGAGGTGACATGTGTCACCTTTGCCACATCACCAAGCCATGTGTCACCCCCACCCCCACCACCCACCCACCCCCCCGCCCCCCCCCCCCAAAAAAAATTTTCCCGCCAAAAAAAACTATTTTTTGGGCAAAAAAAAATTTCCCGCCAAAAAATTCCCGTCAAAATTTATTACTGCATCACAGTTATAAAATTACTGCATCACAATCATAATTGTGATGCAGTAATTTATAACCTTAATGCACTAAAATCATGATTATGATGCAGTAAATTTATAACCGTGATGCAGTAACTTATAACCTTAATGCACTAATAAGTTTTGGTGCATCTTTATTATAAGTTACTGCATCATTCCACAAAAGGTGTAGATTGGCGGGAACATCCTGACCCCGGGTGCCTTTTGGCACCAGCCATTGTCCACCCCACAAGGAATAGCTCCGGCCACTCTCCTGGCCTAGTGGGGCACCAACTAGAGTGAGCACGAGCCAAGACTCGGACCCCTAAGCTCTTATTCCACAAAGTCTCTCCAGTGTGCCCACAGGTTTTGCGGAGGTGGGTACCTATATGAAGCAAATGCCAAGGATGGGACTTGAACTTGGGTCAATTGACTCAAGCACAAGTGCTCCAACCATTGGACTAATGCTCCATTGGTAAGTTACTGCATCATAGTTAATAGTTCAGTGCATCAACTATGATGCACTAAAATCAAGGTTATAACCTTAAATGCACTAAAATCATGATTATGATGCAGTAACTTTATAACTGTAATGCAGTAATTTATAACCTTAATGCATTAAAATCATAATTGTGACGCAGTAACTTATAACCTTAATGCACTAATAAGTTTTGGTGCATCTTTATTATAAGTTACTGCATCATAGTTAATAGTTAAGTGCATCAACTATGATGCACTAAAATCAAGGTTATAACATTAATGCACTAAAATCATGATTGAGATGCAGTAACTTTATAACTGTGATGCAGTAATTTATAACCTTGATGCACTAAATTCATAATTGTGATGCAGTAAAAAAATTTGGCGGGAAATTTTTGGCGGGAAAAAAAAAATTTTGCCCAAAAAAAATTTTTTTTTTGCGGGAATTTTTTTTTTCGAGGGTGGGGGGGGCGGGGGTGGGGTATGGTGATGTGGCATGATGATGTGGCAAAGGTGACACATGTCACCTCCACATGCCTTCTCATTCTTTTCATTATAAGAAACTTTTCATAATAACCCAAACCTATATATATATTATATATATATATATACACATAATAAATTTTAATATTTCTGTCGGAAATTCGTCAGAAATATATTATTTATTCCGACGGATTTCCGACGGAAATATCAAAAAATAAAAAATGATTAGAAATTAAAACATTTCCAACGGATTAGCGACGAATAAATATAAATGTCGGAATGTTGTCGGAAATTCGACGGTGGGTTATCTGAATTACTGACGGATTTCCGACAACAATCGAATCTTTTGGAATTCCGTCGGAAGTTACTCAGAAAAGCATAGTTGTTGCTGTTTCGTAGGAATATGGTCGGTAAATTAGCGACGGAAAAGTATCCGTCGAAAAATCTGTCGCTGAAAGTCCGCTTTCTAGTAGTGTACGACAAGGGATCACCCAATGAATGGACGAGCTCAAAGGGTGGAGCACCCCCAAGGATGCAAGTACTATGATGGTTGTAATTCTACCATAAAACTTACCATAGTATTCCAAAAATATATTTACAAGTTTTTTTTTACCGATCGCTTCAACTGTGCCAGGTTTACGAGAGCCACAGGTGCATGACGCTAGCCAATTTAATCAGCATATTCACCGTACCCGACGAACCACACAAGGTTTGGAATGTTCTCAGAAACAATTTCAGATGGGAAACATCTTTCACCCTCAATGTTTGCAGTCTCACTAATGGTTATTAACATTTGAAGATTTTGTTACAGGGCCTCCATCAATGTATAGGTCTTTAGGCCTTTGTGATCACGTATGCCCTTATTACCACACTCTAGTTTGGTTTGAAGAAAGACTCACAATGTAACTATCTAACTTCGTGTCGTAATGTAACCATTTACATCCAAGATTTTGTTACAGTGTGTGAAAATGCATCAAGACACCCCCGCCGCGTCGCTGCGGGTTCATATTACTTGTTATGATCATGACGTATCTCTATATTTGTTTTCTTCCTGATAATATCAGACACTTAAAAATAATTGAACTTATAGTGATACATGAGTTAATTTTATTGTTTATTAACATAATACACATATTCATGTGGGGGAGACAACAAGGAAAATAAGGTTCAAAAGGTGGAATTTTTTTTATTATCTATATGCCTTTATAATTTTAAGTGTATGCAGTTGGCTTCCATCAATAATTTTAAGTTAATTAGATTCTTGCACTTTCAAGATTTCATAATGTACAAGCTTGTTTTGACTACATATGGTATTTCTACAAAAAGATATGCATGAAGGTACATTTTCAATTTGTTTATTTTCATATTCCTAGATCTCTATTTTAACTCAACACAAACAAAAAAAAGTTCAGATATTTATACTATACGAGTTTGAGCACTTAACCCAATGGGCTTGGGCCCTACTCAAAATAATTGAGTGGCGAGCGGACACTTTTTTCTTTATCGAACTCCGACCCGCTAGATTGAATATTTTCTACACACTTTAAGTTATTAAAGCGCAAAACACTGCTGCGTCATACAATGGTGTGTGACACCATACCGCCCCCCTTGCCATAGGGGGTGTGCCATGGAGATGATGAGCTTTATCGTGTGTAAAAATATGAAATTATGGCCGATGGGGTGTTTAATGTTTAAAAATGCACTCGTGTGTATTTACTGACACAAGAAATTATAACATTTCCACTTTTATTATGGCCAATTTAATTTGACGATGAAAGCAGTTATTTTTTCTAATAAAACACCAAAACCTATTGAACATCATCAGACATTGCAACAATAAGAAGCTTAAACTTTATAGTCACGGTTCAATAATCTCGACTAACTAAGTTAGTCTCTTAATCCAACAACTTATTTTTCTTAAGGTATTGAGTAATTGCTTGTACTATTTGTTTTTACATGCATTATATGCAGATCAATAGTATTTAGTTTATGTTTGCCCAATTTCAGGCAAAAAATAAGGATTTACAAGAGCATCTATGTTTCAAATGCAGTGTTGTTACTTATTTTTCTTAAGGAAGAAGGTTTATTCAAGCATATTCACTTAATTTTAACCTTGCATATAAATAAACACAAAATGAGCAAATAAATGTATAAATCATCGTTAACGAAGCAATAAGCTAATACCTTAAAACACTCCTAATCGAAAAATAGTAATCCGAAACCATATTCTAAACAAGAAAGATACACAAGTATTTATCTATATTATCAAAGGTATCATAATTACAAACAAAATGAACATATTGCACTAATAAGTTATAGAACAACAGCATGCTCTTGAATTTTGTGAAGCAATGCAATCAGAATCAGAAGTTCAAATCCGGTCGTTAATTTTATGGTACTCTCTATAGAGATGGACAGGTATGATGTATCCGTTTTTTAACACATCTTTTTATTTATATGAAATTACATCTTGAGTATTGTTTTTCCTTATACTTTTAGCGCCAATCATTTATCAATTGCTTCTAATCATGTAGCTAGCTTTAGTAGACAATTGACACAAAGTTGCGACAGTTCCACCATTTGCTCCGTCTCCACAAACTTATTAATGTTTCATCGTATCATCTCTAGGACTAGGAGTGGTTTTTTAATTTCAGAGATATCTCACTAACAGAATTCGATAACACTTAGCTTGGTTTCCAACATATCCATATTGACTAATCATGGGGACCTTAACATTCTTGTTAACTAGGAGGACTATAATCTAGAATCAAAATTGGGGATTAGAAACAAAACATCACAGGCAAACGCAATTTAGTACTTATATTTGTTACATCCATGTCTATTTCCACAGATAAAATACATATATCTGAAGTTGGGTCCAGCATAAAAATTCTGTTTACTCCTTGTACAATAATTTAGAAACATAGGAAAGAACATGAACCTAAACTTATTAAAGGGTTGCCTTGATCGATTTTGTTTCCCTACACTTACTTGTCATCGGTCCATGGCTGTGTTAATTTAAGAAACTCATTTCTGGAGGAGCCGCCATCCTCCACTGCGGCCTTTGCTCTTCGACTCATCTCTATAACACGTTCTCTCAACACTTTGCCTTCCTCACCTTCCATCAACTTTGTCACCGTTTTCTCCACTGCCTCAGCCGTCACGAATTCATCAGTCGACATTTCCATCCTTAGTGCCACCTTTATTTCCTCAACCAAAAACACCCTATTCATCTTCTGCTCTGCATACAACGGCCATGCCACCATTGGCACCCCAGCAACCACTGCTTCAAGGGACGAGTTCCATCCACAATGACTCACAAATCCACCCACCGAGTCATGATTAAGTATAGCTGGCTGTGGTGCCCAGTTTTTCACAACCAAGCCCTTGTCACTAGTCCTGGCTAGAAACCCTTCAGGAAGAATAGTGTCAAGATCGAAATCTTTAACACCTGAACATGACTCGTTTACATCCTCAACTGGCGGTTCACGCACCACCCACAAGAATCTCTGTCCACTTTTCTCTAACCCAAAAGCTATTTCCTTCAACTGTTGTTTCTTAAACACACCCATACTCCCGAAACACAAAAACACTACACTTTTACTCGGTTGTGAGTTCAACCATTTTAAGCATTCGTTTTCGTTAAGATCCACATTATTCCCACTAGCAATCAAAGGCCCGATTGGATAAACTGGTGGAGTTGGACCATCAGGGACGCATTTACCATCCCGAATCGTGCCAGCAGCTCTTTCTTCCAATCCCACAAAGCTGTTTACAATGACTCCTGAAGATTTTACCATGTTTATAGAAGTGTTGACGAAGTTTTTGTACGAGTTACTTTCTCTTACAAAACAAACCGGTGGAATATCAGACGCATGGACAGGAGGCACTCCAGGAATATCAAAGTAAATATCTAAGTCTTTGATATTATTTGATGTCGTTTTATGGATGGTTTCAAAATATAACAACGCGCATAGTCCAGACGCGCCACTTGTATACAAGTAGTAAGTAGGTAATTTAAGACATTTCGCGACTTGAAAAGCAGCGTTGGAAAAGAAATCAAGGATCACACCTTTGATGGTTGATTTCTCAGAAATGCTTTCAAGGGTGTCGTGGACAATTGGGTTGTAAAGTTCTGGGATACCGAAAGCAAGGTCTATGAATTCAGTAGAGAAGCCTGGTGGAAGAGTGATGGCCGGGAGGTGGTGAAATGTGAGGGACGGGTTGGTGGCTGAGACAGTTGCGATATATTTATCAGTGGCACCGGTTTCGAAAGTTGCTGGAATAATGAGTATGATAACAGAAAGTGAAGGGTGGTGTGTTTGGATTAGTTTTCCAATCTCCACCATCGATACCAAGTGGCCGATACCTGGAGAAGGGTACAGAACTACGGTACCAGAATTCATTTATGTTTGCTATATGTATGTTAGAACTTAGAATATTAGATGGTATCAACTTAAGGATTATGATAAGGTAGAGTTTATGAAAGTTTTCTTATTGAGTTCTGATTTGAAAAGCCAGCGACGCAAATGAACAGATATTGTAGAGGATTAAATGGCTGTCATTTTTGCCTCTTGTCACAGGGCCACTCAGCTTTAATGAATCAAAAATTTAAGTAGATAGGACGTAACAGTATGCTGCACCACAAACTCACACCGCTACTCATGATTAATTGATAAAGGGGTAGGTATGGAGTGTTTCGTGAGGCTCTGAGCATTGCGGGATTATACAGTGTGCA
This sequence comes from Chrysanthemum seticuspe, assembly GCA_019973895.1. Classification (NCBI taxonomy): domain Eukaryota; kingdom Viridiplantae; phylum Streptophyta; class Magnoliopsida; order Asterales; family Asteraceae; genus Chrysanthemum; species Chrysanthemum seticuspe. The sequence continues at coordinate 54,607,075 of BPTQ01000007.1, forward strand.
TCGCGGTTTGTACATTTTTATCAAAACTCTCTTATGTTACATCATAGAGGAGGTCTCAATAACATATCTCTTTGATAAAACCACGAAGTTTATATATACAACGTGGAAGGTTACTTTAGGCCACAAGGTTAGACTAAAGAGTCATGCTAGATACCAACAAAATTTGTTGCTTGTGACATGTCACTATAACACATAATTAAGCTGAGTTTAGAGCATTTATGATTTTCATCATTGATAATAATAAAATTATACCGATGGGTTTATTCAATGTTTGACATGGTATATTCAGAACTATATTGTTAAGTTGAACCGCCTCTCTAAACCATAGTTGTCAGGATCCCGATCCTGATCTTAGGATTTTACGATTTTACGATACTGCAAAGTAAAAACGATCCGGATTCTACATAGGATCTTTGCAGGCTTAAGATCTTATAGGATCCCGATCTTTACCATACGATCTTACGATCTAATCCGATCCGATCTTAATTTTCTCGATTTACAAAAAAAAACTACAAATTTATGGGTTGTTTGTTTGTAGAATTCAAAAAAAACATGTTAATCTTTTTAAATATTTTATAATCATAATTTAGGACAACATTTATATGAAACATTCATAGTATATTATGGTTATAATGTATTAGAATTTGTAGATTTTTATAAAATTACATAAACTATTAAGAAATAACATTAGAGTAGGATCTTAAGATCTCGATCCGATCTTACGATCACGATCTTGTAAAGACGAAAACGATCCTGGATAGGATCCCGATCTTGACAACCTTGCTCTAAACCACCCGTCAAACCATAACCTCTCAACTATTGATAACAAAAAAAACCAATTTATTTTCTAATATACTAAACCTTTATCCTCAAAACCCTTTCCAGACCTAAATCCTTCAACAATTTTGGGGTTAAAAATTCCAACCAAGCGCAAACAAGATGCAAGAAACCAGTGGAGAATAATAATTTAGATGAGGTACTAATGTCGTATTTAATTAGTTTTTTAAGGATTAAGAATCTTATTGAGGATTTATGTTTATGTTTTTGTTTTATTGAAAAAAAAGTTATACTCCTTCCGTCCTAAAATTATTGTCCCCTTTTGACTTTTTCGGTCTTTACTTTTCAACTTTGACCTTAAGTACTTTTGTTTATATTACATAATACTTGATACAAAATATATGAACGGACTGAGTTTTAAATGTATTTTCATTCGGTATAATTTTTATCAAAAATTGTATAGCACAAATAAAAATATTTATAGTCAAAGTTGAGAAAGAAAGACCGAAAAAATCAATAGGGGACAATAAATTTGGGACGGAGGGAGTAGTTGTTTTATTGTTTGTTAGTCGATTGTTGGTACGGCTTTGTTACCAGTCGACTAAAATTGACCATTAGTATATTCCCTAAAGTCGACCGTTGGTACAACTTTGTTACCAGTCGACTTAGCCAACCGTTGGTACCAGTCGACTAAAGTCGACCATTGGTACGGTTTTGTTACGAGCCGACTAAAGTTATGCTTTTATTATGTTAATGTTTTTTTTCTTGTCTAATTCATTACTCCAGTCCGAGTCTTCGCGATTTCGTCGCTCGGATTACGGAGGAGTATTAAAAGATAAATAAGCCCATGCCCGGTTTATGGGTTTAGGGCATTTATGGGTTTTCACTATTATAAATAATGGTCAATAATAAATTTTACCAACGGGTTTATTTAACGTTTAACATGGCATCATGAGCAGGTTTGATGTCGAGACATAATCGGCCGCCATAAACCGCCGCCTCTATGCCACTCCCGTCATACCTTAACCGCCACCTATCCATCGCTCTATATTTTTGTTAGACAACATCATTCAAAAAATAAATAAATAAATGAAAAATCCCGGCCGACACCTTTTTCATTCGAAGACTAGGACATCCATATTTAGAATCTATATTATTCTTGTTCTTGACGAGCGTGCAAATAAAGGTTTAATTATTCAGGTTTTGATATTATTAGTATGAGCAACATGCATACGACACATATATGGTGTCCGCCAACGTGTTTATCAAAACAATCCAAATAAACACTTGTATACATCACTGTTACCAATCTTCATCATGCACCAAAAATCGCTTCTTCCAAACCTTAGTTTTTCATCATCGTTGATTTTGTTGATAACCAGTCGACGCGTTCTTCATTTTTCGTCGATCGTTGGTTTTGTTGATAACTAGTCGTCGTGTGTAACAGGTTATAATCGATCATTTTTGTTGTTATACCAGTTGACTTTTACGTTTAATTTTCACTGTTTATTGATTACCAATTGACTCTTGTTTCAGTCGATTGTTGGTAGTGTTATAAACATTTTAGTTTTTATTTTTTTATAAGTATCATAGTTATTGGAAGTGCGGGTCCCATTATGTTTGTGGTTAATGAAGATGTCTTGAAATGTGGAAGACGTTGGTCATGGGAATTCCATAAACTTCATGATGTGCAAGGAAAGTGGAACAAGGCTGGTGATCGTTATAAGCTTTGTTAATACAAATAAACCATAAAAATGTTTATTTATATTTTACGATCTTCTAATGTTTTGTCGATAACAAACGTAAAATCATTTTAACGAAACAAATAAAAAACGTAAATGATTTGAGCTAATAGTTAACTAACACACATTTACTAAACATATTAAAACCATATCAAAACATGTTTAGTAAATAAGTTATATAAAACCAAAGACATTTTTATATAAACACTAAACAAGTAATAGTGTTTACATCTTATAGAAACTCATATGTATAACAACTAGTGTTTACAAAATATAGAATTGTACATATATACTTTGTATATATCGTAATGGGTAAAGTAATGGGTAAAAACCAAAGTCCATGACCCATGACCAATGATCCATTGACTAGGTACAATGAATGTTGTTGGGTAAAAACCAAAGTCCATAACCCATACCTATGGAGCATGATCCATAACCCATGACCCATTGCATGACATCATGCATGAAGTCATGTTGGGTATTATCCATGATCCTTGACCTAAAATCCATGACCCATGACCCAAGATCCATAACCCATTGACTAGGTACATTGCATCTTGTTGGGTACCCATAATCCATTACCCATAACCCATGGTTCATAACCCATAACCCATAATCCGGTTTGCAACCCGAAATCCGGACTAAAATGACTGAGTAGCCGGATCCCTGTTTTTGCACTAGTCGGATCCCTCTGGGGAGGGATCCGTGGGAACCGTGGGACAGTGGACAAGTTTTTGTCTATAAATAGTGAGTGATTTCTCTCTTGCTCACTACTACTTTACAAATACTTTCTCTCGGTATTGTAACATCTCTAACCTCTGATCCAAAGGATCATTCTATGTAGTTTTATGTTTGTGTGATTCTCTAGGTTCCTCTTAAAGGCGAGATCACCACCTGTTGAAGACGTGCAAGCTTAAGGTCATGAGTTGCTAAGCTTCGTCATCATCAAGACCACTGAAGTGTTTCTTGTTGATAGTTCTTTCCTCCCTCCATAGAAGTGTTGTGTTGATGGCATTAGTGAAAGGTGCCGAAGGGTCGTGTCGAAGGCATTAGTGAAAGGTGCCGAAGGGTCGTGTAGAAGGCATTAGTGAAAGGTCCCAAGGGTGTACATTCGATATGGTGCATCGATATACAAGTTAGATAGTTTCGGTTAAAAGGATATTGATATCCTTCTAGTGTTGTAACAAGGAGTGTGTCTCCTTTGGGGTAGTTGTGTTGTTGTGTAGTGTTGGGTAGTGGTTCCTCCTTTGTAATGGAACTCGATATCTAGCCTTGTACCAGATAAAGTGTAGGCGGCGTTGTGATAGGTTTAGTGTTACCTCGTGGAAGAACTCGGTGTCTATCCTTGTACCAGATAAAGAGTAGGCGGCGTTGTGAAGGCTTCTCTGCCACATTAAGGAGCTTGTGTTGTGTAGTGCTTACGAACTCTCGAGTGGGGTACTCGGGGAGTGGAGTAGGGCAAGGAAGGTGTCCTTGTAACCGAACCACTATAAATACTCGTGTCATGGTTTTGTGTTCCTTTACTCTTTATCTTTGCATTACTTACTTATATGTTTATCTATCAATATCCAACACACATACCAAATAAATTGACATAAGTCGATCTAAATAGTTTAAAATGGAGTTTTAATCGGTAAAACTATTCAACCCCCCTTCTAGTTTTCCACAATTGGCATCAGAGGTTCGTTACCAAGTCTCTTAGTGTAACACCCCAACCCGACAAGGGTAGAAGTGTCACATTCTGGTGTCATATCAGAACATACAATTATAAGCGAGAGTCTTAAGAATAAAGTATCAAGTCATTTAAACAATGATTTACACGGAAAATTACAAAACCCAAAATGTCTAGGATAAAATGAAATCTCAAAACAAAAGCCCGCCAAAATAAGTCCAAATAATAAGGTAACTAGGGTTGGTCCATTCAGATAATCCAACTCTCAGCCCATCAAAGCCCATCTTCAAACCTAAAACCTGCCGCAGGAAAAGAAATGCGGCTGAGCTTAAAAAGCCCAGTGAACAGATATAACGATACAATAATAATAAAATCTGAAATGCAAAATGAAACAAGTGAAACGGATAACAAAGTCCCAGCGGAATGAGAATAAGGAGTCAAAGAGGATCCTGCAGAACACAATTATACAGATATCCAAAACGAACAGATAACAAGGAGAACGAGGCAAATCAAAGCATCGCTGACATATAAACAAGCACATACAAACCAGACATACAAGAACTGAAACATAAGCAAACATAGAAGGCGTCGCATCCACACAACATATATGTCATACAATCAATTCAGGAATCAGGAGACATACAAGCCAAACAAATGTCTACAGGAAAGCGGAAGCAATTAATTAATAAGTGAGCATGGCAATTTACACAGGTCAAAACCCTTAGTTGAAGACATAATCAGTATCATAACGGTAGTCAAAACATGGCAGTCACACGTAACAAGTAGGAATACAGTATGAACACTATAATTAAATGAATTAAATACATAGCAGGGCAATTAAACAAGTTAACAAGCTAGACGTCATAAGTTGAACCATCCACCAAATCAAACAGTAGCATAAACAGAAATGCAAACATGGCAGGTCAACAACAAGCAGATAAGGACACCACGGATAGTCATAGTCCACGAGATTAATCGAACGAGGTACAAAAGATAAACAGATCAACAATCGATTTCACCCAAGCACGGTTACCAGACAAATCAAAGGATCACATAACAGTAAGATAGCATATCATCATATGACAACAGGTAAATCTTATATTGCATACATACATATCTTACAGAGTAATCAGTAGTCGTATAAACATGAATATCATAATCAATCCAAAGACATATAATAACCCGGTACGTGAATGGAACGATAGTCTGAAGTAACGGAATGAGGGTGTGATAGATCAAAGCAATGAAATATATATAGTAGAGTCAGTCACATAAGGGTACGGGATAAAGGACAATCAATACAGAATATGGGTGTTGGGGAATACGAAACGTACAATATAGGTGTATCAATAGTGTAAGGTCTGTCAGATATCTATCCCGAGCCAACAAAACAAACCATATCAATAGTGGCAATAGCAGCCAAGTAACCAATAGTAGCCATTTTATTCGGAGGGGTGACCTCGGAATACCAAACCAATAGGAGGGGAGACCTCAGTAACCAATGGAGTAGCTAGCTCCCAAAATGTGAGGGGGTGTATTGCACACACGCACCGCATCACCAAAACATATCATATCATATCAAATACAAATCAAAACAAATCTAGGATGCATCCATACGCCCCTGCAAAACAATAGTGGCCATACAATATATATCTGAAGCGCGCATAATCAATACAAAATAGGGACGGTGTGGAACATCACTCAACCACACTAAAGTCATGCCATTGGTGCATCAATGACACGGACATGGAACCCCCATGCCTAGTTAATGGCTCGGGTATCAACTGACAGGTCAAAGTGTACAGTATAGAGGTCAATCAATATCAAAGGTCCAATATTAGCAGTTCACAAATCAAATCAATAATCCAATATCAATGGTTCAATTATCAAAGGTTCAATAGCAAAGGATCAATATCAAAGGTTCAATAGCAAAAGGGGTCAATAGCAAAGATTCAATATCAATAGTTCAATAGCAGAGCAAAGGTTCAATATCAAATTGGCAAGAGGTCAAAGATGTAAAGAGATCATGAGAAACCTTATGAGAAAGGTCAGAATATCTGTACCTTATTCGAAGCAATCAACAATGAAAGTAAAGTCAAGAAAGGAGATCAATCGCGTCGCCCGGAACCTATAAGAATTAGATAACGTTCTATAAGAATCAGAATCACCCGTTTAAGACGGCTTTCTATTTTTAGCAAGTTTCCCCTTTTAGTAATCTTTCCATTTTAAGTACTTTCTATTTTAGGAAACTTTCTATTTTAGGCAGGTTTCTATTTTTAGTAATTTCCTATAAATAGCAGGTTTCCATATTTAGTAAGTTTAGTTACTTATCTCAAGTTAATAAATGAAAATGAGTATTATTATGATTTTAGGATCATTTATGACAAGTTACAAAAGTTTAGGGTTTAAAATGTCAATATTGCAAAGTATAGGGTTAAAAGTGTAATTATAGTAAGTTTACTCATTTTACTCATTAAATCCATTTAGTTACTATATTAACAAGTTAATCCATCAAGTTTCATAATTTACAAATAACCCCCTTAATTTTATTAAATCGACATAAAACATTATAAACCTTAGTTTTTATGTTATAGTTATCGTGTCCGTTCTAAACCATTTTAGCTCGATTATTACAAGATTACATGACATCCTTATGTGATATCATTTTTAATTCGAGACATCCCTTCCAAATAAATATATATACGCCCCATGTTCATATCAAAACAAGCCCGTAAATCATTCGTTATCGATTCCATTTATCACATACGTATTCGTATAGTTTCAAGAGCTCATTGAATCCTTAAACAAAACATATATGTCGACATATATAGAACCCAAAATCATTTTTGTATTCATGTTACATATCATATATCATTCGAATTACATAGGTTAAGAATCAAGGTTTTATGTATTCTTGTTTTATCATTTCATGTGACAAACGTATTCATAATTTTATGTGTTCCATTTACATATTACAAGCCCTAGAAAACTTCCATAGCCACGAATTGATTATGAAACAAGGAGGAAAAGATTTGAGATGATGATACGTTACCCTAGTAGCGTGTACATGACAAGGAAACAAGAATCAAACCACCACAATCAAAACCAAGCCTCCTTTGGCTCTATTAAACCCACGGCCACAAAACAAACCCCACGTCCAAGCTTTCTTTGGAACCAAACACGATCACCACGTCCACCAATCGATCCCACACGATCACGAGCCTCCTAGGAACCTTTGTTTGTATGATTTTCGGATGGAGATGATGAAATAAAAAATGATGCCGCCACTTATGTTAATGAGAGAGAGACTTAGGGGTTTTCTTGTGTTTTTGAAATGAAATGGAAGAGATAAATGAGATTAATGATAATTGATTGTGTGATTAAGGAGGGAGTAAATAGGGGCCGGCCATCAAGGAGGATAAAGGACCAATTCATAGACTTTCCAAGTTTATCTCTTCATCATGTATGTAGTCTTGTTAGTAGTCTAAGTTAATTGTGTACATATGGACATGTTTATTTGTTACTTAGAGTTTAATCATTTATGTTCTTTTAATTTATATCATAAGTTAATTACTTTCAAAATGGGTGAATATTATTAATGATATAACTTGTTAAACGATGTTGACGTGTTTCTCGAGTTTGTATAATTTTAAGTTTGAGGGCAAAATTGTCATTTCACGCGATTGAGATTTTAGGGTTTTACAACTCTTCCCCTCTAAAAAGAAAATTTTCGTCCTCGAAAATTGAAGTCGCATAAGTACATGGAGACGTACCGGTTCAAGGCAGACATAGCAATTCATAGTTTCACACAGACCATAACGATTTCAGTTCCAAAGCGTACAAAACTTATACGTAACAGATGTCGGTGAGAATCTCGCAAGAGGTACAGAATTCCAAACGAACATGCGGAGTGACAAGTAATAGGTATAAGCCCTAGTCCATTCACGTACCAACCCCAGGCATTTCCCAAGACGTCGCACGATTTCAATAAGTTCAGATTATATGATCTCGGTATTATCACGTTGATCAGGCGTCATAATACTTGCATCACATAACAAGTTCTTATTGTCATCATGTTCTGTCCCGGGTCATGACAAACCACATAACCAAAGGCACAACAAAACAGATATCATACAGATAGCAAGCAACATACCAAAGCAGACCAGATACACACACATATAGCATAAACTACATCAAACAACTTACCATACCACAATGAAAGAAGGCCACCAACTTGCTCAAAACGATTCCACCTGACTCATTTCTGACGATCCAAAAGAAAAGCTGAGATATTACCAAAATGCTAAACGATAAAACTTCACGATTCAAACCGAGTTCTGAACGAATCAAAGAAAAGCAATACTGATCAAAATCACTTAACAAAATATCAAACCGCCTCAAAACGCATGACAAACGAATCTGAGTAACACAAGTCGCACCCAGATCACATGAAGTAGATGAACCATCTCAGACACTGGTTGGATCTTGTCCCCGTCTTTTGCGTCTTTGGTTGATCCATCCAGCTTCCTCCAGCAGCATCCTAATGTCTCCAACAGCACGGCAATCGGGTGTGGCTTCTGCTTCACGAACCTCTCCAGCTCAGAGACTGTTGCAGCAACGCAGGTTCGGCACCATCGTCTCCGGCTCCACGGGTAGTCTCCATCTAACGATCGACAAACGGATGTGCGAAGACAAAATAATAAAATCAAATGCGAAGAGAAAAAGAGCAAAACAGTGAAGACAAAAGATTATCGAATTCAAATCTGAATGACAATCAAAAGGAATCGGAATATATCATAACAGACGGAAGCCTAGTGTCTACCCAAGTCCTCACAGGTCAATCCTAAGGTCAACAAGACGAAACCTGGGCTCTGATACCATAATTGTAACACCCCAACCCGACAAGGGTAGAAGTGTCACATTCTGGTGTCATATCAGAACATACAATTATAAGCGGAAGTCTTAAGAATAAAGTATCAAGTCATTTAAACAATGATTTACACGGAAAATTACAAAACCCAAAATGTCTAGGATAAAATGAAATCTCAAAACAAAAGCCCGCCAAAATAAGTCCAAATAATAAGGTAACTAGGGTTGGTCCACTCAGATAATCCAACTCTCAGCCCATCAAAGCCCATCTTCAAACCTAAAACCTGCCGCAGGAAAAGAAATTCGGCTGAGCTTAAAAAGCCCAGTGAACAGATATAACGATACAATAATAATAAAATCTGAAATGCAAAATGAAACAAGGGAAACGGATAACAAAGTCGCAGCGGAATGAGAATAAGGAGTCAAAGAGGATCCTGCAAAACACAATTATACAGATATCCAAAACGAACAGATAACAAGGAGAACGAGGCAAAGCAAAGCATCGCTGACATATAAACAAGCACATACAAACCAGACATACAAGAACTGAAACATAAGCAAACATAGAAGGCGTCGCATCCACACAACATATATGTCATACAATCAATTCAGGAATCAGGAGACATACAAGCCAAACAAATGTCTACAGGAAAGCGGAAGAAATTAATTAATAAGTGAGCATGGCAATTTACATAGGTCAAAACCCTTAGTTAAAGACATAATCAGTATCATAACGGTAGTCAAAACATGGCAGTCACACGTAACAAGTAGGAATACAGTATGAACACTATAATTAAATGAATTAAATACATAGCAGGGCAATTAAACAAGTTAACAAGCTAGACGTCATAAGTTGAACCATCCACCAAATCAAACAGTAGCATAAACAGAAATGCAAACATGGCAGGTCAACAACAAGCAGATAAGGACACCACGGATAGTCATAGTCCACGAGATTAATCGAACGAGGTACAAAAGATAAACAGATCAACAATCGATTTCACCCAAGCACGGTTACCAGACAAATCAAAGGATCACATAACAGTAAGATAGCATATCATCATATGACAACAGGTAAATCTTATATTGCATACATACATATCTTACAGAGTAATCAGTAGTCGTATAAACATGAATATCATAATCAATCCAAAGACATATAATAACCCGGTACGTGAATGGAACGATAGTCTGAAGTAACGGAATGAGGGTGTGATAGATCAAAGCAATGAAATATATATAGTAGAGTCAGTCACATAAGGGTACGGGATAAAGGACAATCAATACAGAATATGGGTGTTGGGGAATACGAAACGTACAATATAGGTGTATCAATAGTGTAAGGTCTGTCAGATATCTATCCCGAGCCAACAAAACAAACCATATCAATAGTGGCAATAGCAGCCAAGTAACCAATAGTAGCCATTTTATTCGGAGGGGTGACCTCGGAATACCAAACCAATAGGAGGGGAGACCTCAGTAACCAATGGAGTAGCTAGCTCCCAAAATGTGAGGGGGTGTATTGCACACACGCACCGCATCACCAAAACATATCATATCATATCAAATACAAATCAAAACAAATCTAGGATGCATCCATACGCCCCTGCAAAACAATAGTGGCCATACAATATATATCTGAAGCGCGCATAATCAATACAAAATAGGGACGGTGTGGAACATCACTCAACCACACTAAAGTCATGCCATTGGTGCATCAATGACACGGACATGGAACCCCCATGCCTAGTTAATGGCTCGGGTATCAACTGACAGGTCAAAGTGTACAGTATAGAGGTCAATCAATATCAAAGGTCCAATATTAGCAGTTCACAAATCAAATCAATAATCCAATATCAATGGTTCAATTATCAAAGGTTCAATAGCAAAGGATCAATATCAAAGGTTCAATAGCAAAAGGGGTCAATAGCAAAGATTCAATATCAATAGTTCAATAGCAGAGCAAAGGTTCAATATCAAATTGGCAAGAGGTCAAAGATGTAAAGAGATCATGAGAAACCTTATGAGAAAGGTCAGAATATCTGTACCTTATTCGAAGCAATCAACAATGAAAGTAAAGTCAAGAAAGGAGATCAATCGCGTCGCCCGGAACCTATACGAATTAAATAACGTTCTATAAGAATCAGAATCACCCGTTTAAGACAGCTTTCCATTTTTAGCAAGTTTCCCCTTTTAGTAATCTTTCCATTTTAAGTACTTTCTATTTTAGGAAACTTTCTATTTTAGGCAGGTTTCTATTTTTAGTAACTTCCTATAAATAGCAGGTTTCCATATTTAGTAAGTTTAGTTACTTATCTCAAGTTAATAAATGAAAATGAGTATTATTATGATTTTAGGATCATTTATGACAAGTTACAAAAGTTTAGGGTTTAAAATGTCAATATTGCAAAGTATAGGGTTAAAAGTGTAATTATAGTAAGTTTACTCATTTTACTCATTGAATCCATTTAGTTACTATATTAACAAGTTAATCCATCAAGTTTCATAATTTACAAATAACCCCCTTAATTTTATTAAATCGACATAAAACATTATAAACCCTAGTTTTTATGTTATAGTTATCGTGTCCGTTCTAAACCATTTTAGCTCGATTATTACAAGATTACATGACATCCTTATGTGATATCATTTTTAATTCGAGACATCCCTTCCAAATAAATATATATACGCCCCATGTTCATATCAAAACAAGCCCGTAAATCATTCGTTATCGATTCCATTTATCACATACGTATTCGTATAGTTTCAAGAGCTCATTGAATCCTTAAACAAAACATATATGTCGACATATATAGAACCCAAAATCATTTTTGTATTCATGTTACATATCATATATCATTCGAATTACATAGGTTAAGAATCAAGGTTTTATGTATTCTTGTTTTATCATTTCATGTGACAAACGTATTCATAATTTTATGTGTTCCATTTACATATTACAAGCCCTAGAAAACTTCCATAGCCACGAATTGATTATGAAACAAGGAGGAAAAGATTTGAGATGATGATACGTTACCCTAGTAGCGTGTACGTGACAAGGAAACAAGAATCAAACCACCACAATCAAAACCAAGCCTCCTTTGGCTCTATTAAACCCACGGCCACAAAACAAACCCCACGTCCAAGCTTTCTTTGGAACCAAACACGATCACCACGTCCACCAATCGATCCCACACGATCACGAGCCTCCTAGGAACCTTTGTTTGTATGATTTTCGGATGGAGATGATGAAATAAAAAATGATGCCGCCACTTATGTTAATGAGAGAGAGACTTAGGGTTTTTCTTGTGTTTTTGAAATGAAATGGAAGAGATAAATGAGATTAATGATAATTGATTGTGTGATTAAGGAGGGAGTAAATAGGGGCCGGCCATCAAGGAGGATAAAGGACCAATTCATAGACTTTCCAAGTTTATCTCTTCATCATGTATGTAGTCTTGTTAGTAGTCTAGGTTAATTGTGTACATATGGACATGTTTATTTGTTACTTAGAGTTTAATCATTTATGTTCTTTTAATTTATATCATAAGTTAATTACTTTCAAAATGGGTGAATATTATTAATGATATAACTTGTTAAACGATGTTGACGTGTTTCCCGAGTTTGTATAATTTTAAGTTTGAGGGCAAAATTGTCATTTCACGCGATTGAGATTTTAGGGTTTTACACTTAGAGTATATTGTACTTTAAAAACTTGATACGATCCATGTATGTTTGAAAACTACAAAGAAAGGAATTTCTTAAAACAAAAAGTCATGTCTTATAAATTTTTATATTTTAAATGTTGGATAGTGATAGATCATCCTAACATTTTCTTTTGAGAATTCTTCATGCTATGATTCGTTCAATGACCACGCTCCATCTTAGGAGAAATGAAGTCAAACATCCAAGGAAGAACCCAAGAGTAATCACAACTTACTTTCAAAAAGTACAATTGATTACTTTAAAAGCTCATGAAGTATTTTGGGTTCGTGGTTTCTAAAAACCATAAAAAGAAGACTAGGACAAAGGTATGTTCTCTTAGCCACAACTATTTGATCTATACATATAGTAACCTTATGTGGATAAAATGTTGATATATGTCTCTTTCTCATAATAAAGCTTTATAAAAACCGTGCATATATATATATATATATATATATATAGAGCTTGGATCATATATATATATATATATATATATATATATATATATATATATATATATATATATATATATATATATATATATATATATATATAGAGCTTGGATCATTTAAAAAGTTGATCTCAAGAGAAAAGTGAGAAAAGTAATCTCAACCATTGGATCACCCTCTCTTCCCTTCTTTTTTTTCACACCAAACTATATATATATATATATATATATAAAGCTTTATAAAAACCGTGCATATATATATATGTATATATATATATATATATATATATATATATATATATATATATATATATATATATATATATATATATATAGAGCTTGGATCATTTAAAAAGTTGATCTCAAGAGAAAAGTGAGAAAAGTAATCTCAACCATTGGATCACCCTCTCTTCCCCTCCTTTTTTTCACACCAAACTACAGGGACCTAATTGTATTTTCCTTCATTCTTTAAGGAGGTTTTGTAAATTCGCACCCTACCCCCCACCCCGCCCGCCCCCCCCCCCCGAAAAAAAAATTTTTTCCTGCCAAAATTTTTTTTCTGGGGGCCAAATTTTTTTTTTTGGCCAAAAATTTCCCGCCAAATTTTTATAACTGTGATGCACCTTTTTATTTTGGTGCATCACAGTTATAAAAATTAGTTATAACTATGATGCCCCAAATTTTATAACCGAGATGCACCCAACGATTGTTACCTAATATGCTTCAATAACATTGTAATAACTTAATATACTATGCTCTTTAAGGGGCATTAGTTGTACAACCAGAGACGGAGCTATGGTAGCCATGGTAGCGTCGCATGCTTTGTCATTGGGATAACGCTAGTGCATATATTAACAATCGTGAATTGATGATAAGTAAGTTAGAATAATTGATTTCATTGTATATTTAACCATGTGATTAATAAAATAAACGTGTTGAATCAGTTGAAAAATCTCTCTTTTATACACAAAGGTTGACAGTTCTAATTCAAAACTTTTTCTGAAATAAGTTAATAACATATGCGATCTGATGCACCTTTTTATTTTGGTGAATCACAGTTAAAAAAAAGTAGTTATAACTATGATGCACCAATTTTTATAACTGAGATGCACCAAAATAAAAAGGTGCATCACATTTATAAATTTTTGGTGGGAAAAAAAAAATTGCCCCAAAAAAAAATTTTTTTTTTGCGGGAAAAAAAAATTTTTTTTTGCGGGGGGGGGGGGGGGGGGGGGGGGGGGCGGGGGTGGGTGGGGGTGGTTTTCAAAAGTTACCCTTGAAGTTTGAGATGTTTCAAATTAGACCCTATAACTTTTTTTCTCACTTTTCTCTCTAATTACACTTTTCTCTAGAACCGCACTCTATATATATATATATATATATATATATATATATATATATATATATATATATATATATATATATATATATATATATATATATATATATATATATATATATAGAGAGAGAGAGAGAGAGAGAGAGAGAGAGAGAGAGAGAGAGTCCGGTTATAGAGAAAAGTGTAATTAGAGAGAAAAGCGAGAAAAAAAGTTACAGGGTAGATTCTGTAAACAGTGGAAAGTTTAGGGTCAAAAATAAAATACGGAGTAGCTAGGTAACCATTAGATACACACACAGTTTTAGGTTCTCTCCCGATTCAAAACACACACACACTCACCGCCAGCACCACCGCCACCGTCGCCACCGTCTTCCCTTCCGCCACCGCGTCAATCTTCACTCTGCCACCGTCACACCGACGCCCAAACATGAAAACACATCAAAATACACGTTATTTAGTGGAATAACAATGATTTGAGATGCGATTTGAGTTGCGTGATTTTGTGATACTGGATAATTGTGTTATCACAACTTTATTCAGGTTATATGTACATTTTAAGATTATTTGTTTTCTTATTATTTTGAATTTGTGTAAAATTAGGGCATCAATTTTAAGCTTTTTTTCTTATTATTGTGAATTTGTGTAAAATTATGGCATTGATTTTGGAAGTTTAAAGATAAAATTAGGGCATCGATTTTGGAGGTTTAAAAATAAAATTATGGCGTCGATTTGTGTAAAATTAGGGTATCGATTTGTGTAAAATTAGGGCATTGATTCTTTTTCTTGCTAGTAAAAGATTGTTTCTGTTCTTGCAACTGGAAAAAGAAAAATTAGGACATTGATTTTTCTCTTGCTAGTAAAAGATTGTTTCTGTTCTTGCAGCTGGAAAAAGAAATTGAACGATATGGTGAAGAAAAATGTCACTCAATACTGATGACGACAACAAGACGATGACGAACAGGTTGTGAGATTACAATAAATTATTGAGGGTGTTAGGAAATAGGATGTTAAGAGTGTGTGTAAGAAGATATGTGATACTATTTGGGAGAATGGATGGGTGGAGTTGTTGACATTTATGTTTGGATGTGTGGCGAGTGATAATGACATGTTGAAAGAGAGTGCGCTTTTGATTTTCGCGCAATTGGCGCATTTTATTGGTGAGAATTTGCTTTTTGTATATGGATACTTTGCATAATGTGTTTTTGTCTTGTTTAGGGGTAGGGGTGGGGGTTGAGGTTAGGATTGCGACGTTAGGTGCTACGATTAATTTTATTCAGTGTTTGGAGAAGAGTAGGGATAGGGATAAGTTTCATGATTTGTTGCCTTTGATGATGATGACATTAACCGAGGTTGACTTCGATTAGACCAGACCGACCCAGAGAGGAACGTGCCCACGAGGGCACCACCAGATGTTGTATATGAACCTACTAAAGACGCGTTGAATTCTGGTAAGGAGAGTACGACTCAGGACGCGCTGGAGTTGTTGATTGAGTTGGTTGGGACTGAGTTCAGGTTTTGAGGAAGAGTAGTATGGAAGTTGTGGGGGAGATTTTACAGATAGAGGAAGCGAAGAGTTTGGAGGAGGGGAATAAGAATTTAGGGGTTGAGTTTGTTGTGACACTTGCGGAGGCGAGGGACAGGGCACCTGCGATGATTAAGAAGTTTCCGCAGTTTATTAAGAGATTGTTTGAGGCTTTGATGAGGATGTTGTTGGATGTTGAAGATGATCATGCATGGCATATTGCTGAGATTGAACATGAGGATGCCAAAGGTTGCTCAAAGGTATTACTAATTGTTGTCTTGGCGTTTTGTAAAGTTTAGTTATAGGCGGTTTTTGGAATGAAATTATGTGTTAGTATTGTAACTTTTATGTATGTTCTGAGTTAGGTTATGACTAAGAACTTAGTGCATCTCGTGTCAATGATAAAACTATATTAATGAAGGTTTGTGTAAAATTAGGATAAAATTATTATGAATTTGTGTAAAATTATGGCATCAATTTTGGAGGTTAAAAAATATAATTAGGGCATCGATTTGTGTTAATACAAATAAGCCGTAAAAACGTTTATTTTACGATCATCTAATGTTTTGTCGATAACAAACGTAAAATCATTTTAACGAAACAAATAAAATACTTAAATGGTTTGAGCCAATAGTTTTCTAACACACTTGCGTTTTCACATAAAACACTAAAACACGTATAAGTGATTTTATGATTTAGTAATACATATGTACAACAACTAGCATTTACATATTGGGCAAATATATACATAACTAGTATGTATTATAATGGGTAATACAATTGGGTAGAAACTTAAGTATTTGACCCATTGACCAAATACATTGAATGTAGTTGGGTACAACCCAAAGTCCATGACCCCATACCCATGGAGCTTGACCTATAACCCATTGCATGACATCATGCTTATGTCATATATGGATAATATCCATGACCTATGGTTTTAATCCATGGCCCATAGTTATAATCCATGAACCATGGACTAGATGCATTGCATCTTATAGATATATTGTATCTACTTGGATACCCATGATCCATGACCCAAAACCCGTGGGCAAAAGGAAGAGTCCCACGGATCCCCAGTAATACACTAGACGGATCCCTCAAGTGAGGGATCCGTGGAACAATAGTTGTTTTTCTTCTATAAATAGTGAGCCGTTTCTTCATTTTGGGTTGTCACTTCCACACATACTTTCCTCAAGTATTGTAACCTTCTAACCACAGATCCTAAGGATCTTTCTATGTAGTTTGTCTTTTGTTTTTGTGTGATTCTCTAGGTTTCTCTTAAAGGCGAGATCACCACTTCTTGAAGTCGAGCAAGCTCAAGTCCATGAGCTGCCATGCTTCGTCATCATCAAGATTACTGAGGTTCTCTTGTTGATACTTCTTTCTTCCTCCAAAGAAGTGTTGTGTCCAAGGCATTAGTGAAGGATGCCGAAAGAGTCAAGACGAAAGCATTAGTGAAAGGTGCTTAACCTCCGTGTCAAAAGCATTAGTGAAGAATTCTAAAGGAGTCAAGAAGAAGTCATTAGTGAAAGGTGCCAAGCGTTCGTGTCAAGGGCATTAGTGAAAGATGCCTAGATGTCAAATCAAGTGGCATTAGTGAAGGATGCCAAGGTCGTATATTCGATGAGGTGCATCGTTATACAAATAGTGATAGTTTGTTTCCAAGGATATTGATATCCTTGATGGTGTTGTAATAAGGAATGGGTCTCCTTTGCGGTTATGTGTTTTGAAGTATGTAGTTCCTCCATTGTAATGGAACTCGGTACTTAGCCTAGTACCGGATAAAGGGTAGGCGACGTTGTGATAGGCGTGGTTCTCCTTTGTGAAAGAACTCGGTGGTTAGCCTAGTACCGGAAAAAGAGTAGGCGACGTTGTGAAGGCTTCTCCGCCATTAGGAGTTGGTGTCGTGTAGTGATTACGAACTCTCGAGTAGGTGATTCGGGGAGTGGAGTAGGGCAAGGAAGGTGTCCTTGTAGCCGAACCACTATAAATACTCGTGTCGTGGTTATGTGCTTCTTACTCTTTATCTTTCATTACACATTTATATATCTATCTATCAATGTCCAACATACACATCTAAATGGATTGACATAAGTCGATCTAAATATTTTAAAACAAAGTTTTAATTGGTAAAACTATTCAACCCCCCCTTCTAGTTTTCCACAATTGGAATCAGAGCTTCGTTACCAAGTTTCTTAGCGTATGTTGTACTTTAAAACTTGATACGATCCGTGTATGTTTGAAAACTACAAAGAAGGATTTTTTTAAGTCATGTTTTAAAAATCATCATAGTGTTTAATGTTGGACAATGATAGAACGTTCTAATATTTTCCTTGTTAAGAATTCTCCATACTTGGATTTGGGCATACCTCGAAGATCATGAAGAAATTCTCTGAATATTTCTTTTCATAAAAAGAATATTTAGCAAAGGTATGATCTTAATTTGTTACCACATTGTTTTCTAAGATAATCTAAATCAAAGAATTAACATTGTTAATACAAATTAAACTCATTTCTTGAATTCAATAAAGATGATTTGAGCAAAATTGTGATCAAACCCTTTAGGCTTCTATTCACAATTAACACCACATTACCGACAACAAGACTATCATGATACCACCCACTACATCCCAATGTACCATCGAAAGGATGGACTTAGCCCGTAGGATAGGAAAGCTTTCAAGTTGCTCGAAAAGAGACTTTTTCATGAAGGTCGTGTGGTAGAACCATCATTCCTTGCTAACACTGACATCTGACAAGTTTTTGAAACAATTGGCTTTGATTGTCTTTTGGACATAAACGAGCAAATTTCCCCGTGTTCGTACTCGAATTCTAAAAAACAATGAGAATAGTTAGGAATGAGAACGGGACCATCTTAATTGTCTTCATCATAAATGAGCATGAGTACACCCTTTCGCTTGTAGAATTTGGAAGAATACTACGTGTTCCATATCAAGGAGTTTGCATGTTCTCCAATGAATGGTCTTTGGCGGAGCTACACGATATGGTTGATCATCATGAAGTCCACCACACGAGAATCGTGGAAGCAACCACGGTAAGGGATACCGTGTTCATGCAAAGGGTATCCTCATCAAGGGTCACTAGAAATTCCAAAGTGATCTATAGGGACCCATTTCAAATGGAGCTTTCCGAGATGTACGCGTTGTATAGGAAATGGGAAGTCGTGGTGAGGGAGAATGTGCTTTGCTTAGGAGGGAACAAGGATCACCCCAATGCGTGCTTAAGCTTCATGATCTATTGCCTTGTGACCGAGACTCGCTTCAACCTTGCATATTACATGATTAAGAGAATGGCGAGCGTCAAAAGCATGGACAAAATGGTGCTCCCATATGCACTGCTCCTATCCCGTCTTGCAAACTTCATCTTTGCTTTAGATCCTTCTCCGTACTCCTTTGATCATAGCTTTTGCAAAAAAGTTATGGTGTCGTTGACCGAGGGAAGAACTACAAGATTTATGGTGGATGGCAAAAGACCTCACCCACCAACGGATTCATCGGATGACTGGGAGAGACAAAGAGAAGGAGAAGGAAGTAGCAACTCCCTTGGAAACACCGATCTCGACCCTTTGGATTATATCAATCAATTGCCAAACATTCCTAGCCCATCACAAGAATTGCAACAAACCAAAGGGATCTTCAAGTGCTTCACCAACTTCGTGAAGAAAAAGAAGTAGAGATGGTGGGATGAAGAGTGGAGAGGAGGATGAAGACGGGGATTGATATGGAAGGAGATGGGAAGTAAGGTAAGGTCATAGGACCTTAATTTGTGAAAACAATTTGAAATAATGGTTTGTAACATCTTAACAATACTTATGTAGAGTAGGATGTAGTATATAGGAATTGCCATAACTTGGCATTTAACAATTTAACTTAGGAACGAGTAGGATGAGATTTTACGACATCTTGAAATCATTCAAGTAGTCGTCGTCGCTCATCTTTAGCTACCTTTAGTTCCCGCACACTTGCTATGCGTTATACTTGTTGTGTTCTTGCATTTAATCATTGTAGAAATAACTAGGAGAAGCATTTTCTAAGAGTGCAAGAATTGCACATTTGCTGAAAGCCTTCTGATATGCAGTAGCCGGATCCCAGAATTATAACTAGCCGGATCCCTCCCAAGAGGGAACTGTGGGATCCGGGAAGACAGATATCAGATACAGATCACTATATCCCCTTAACCACATCATGATGTCTAAACATGATTCTTTAATACCACTTAAGGCTTCCTCAAGCACAGTAGGTCTCACATACACCCGTAGGTAACTTAGGATCAAATTCAAAGTATATTTGATTTATCAAACTCACTAATATCCACCATATTTCCGCTCCAACGCTCATACATTATTCCTCACATCTCAAAACACTTAGTTTCATATTTCCATCAACTTTAGCAAATTGATTTTAGTCACTCTTACCTCAAAATAGGCTTAAAACTAGTTTTTCATTTTTCTTTATTTTTTAGGATTTTCTCAAATTTCTATTGAGTCATCATCTGATTTCTAAGACCAATTGTCATCATTTTCCCATTTCAAATCAAATGGTATCCTCCTCAAGCACTTAGTTAGACTCTCTAAAGTCCACTTTCCTACCCAAAACCATCATTAAGTATCCTCACTCCTTATGGTTGAGCATTTAAGACATCCACCACTCAAGACATCTAAGGAAAGTCAAATCCTCAAGATTCATAGGTACTAGACCTTACAAAAAGCATAATCATTTCATCACATATCTGTCTGATAGACGGATCCCTGGTTTATAACCAGACGGATCCCTAGTGAGAGGGATCCGTGGGATCCGTGTCTACAGAAAGACTTTAATAAGCTTTTCTTTCAAATTTAAGCCACCTTTGGTAATCTAAACACCTTTAGTTACCATTTAATGACTTCCTAGAGCTGAGCAACATCTTAGTTGACCTTAGTGCATGCCTAATCCCCTTAGTGGTCATGAATTTAATTCCTTAATTTAAATTCATCCTTTATAAACCAAACACTCTTGAGGTTAAGTCATCACTCCTACCTAATTCTCAAAAATCAGTAGTTAGAAGCTCATATTGCATCCTCACCATCACTATGACTAAAGTACTTAGCAACAACTCTTCAACCAAAGGCTCATCCAAAAGGAATGGTCATATGATTCATGAGATTTCATCCACCGAATCATCTCCCGTAAGAGATAATAGTGTTAAAATCCCACCTCAACAAACCCAATCAACAATTGCTAAAAGAACCGCAAGAATTAGCATTAGACCTTTTGGGCTAGAAAAGGGTTCATCAAGCTCTAAACCAAACGTACCTAGTTCTAGCAAACTGTCTAAGCCTTCATTTATAGAGCATAGACTACACCCTTTCACCGAGCATCTCTCTCACCCAAATCTCTATTCATTAGAGCATTCACCACCAAGAACTTCCCATTCACCAACTCTCAAGGACTTGATCATTGGAAACACCAACTAGTCCATCATTGGAAACAAGAAACTACCAAGGACTTGATCATATGGAGGAATTTCCATTACCACCACTCTCATTTTTAGTAGAACCTCATCCTACATTTCTCAATGAAACCCCACCAACATTTGTAGAACCTCCTCAAAACATCCAATCTCTTTCGGGTCCTAATCAAGACAATAATTGCTCTAATTGTCTAATCACCCAAGGACTGATTCAAGAAGTACGAAATGAGTTGCATTTCATTTTTAATCATCTTCTTGAAAGATTGGACCAAATCAACAAGTCTACTCATCCTTAGACTCAAGCACATGGTTGCTTCTTAAGTTTTGTTCATTTATTAGTATTAGTAGAATATGTATTACATGGCTAAATCATTCTCTTAGTTTTCAGAGATTTGTTGATCATCTCTTATGTTTTATTGAATGATAGTTTATTTGCCATATTGCGTTGAGTATATGTTTGTTGCTTGAATACATATCTCACTTTGATGTTAACATTGTTTGGTACATCACCATTGCTGAATTCTGTTATCAGATAGACGGATTCCTGAAATTTTCCTAGACGGATCCCTCCAAGGAGGGAACCGTGGGATCCGTGCAACAGAAGACCAATTTTCTACTAACTTGAGTCTTATTTGCAGGAAATTATGCACTGTATACTTGTTTTCTAACCTTTGTTTTGTAGATTTTCAAAATACACATGAAGAATTTGACACCCTAATCTAGGGGGAGCTTTGTGTCAAATAATACATTGCAAAACCATTTGCAATATAATCCTCATATGGATTACATTTCGTTACATCCCCTTGCAAAGTTGCAATCATCAAGGGGGAGCATTTTTCGTCACTAAGACGAAACCATTTGCAAACATAGTTGCAATGCATTAGCTTAGTAGTTTTTATTTACTTGACGCCCTCTCAAAGGGATGGACTCGTCAAGGGGGAGTTAAGACGAGAACTCTTCCCGTCACTTGCGCTCTATATTTTTTTTCTTTACATGTTTTTCTTAAAACATTGTGTTAGTTTCTTTTCGACAAAAAAGGGGAGAAGAGAGTAGAAACTCCAATTCAAACTTTTACGAATTTTTTCCTTAAAATAATTTTATGTTTTGTCATCAACAAAAAGGGGGAGATTGTTAATACAAATAAGCCGTAAAAATGTTTATTTTATGATCTTCTAATGTTTTGTCAATAACAAACGTAAAATCATTTTAACGAAACAAATAAAATACGTAAATGGTTTGAGCCAATAGTTTTCTAACACACTTACGTTTTCACATAAAAAACTAAAACAAGTATAAGTGATTTTATGATTTAGTAATACATATGTACAACAACTAGCGTTTACATATTGGGAAAATATATACATAACTAGTATGTATTATAATGGGTAATACAATTGGGTAGAAACTTAAGTATTTGACCCATTGACCAAATACATTGAATGTAGTTGGTTACAACCCAAAGTCCATGACCCATACCCATGGAGCTTGACCCATAACCCATTGCATGACATCATGCTTATGTCATATATGGATAATATCCATGACCCATGGTTTTAATCCATGGCCCATAGTTTTAATCCATGAACCATGGACTAGATGCATTGTATCTTATAAATATATTGTATCTACTTGGATACCCATGATCCATGATCCATGACCCATGACCCAAAACCCGTGGGCAAAAGGGAGCGTCCCACGGATCCCGAGTAATACACTGGACGGATCCCTTAAGTGAGAGATCTGTGGAACAGTAGTTGTTTTTCTTCTATAAATAGTGAGCCATTTCTTCCTTTTGGGTTGTCACTCCCACACATACTTTCCCCAAGTATTGTAACCTTCTAACCACAGATCCTAAGGATCTTTCTATGTAGTTTATCTTTTGTTTTTGTGTGATTCTCTAGGTTCCTCTTAAAGGCGAGATCACCACTTCTTGAATTCGAGCAAGCTCAAGTCCATGAGCTGCCATGCTTCGTCATCATCAAGACTACTGAGGTTCTCTTGTTGATACTTCTTTCTTCCTCCATAGAAGTGTTATGTCCAAGGCATTAGTGAAGGATGCCAAAAGAGTCAAGACGAAAGCATTAGTGAAAGGTGCTTAACGTCCGTGTCAAAAGCATTAGTGAAGAATGCTAAATGAGTCAAGATGAAGGCATTAGTGAAAGGTGCCAAGCGTTCGTGTCAAGGGCATTAGTGAAAGATGCCTAGATGTCAAATCAAGTGGCATTAGTGAAGGATGCCAAGGTCGTATATTCGATGAGGTGCATCGTTATATAAATAGTGATAGTTTGTTTCCAATGATATTGATATCCTTGATGGTGTTGTAATAAGGAGTGGGTCTCCTTTGGGGTTAGGTGTTTGAAGTGTTGGGTAGTAGTTCCTCCATTGTAATGGAACTCGGTACTTAGCCTAGTACCGGATAAAGGGTAGGTGACGTTGTGATAGGTGTGGTTCTCCTTTGTGAAAGAACCCGGTGGTTAGCCTAGTAGCGGAAAATAAGTAGGCGACGTTGTGAAGGCTTCTCCGCCATAAGGAGTTGGTGTCGTGTAGTGATTACGAACTCTCGAGTAGGTGAATCGGGGAGTGGAGTAGGGCAAGGAAGGTGTCCTTGTAGCCGAACCACTATAAATACTCGTGTCGTGGTTATGTGCTTCTTACTCTTTATCTTTCATTACACATGTATATATGTATCTATCAATGTCCAACATACACATCTAAATGGATTGACATAAGTCGATCTAAATATTTTAAAACGAAGTTTTAATTGATAAAACTATTCAACCCCCCTTCTAGTTTTCCACAATTGGCATCCGAGCTTCGTTACCAAGTTTCTTAGAGTATGCTGTACTTTAAAATCTTGATACAAAGAAGGATTTTTTTAGTCATGTTTTAAAAATCATCATAGTGTTTAATGTTGGACAATGATAGAACGTTCTAATATTTTCCCTGTTAAGAAGTCTCCATACTTGGATTTGGGCATACCAAGAAGATCATAAAGAAATTCTCTAAATATTTCTTTTCGTAAAAAGAATATTTAGCATAGTATTCCTCACACATGGATTTGGGGATCCTAAGAAGATCACAAATATCTATCTATCAATGTCCAACATACATATCTAAATGGATTGACCTAAGTCGATCTAAATATTTTAAAACGAAGTTTTAATTGGTAAAACTATTCACCCCCCCCCCCCCCCCCCCCCGCTTCTAGTTTTCCATAATTGGCATCCGAGCTTCGTTACCAAGTTTCTTAGAGTATGCTGTACTTTAAAAACTTGATACAAAGAAGGATTTTTTAGACATGTTTTAAAAATCATCATAGTGTTTAATGTTGGACAATGATAGAACGTTCTAATATTTCCCTGTTAAGAAGTCTCCATACTTGGATTTGGGCATACCCAGAAGATCATGAAGAAATTCTCTAAATATTTATTTTCGTAAAAAGAATATTTAGCATAGTATTCCTCACACATGGATTTGGGGATCCTAAGAAGATCACAAATATCTATCTATCAATGTCCAACATACACATCTAAATGGATTGACATAAGTCGATCTAAATATTTTAAAACGAAGTTTTAATTGGTAAAACTATTCAACCCCCCTTCTAGTTTTCCACAATTTGTGTAAAATTAGGGCATCAGTGAGTATGAACATATTAGGGCATCACTGAGTATGTTTAGTGCATCGTCTAACATATTAAGGCATCAATGTGTTTGTTTAAGCATCCTTTTGCATGTTTAGTGCATCCATTTGCATGTTTGGTGCATTTTTTGTTTAATCGTAGATCAACTTAACAACTTCTTCTTGTTTAATTACTTTTCTAGTGTTGCTAAAAGTTTTCCTCTTTGCGTTTTTCATGTAACAGGTCAAGATGGCCGAGAAGAATAACCCTGAGTTTGCTAAGAAGTTGGCTTCTCTAGCTAACTTGTACGTCAATGATGCTTTTGGCACAGCACACACGGCCCACGCTTCAACCGAGGGTGTTGCCAAGCATTTGAAGCCTTCTGTTGCTGGTTTCCTCGTGCAAAAGGTTTGTTTGTTTAGCTTATGTTAATACAATTTTTAGTAGTTATATTATGTTCATACCAAAGTTAAGTGGTGTTCAAGATTGTGCTTGCTAAACACATTCGCATTTCAGTATTGCATTTGCTCACTAAAATGACACATAAATTTGATTTTCAAATAGTTTGACAAAATTTATTTGGTTATTTGTGTTTCACAAACACAATAATCATTGGAAAAAAAATAAGGCATCGATGTGCATGTTTAGTGCATCCATTTGTGAAAATTATGTTTAGTGCATCAAAAATATGTTTAGTGCATCATTGGAAATGGAGAAGATGTGTGAGGCTCTTATGAGAACACTTCCAGGCCCACTGTTATTTCTTCTATGCATTCTGCCTGAGCGAAAGAATTCTGACATATATGGTTTTTGCCTCTTTCTTGATCTTTCACTACCCAAAAAGAAACTGGTTTTTTTTAATTAAAACAAATGTGAATTCTCTTTATTTTCATAGGGCCATGGAAGATAAAAATTCCTAGTGGACATTTCTCATGATTAATGCAAAGGTCTTAATTTCAAGTCATATTACAGTTTTGTATCCTGTTTTTTCTTTCTTGAACTCGTATGATTTATTTGTTTTTATTGCAGATGTGTGGTATAAACTCGCTGCTATTAGTTGAGTATTTTCATTCAATGCCATTAGTCTCAAGTACTCCTACCATCATATTTGGAACTTTCGGGATTTGCTTATCTAAGTACTTATTGATCAAGTGCTAACCCGCTCTGAAAAAATAAGTAGGTACTAACATGTTTATTCCATAAAGAGTACATATAAGCAGTTTTTCATAGAGTACAGATAAGTGTTTTGGAACTTTTTATGTGATCATTGCAACTTGAATTCAGAAGGATAATTCGTTTTTTGTTTGATTTCATAATAATTAGATTTGGAAATTTTGACACATTTACTTATTAATGTACCGGTTCGGGTTATTTTCATAATCTAATACATCAAATGGTTAAATTGAGAATGTTTTCTAATTAAGATATGGACCAAATGTGCCTAATAAGTCAAATGATTAGTGCATAAGCAAACGGGTTGAAAATGGATGAAAATGGCAATAGTAGATTAAATGGGAATTAGGGCATCTATGAGTATGATTAGTGCATCGAAAAGGTAGATTTTAGGGCATCTATGAGTATGATTAGTGCATCAAAAAGGTATATATTAGTGCATCCATTTGCGTATTTAGAGAATTTGTATGGACATATTAGGGCAGCAAGGGCGGCTGATTATAGTATCGAGAGTAAGATCTAGTAAAACTATTTAGTAAAATTATCTTTCTTTTCTATTTTGGTACTATGATAGCATGTGACAATGAGTAAAATTATCTGTCTTCAGGTGTTGAATTTTTCCATATGTTTCCTTCTCAAGTCGCTTCACATTGGCATCGAAGTCACCACTAGACTGTTTGACATAAACAAATTAGTTTTGTAAAACCCTAAAATCTCAAATCGCGTAATATGACAATTTTGCCCTCCAACTTAAAATTTTACCAACTCGGGAATCACGTCAATATCATTTAACAAGTTATCTCATTAATAAAATATATACATTATGAGAATAATAAACTTATGATATACATTATAAGAACTTGGATAATTATATGTATAAGTATCTAATAAACATGTAAATGGTACACAATTAATCTAGACTTGGAATAAGACTAAGTACATGATTGAAAGGATAAATGGAAAGTTTGGATTTGGTCTTGGTGAATCCCTTGATGGCCGGCCTTCACATCTCCCTTATTAACCAATATATCAATTTTCATTTATCACAATTATCATTTCACATTTCATTTCAAACAACCAAGAAAACCCTAGCTTCTTTCTCTTATCACAAAGTGGCGGCATCTCATTAATTCTCCCCATTCCATACGAAAATCTTTCAAACCAAAGGTTCCTTGAAGGCTCGTGATAGTGTATGATCGCTTGGAGGACGTAGTGATTGTGGTTGGTTCGAAAAGGAGCTTGGTTTTGTGGTTTAGTTTGTAGCCGTGGGTTTGGATTTACCAAGGAGGCTTGGTTTTGATTTTTGGTGCTTTGATTCTTGTTCCTTGTCACGTACACGCTACGAGGGTAACTATAATCATCTCACATCTTTTCCTTTGTGTTTCTCTTCCAATTCGTGACCTTGGATGATGTTTCTAGGGCTTGTTTTCGATTCTTATATCACATAAAATCATGACTATATTATCACATGAAATGATAACACATGAATACTTAAAAGCCTTGAATCTTATTATATGTAATTCGAATAACATGTGTTATGAATATGAATATGAAACTTATTTTGAGTCTTCCATTTAATTCGACATATAAGTATTGAAATAAAGGGTTTAATGAGTTTATGATTATATGATTACGTAAATGATAAATGGAATTGTTAATGAATGATCTATGAATGTGTTTTGGTTAAATTAAGTGGCGTACAATATGGTCTTGGTTAAGGGTGTCTCGAATTGAAAATGGTATTACATTAGGAGTCTTGTAATCTTGTACTAATCGAGCTAAAAAGGTTTAAAACGGATTCGTTGATCATAATCTAAAACTAGGGTTTATAATGTTTATGTTTATTTGTAAAATAAAGGGGTTGTTTTGTAAATGGTAAAACTTGATGGATTAATATGTTATTATTCTAACTAAATGGATTAAATGAGTAAAATGAGTAAACTTACTATATTTACACTTTTAACCCTATACTTTGCCATATTGACATTTAAACCCTAAACTTTTGTAACTTGTCATAAATGATCCTTAAAGCATTATAATACTCATTTTCAATTATAACTTGAGATAAGTAACTAAACTTGCTAATTATGGAAACCTGCTAAATATGGAAACCTGCTATTTTTAAAAAGTTACTAATTATGGAAATCTGCTATTTCTGGAAAGTTACTAAAAATAGAAACCTGCCTAAAATAGAAAGTTTCCTAAAATAGAAAGTTACTTAAAATGGAAAGATTACTAAAACGGGAAACTTACTAAAAATGGAAAGCCGTCTTAAACGAGTAATCTGGTTCTTATAGAACGTTATTTAATTCATATAGGTTCCGGGCGGCGTGATTGATCTCATTTCTTGACTTTACTTTCATTGTTTGCTTGCTTCGAATAAGGTACAGATATTCTGACCTTATCTCTTAAGGTTTCTCGTGATTCTTATACATCTTTCGATATTAGCTTGAACTGTTACGTTGTACTCTAAGCCTCATGATTAGGGCTTCCCTATGACTTTGCTATGCTCCCTTTGATATGAACCTTTGATATGAACCTTTGATATGAAATTTTTATATGAAGACTGATATGAATCCTTATGATATGTATATGCTTTGACCCTTCAGTCTGATACCCGAGCCAAAATTTGTTTCCTAGTCAGGAAGGTAACCTGACCGTGTCATTGATGCACCAATGGCATGACTTTAGTGTGGTTGAGTGATGTTCCACACCGTCCCCATTTTGATATGATTATGAGCTCACTATATGTATTTGATTTGGCCATTATATGTTTTGGGGGGCGTATGGATGCATCCTAGATTTGATTTGTTTCGAGGGATTTAATCTGATTGGAGCTTTGTTTGGTGAATGATGTCGGGTGCAATCCGCGTCTTCACATTTTTGGGAGTTGATCACTCCATGGTTATTTGAGGTCTCCCCTCCTTTATATGGTATTTCGAGGTCACCCCTCGGGATACAACTGATATGATATGATATGATATGTGTTTGATATGATATGGGCTCGTGGTTGAGGACTGACCTTTCATTTCTATTTCTATTCGTTATCCTTTGTTATGCCTTATGATATTCCCATTTGCACCTTATGATTATGCTACCTTCGTTACTTACCCTTCGATTATTCGTTTGTTATATATATCTGTTCACTGGGCTTTTTAAGCTCAGCCGCGTTTTCTTTCCATGCGGCAGGTAATTAAGCTAGGTGCTGGGATTCTTAACTATGGGTTTGAGTGATGAGCGGATATGCGGATTTATGGCTTTAGTCATCTTAGTTTCTACTTCATTATGTTGGCATTTATTAGACTCGGATTATGCTTATTTATGTCTTGGATTATTCCTTTGATTCCTTTTGAACTTATGTAATGTTTAAGCCGTGTTGGCTGGATTTTTCCTTTGGTTATTTATATAAGACTTCCGCTGCTTTGTTATGTTCATTATGTATGCTTTGATATTACACCATTTTGTAATACTTCTACCCTTATCGGGTTGGGTTGTTACAATTATGGTATCAGAGCCCAGGTTTACGACTTGTAGTCAGGACCTGTGACATATGGACCCTAAGTGTTATCCGTAGAGCTTAAGTTTTGACTGGTGAGGTTTGGGTAGATTCTAGGTTCATTATCATCGTTTCCGTTCATGATCTTCATCTTATTTTCCTAACCTTTGCTAATCGTTTAATGAACTCTTCAGATGGTCCAAACTCGTAGGAATGGCGACGACAACGGGGATGGAAATCCTAATTTCGAAGCTTTGATTGCACGCGCTCTGGCCTCTGCCATGCCCGAGATGATTGCTACCATCACTCAGAATGTTTGGAATGGCGCTAGTTCTTCTGGTGGGGGTGATAACCCACCTACACCCATTCATGTATGGATCGAGCGCTTTAACAAACTTAAGCCAATCCCTTTTCGCTCGGCAGCTTCACCTAATGAGGCAGAGGACTGGATCACGCACTTGGAAAAGCTTTTCAATGTGCTGGGTTGTGGTGATGATGTGAAAACCCGACTTGCTGCCTTCAAACTCGAGGGTGATGCCCTAAACTGGTGGAAAGCCTATCTCTTGTCCAAAGAAGAGAACTTTCTTGATACTTGTGCTTGGAATACCTTCAGGGGCATCTTCTACAAGCAGTATTTCCCTGAGTCAGAACAGCTACGATATGAGAGGGAGTATGAGTCCATTCATCAGTTGGATAAGGAAAATTCTCACGAGTATATGCAATGATTTATGAGGATGGTTGGGTTTGCCGGTGCTACAGTTGCTGGAGATGCTCGTCGTCAGGCTCGTAAGTTCAAATGGGGGTTAAAGAAGTGGGTGCTAGACAGGATGATCAACCATCAGTATACTGAGGTGGCTGCAGTTGCGGATGATGCCCGCAACATTGAGTTATTGCACGAGGAGCAGGGTTACAACAAGAGGAACAGGGATGGTGATCGTATTCATCCTCGGGGTCGACAGGACCAGACTCAGGAGTTCAGGGGTAGACATGACCATGGTCACGACCGTGGGCGTCAGGATACTAGGGCACATGGTTCTCAGAGGTACGACAGATCGGGAAACGACCGTCAGGGTCGTGATGCTGGGGGTCAACGTCAGGTTAGGGACCAATCTTATCGTGGTGGTCAGCAAGATCGTTCTTCTGGTTCGTCATATCAGCGGAGGCCCGCTGAGGTTTTGCCTCCTCCTCCACTTTGCAACACTTGTGGTAAGTCCCATCCGGGCGTTTGCTTCAAGGCCACAGGTGGTTGCTATGGATGTGGATCTACTACTCATAGGGTGAAGGATTGCCCTACTCAAGGGAAAGTGACTACTCCGGGAAACACGGCCAAACCAGCTCCGACTAAGGGCCGTGTGTTTTCTGTTACTCGGGACCAGGCAGCAAACACTCCAGGTACCATTACCGGCATTATTCATATTGGTGATATTTCTGCTTTTACTCTATTTGATACCGGCGCTACACATTCTATGATATCTACTTCGTTTATAAGGAAGTTAAATATGACACACACACCTTTGTTAAACCGAGTCTCTATTTCCACCCCTATGAAAAACCAAGTACTTATTGATCGTGAGTATGTGGATTGTCCCTTACGTTTTGATGATGGTATTCGTTCGGCTAATCTTCTTCCTTTGGATATGATTGATTTCGATATTATTCTGGGTATGGATTGGTTGGCCTTGCATAGGGCTACCATTGACTGCTATGCTCGAATTGTTATCTTTGGTAATATTCACCAACCTGATTTCGTTTATCATGGTGCTCAACCGCCTAAGTCGGTTAAGATTATCTCGGCTATGAAAGCTCGCACTCTCATTTCGCATGGTTGCCTTGGTTTTCTGGCATCCATTAAGGATACTTCTCTTGAAGTTCCTACCATTGAAAGTCCTTCTGTTGTACGTGATTTTCCCGACGATTTCCCTGATGAACTCCCTGGTATTGCTCCGGCTAGGGAAGTTGAGTTTGGCATCGATTTGATTCCTGGCGCTGAACCTATTTCTAAAGCTCCTTACTGTATGGCACCGATCGAATTGAAAGAGTTGAAGGAACAGTTGCAGGAACTGTTGGAGAACGGCTTTATTAGGCCCAGTGTTTCACCTTGGGGCGCACCGGTGTTGTTTGTTAAGAAGAAGGATGGTAGTATGAGGTTGTGTATTGACTACCGTGAGCTGAACCGTATCACTATCCGTAACCGTTATCCCCTTCCACGCATCGACGACTTGTTTGATCAATTGCAAGGTGCAAAATTCTTCTCTAAGATTGATTTGAGGTCTGGTTATCATCAGTTACGTGTGAAGGAACAAGATGTTCCTAAGACCGCGTTTCGTACTCGCTATGGCCATTATGAGTTCTTGGTTATGCCGTTTGGTTTAACGAATGCACCTGCAGTTTTCATGGATCTTATGAACCGTGTTTTCCACGAGTACCTCGATAAATTTGTAATCGTCTTCATCGATGACATCCTTGTGTATTCTAAGAGTGAGGCTGAGCATGAACAACATCTTCGTATTGTATTGGAGACTCTTCGGCAACAGAAGTTGTATGCGAAATTTTCTAAGTGTGAATTCTGGCTGAGCCAAGTTGCTTTCCTTGGTCACGTTGTGTCTGCTGATGGTATCAAGATGGACACATCTAAAGTTGAGGCTATCACAAAATGGCCGAGACCTACTACCGTGACGGAAGTGAGAAGTTTCCTGGGCCTTGCTGGCTATTACCGTCGTTTTGTTGAGGGTTTCTCTCAATTGGCGTTACCTTTGACGCAATTGATGAGAAAAGGGGAAAAGTTTGAATGGACGGAGGAGCGTGAAAAGAGTTTCGAGGAGTTGAAACGTAGATTGGTTTCTGCGCCTGTTTTGACACTTCCATCGGGTTCCGGAGGTTTTCAGATTTATAGTGACGCGTCAAAGAAAGGGTTGGGTTGTGTGTTGATGCAGCATGGTAAGGTGATTGCCTATGCTTCGAGGCAATTGAAATCGTATGAGGAGAACTATCCTACGCATGATTTGGAGTTGGCTGCGGTGGTTTTTGCCTTAAAGATTTGGAGGCATTACTTGTACGGTGAGTCGTGTGATATCTTTACTGACCACAAAAGTTTAAAGTATATATTCACACAAAAGGAGCTCAATATGAGACAGCGGAGATGGCTAGAGCTTCTTAAGGATTACGACACTAACATCCAGTATCACCCGGGTAAGGCTAATGTGGTTGCTGATGCATTAAGCCGAAAGTCGGGTATGGTTGCTAGTTTGGAGATTGAACCCAGGGTTCTTCACGATCTTGAGCTGATGGATGTGGAGTTTTGTTTTCGGGGTTATGATGGTTATTGGGCGAGCTTGAAGGTTGAGTCCAACCTTATGTTGCGGATTAAGGAAGCTCAGAAGGATGATGGTGAGCTTTGGTCTATAGTTCAGAATATTGAGGCGGGTAAGCAGACGGACTTCAGTGTTGATGGTTTCGGCGTTGTATGGTATGAGGGCCGACTTTGTGTTCCGAATGATCCTGCTTTGCGTGAGACTGTTTTGTCGGAGGCTCATAGTTCCCCATTCACTATTCATCCTGGTTTTACCAAGATGTATCGGGATCTTAAGCAGCATTTCTGGTGGAATGGCATGAAACAGGATGTGGCTGTGTATGTTTCTAAGTGCATGACTTGTCAGCAGGTCAAGATAGAGCATCAGCGGGCTAGTGGTCTACTTCAGCCATTGGAGATTCCTACTTGGAAGTGGGAAGAGATTTCTATGGATTTTGTCACCGGTTTGCCTCTCACTCGTAAAAGACATGATGCGATTTGGGTGGTCGTTGATCGGCTAACCAAGTCTGCTCATTTCTTACCCATTCGTATGACTGATCGTGTTTGTAGATTGGCAGAGATTTTTCAGCAGGAGATTGTTCGACTTCATGGTACCCCAACAGCGATTGTGTCAGATAGAGATCCTCGTTTCACGTCTCGTTTTTGGAAGAGTTTGCATAAGGCTTGGGGCACTCGTCTTAAGTTCAGTACGGCGTTTCATCCGCAGACAGATGGTCAGTCAGAGAGGACCATCCAGACCTTGGAGGACATGTTACGTGCATGTGCTTTAGAGTGGACCGGGAGTTGGGATGAGTATTTGTGCTTGGTGGAGTTTGCCTACAACAATA
The DNA here is from genome assembly GCA_019973895.1 of Chrysanthemum seticuspe. NCBI lineage: Eukaryota > Viridiplantae > Streptophyta > Magnoliopsida > Asterales > Asteraceae > Chrysanthemum > Chrysanthemum seticuspe. The sequence goes on from BPTQ01000007.1 coordinate 54,641,049, forward strand.
GTTGGCATGCTAGCATCAAGGCTGCACCTTATGAACTGTTATATGGGAGGAAGTGTAGAGCACCTATTTGTTGGGACGAAGTAGGTGAGCGTTTGATTGAGGGACCTGAGATTATTGAGGTCACTAATGAGAAGGTGGCAGTTGCTAGGGAGAAGTTGAAGGAGGCTCGTTCGCGGCAAAAGAGTTATGCAGATAAACATCGTCGTGATTTGGAGTTTCAGATTGGTGATCGGGTATTTTTGAAAGTGTCGCCTTTTCGGGGTGTGAAACGTTTTGGAATCAAGGGCAAGCTCAGTCCTCGATTCATCGGACCTTTTGAGATTCTCGAGCGCATTGGGGAGGTTTCCTATCATAGCTCTACCTCCTCAGTTATCTCATGTTCATGACGTGTTTCATGTATCTCTGCTGCGGGGATACAACTACCATCCGTTACACGTGGTTTCCTATCCTTTGAATCAGATTCAACCAGATATGTCTTTACCGGAGGAACCCGAAGCTATTTTAGATCGACGAGATCGAATCACGAGAACCAAAGTAATTCCGTTTGTTAAGATTCTTTGGAAGAATCACCCAGAGCGTGAAGCTACCTGGGAGACCGAGGAATCTATGCGAGCTAGTTATCCGCAATTCTTTTCATCATCGGGTATGTCTTCGTTTATTGCTTCGTTTCCTTTTTAATTTTCGGGGACGAAAATTTTCTTTTTAGAGGGGAAGAGTTGTAAAACCCTAAAATCTCAAATCGCGTAATATGACAATTTTGCCCTCCAACTTAAAATTTTACCAACTCGGGAATCACGTCAATATCATTTAACAAGTTATCTCATTAATAAAATATATACATTATGAGAATAATAAACTTATGATATACATTATAAGAACTTGGATAATTATATGTATAAGTATCTAATAAACATGTAAATGGTACACAATTAATCTAGACTTGGAATAAGACTAAGTACATGATTGAAAGGATAAATGGAAAGTTTGGATTTGGTCTTGGTGAATCCCTTGATGGCCGGCCTTCACATCTCCCTTATTAACCAATATATCAATTTTCATTTATCACAATTATCATTTCACATTTCATTTCAAACAACCAAGAAAACCCTAGCTTCTTCCTCTTATCACAAAGTGGCGGCATCTCATTAATTCTCCCCATTCCATACGAAAATCTTTCAAACCAAAGGTTCCTTGAAGGCTCGTGATAGTGTATGATTGCTTGGAGGACGTAGTGATTGTGGTTGGTTCGAAAAGGAGCTTGGTTTTGTGGTTTAGTTTGTAGCCGTGGGTTTGGATTTACCAAGGAGGCTTGGTTTTGATTTTTGGTGCTTTGATTCTTGTTCCTTGTCACGTACACGCTACGAGGGTAACGTATAATCATCTCACATCTTTTCCTTTGTGTTTCTCTTCCAATTCGTGACCTTGGATGATGTTTCTAGGGCTTGTTTTCGATTCTTATATCACATTAAATCATGACTATATTATCACATGAAATGATAACACATGAATACTTAAAAGCCTTGAATCTTATTATATGTAATTCGAATAACATGTGTTATGAATATGAATATGAAACTTATTTTGAGTCTTCCGTTTAATTCGACATATAAGTATTGAAATAAAGGGTTTAATGAGTTTATGATTATATGATTAAGTAAATGATAAATGGAATTGTTAATGAATGATCTATGAATGTGTTTTGGTTAAATTAAGTGGCGTACAATATGGTCTTGGTTAAGGGTGTCTCGAATTGAACACGGTATTACATTAGGAGTCTTGTAATCTTGTACTAATCGAGCTAAAAATGTTTAAAACGGATTCGTTGATCATAATCTAAAACTAGGGTTTATAATGTTTATGTTTATTTATAAAATAAAGGGGTTGTTTTGTAAATGGTAAAACTTGATGGATTAATATGTTATTATTCTAACTAAATGGATTAAATGAGTAAAATGAGTAAACTTACTATATTTACACTTTTAACCCTATACTTTTCCATATTGACATTTTAAACCCTAAACTTTTGTAACTTGTCATAAATGATCCTTAAAGCATTATAATACTCATTTTCAATTATAACTTGAGATAAGTAACTAAACTTGCCAATTATGGAAACCTGCTAAATATGGAAACCTGATATTTTTAGAAAGTTACTAATTATGGAAATCTGCTATTTCTGGAAAGTTACTAAAAATAGAAACCTGCCTAAAATAGAAAGTTTCCTAAAATAGAAAGTTACTTAAAATGGAAAGATTACTAAAACGGGAAACTTACTAAAAATGGAAAGCCGTCTTAAACGAGTAATCTGGTTCTTATAGAACGTTATTTAATTCATATAGGTTCCGGGCGGCGTGATTGATCTCATTTCTTGACTTTACTTTCATTGTTTGCTTGCTTCGAATAAGGTACAGATATTCTGACCTTATCTCTTAAGGTTTCTCGTGATTCTTATACATCTTTCGATATTAGCTTGAACTGTTACGTTGTACTCTAAGCCTCATGATTAGGGCTTCCCTATGACTTTGCTATGCTCCCTTTGATATGAACCTTTGATATGAACCTTTGATATGAAATTTTGATATGAAGACTGATATGAATCCTTATGATATGTATATGCTTTGACCCTTCAGTCTGATACCCGAGCCAAAATTTGTTTCCTAGTCAGGAAGGTAACCTGACCGTGTCATTGATGCACCAATGGCATGACTTTAGTGTGGTTGAGTGATGTTCCACACCGTCCCCATTTTGATATGATTATGAGCTCACTATATGTATTTGATTTGGCCATTATATGTTTTGGGGGGCGTATGGATGCATCCTAGATTTGATTTGTTTCGAGGGATTTAATCTGATTGGAGCTTTGTTTGGTGAATGATGTCGGGTGCAATCCGCATCTTCACATTTTTGGGAGTTGATCACTCCATGGTTATTTGAGGTCTCCCCTCCTTTATATGGTATTTCGAGGTCACCCCTCGGGATACAACTGATATGATATGATATGATATGTGTTTGATATGATATGGGCTCGTGGTTGAGGACTGACCTTTCATTTCTATTTCTATTCGTTATCCTTTGTTATGCCTTATGATATTCCCATTTGCACCTTATGATTATGCTACCTTCGTTACTTACCCTTCGATTATTCGTTTGTTATATATATCTGTTCACTGGGCTTTTTAAGCTCAGCCGCGTTTTCTTTCCATGCGGCAGGTAATTAAGCTAGGTGCTGGGATTCTTAACTATGGGTTTGAGTGATGAGCGGATATGCGGATTTATGGCTTTAGTCATCTTAGTTTCTACTTCATTATGTTGGCATTTATTAGACTCGGATTATGCTTATTTATGTCTTGGATTATTCCTTTGATTCCTTTTGAACTTATGTAATGTTTAAGCCGTGTTGGCTGGATTTTTCCTTTGGTTATTTATATAAGACTTCCGCTGATTTGTTATGTTCATTATGTATGCTTTGATATTACACCATTTTGTAATACTTCTACCCTTATCGGGTTGGGGTGTTACAAGTTTAGGTGTAGTTAATCCAATAATCGGACAGTAAAAAGAATAAAACTTCAAAATGATGTGGAATAATTAAAATTCATCACATGGCTCTCAAAATCCTACAAGCTACAACTACATGATATAAGGAAAAGCTATATTTTTTGGTTAAATAAACCAAATCATGCAAAAACTGCTTAAGTTGTCATTCCCTCAACTCTAAATCATAGCATAAAAATTCTAAATTTTTCCAAGATACGATTGTTTTAAGTTTTGGAAGTATACCTCAGTGAGCTTTCTCTGATAATCGCCTATTTTAGTCTAGCCAATTTTGTTGAAGACAAAAACCTAGATTGTGTCAAAAGAACTCATGAAATAAATAAAGAGGTGCACATGTTCTACGGTTTCAAAAATATTACAGGTTAGATTGGTGCAACGAGTACAGACTGTTTCGAGAAGCATTGGCAATTTTCCGAGCTTTTTGCTCTACTGCCAACAGTGATTGGATTCCGCTTTGGCCCTTCTGCCACCATCCATGTTTGCTACATGATTCCAATATGCTACAAAATGTTTAGCTCAGATTCTAATCTCTGGTCGAACGGTGAAATCTAGTCAAGTAGTAGGCTATATCTTTACATGGGTAACTATACTAGATTACTAGATTTCCTTCTTTTGGTTCGATATAGATCAAAATTTACAAGAGATAAAGATTTAAATTATATGTAAAAGCTGGATGTAAAAATCCATCTAACTTAACCAAAACTGACATTCAACAACACATGTAACAACTAAGATTACCTAACGATCCCTGATTCCAATAACTTTGTTGCTACTAATTAACTGATTTTGAATCTTTAACTTCACAATAGTTACTTTTAAATTGCTTATCCAAACACCCTATAAGTTACCAAAAAAGGACCAGCAACATCAAATCTTTCTTTTAATAACAAAATTAACAAAATTATTTTTGATCTTTGATAACAAAACTAACAAAATTATAATCGAAAAAGGTTTAAAAACTTACTTTGATCGGCGATTTATGACATTAGAACGAGATGATTTAGTGAATCTGATAGCAGATCGTGTTTATTGTGTTAATTGTATAGAGATTGTAAGCAATAATCACTGGGAAAAATTTGAGAAGCGTGATTATCGAGAACCAGAGAAATGAACAAGAGGGAAAAAAGAAACAATAAAAAATTTAGGTATTTTATATGATAGAGTTAAAACTAGAGACGAATTTACAAAACTTACCCTGAAAAGTAAGGAAATTAACAAATAGACCCCTTGAGTTGGGAGGAAAAAAAAGGAAGGGAAGGGGGGTGATCTAACGGTTGAGATCACTTCTCTCACTTTTCTCTTGAGATCAACTTTTTAAATGATCCAATCTCTCTCTCTCTCCCTCTCTCTCTCTCTCTCTCTCTCTCTCTATATATATATATATATATATATATATATATATATATATATATATATATATATATATATATATATATATATATATATATACTAGTGGCCAAACCCGTCCGATGGACGGGTATGACTTGTGGTTTTAATTTTTAGGATTTAGTAGAACAAATATGTACTAAAAAGTAAATAAAAGTTAAATGAAACGGTTAAGAGATTGGCGGGCATGTTTTATAATTTTACTTGTGATGGTGTTGGTTAACGGAAAATTGTTACTCAAGTTTGTTATTTTTTATTATTGTTAAAAATATATTTATTTATGTTTAGTCGTATTTTCTGTTTTGATGGTGTTATTTAGCGGTTTTTTGCTTTTAAAAAACATGAGCTATTTTTTTTTGTTTTTTTTAAATGATTGACGTACATGGAAATTGTTTTTTCCGTTTTTGTTATTTTAAAGTTTTTTTATTGTTTTGTTATTATTAATTTATTATCATTATGTATTGTTTTTTTTCTTGTTTTTTTAATGGATTGTTAAATTAGATTTTTTTTACTGTGCCAAATGCATATAATGTAAAAAGATAATTGTATATTTTTGTAGATTTTGAGTTCTGAATTGTTGTATTTTACACATGCTTTATATTTGAAATACATGTTAAGTAGTAATTATTTGTATGTAAGAGTGTTGTATTGTATTTTCTTAGTAGACAATGAGTACCTATAGAATAGAGTATTTTAATTTCAATTGTTACTTAATCCTCCATAATTTCCGATAAAAAAAACACTTCTATTCTTTGTGACTGTTTGTTTCTTCGTATAAAATCAAGGTACTCTTCAACCTATATTTTTTTTCCTTAAAAATAACGAAAAAGAACACATATAAAGAGTGATGTTTTGGTGTAATCGTTTTTGTTTAATACATTTTTGTATACTATACAAAGATGTTTTAGGCTAGTTTTTATGTTAGATCGTTGATTGTTTCTGACAATATTATGTGTTTAGTTATTGGATTTTTAGGTTGCATGTATGTTTTGTTGTTTCATTTGTAAAGCCCCAAATTTTGTAAATCGGATAATTTTTTTTATTATTTTTTTAATTAGGTTTTAGTGGATTGTTGTTAGGTATAAAGTATGTCAATCTGTTTTCATTGTTTGACATGTTTTTTTGTATTGTTAGTTATGTAGCTTGGTTGATATTGTGATCTAATCAACATAGTCTAAGCACAGTTGTTAATGAATATATAAAGTGTTTAAGAACAAAATATTTTTTTTTCAGATGTTGTACCTCGTGTGTCACTTTCAACCATGGAACTATTTTGAGGGTTAATTGCTATAGAATCATAAACATACATGTTTTGTTTTAACATATACTTGTTTCTGTTTGTGATATTTGAGACTGAATTTTGTAAGTATATGTTGATGTTTTTTTTTTTGTGTTTGGTGTTTGGTTAGGAAATCAATGGCTTTGGAATTCATCTGTTTTTTGGGCAAAGTATCGTATCCTGAATTTTAGGTATTAAGAGCTTATAGTGAATTGTGTGTTTTTTTTAAGTGTATAGTCGAGCGTGTTTTTTAAATTCTTAATGTAAGGATATTTAGATGCAGCAATAACGTGAACCAATGAATAAGTATGTTGACATCGACCCCAAAACGACAGGATTATAGTAAAGAAAATGTATCTAAAACAATCAAATGCCTGATTGTGTCGAACAACCCTCGGGCGTGTAGCATGCGTATATGAATTTGGTAAACCCGTCTGTGAATGTCAGGGGTATAATTATATAAAAAATAAAACCATTAACAATGAAAAACAAATGAGCGCTAACATTTATACAACAATTAAAAGCTACAAAATTATTCATAAGAAGATAGTATATGATTTAAATTCAAATGCGAAATAAAGCTTCTTTATACACAATGTTTAATGTACATATGAAATTTATACCATGGAGATACTTAGTTCAACATTTTTTGGATCATAATTGTTGCCTTGGATACTGAGCAAGATGTCTAAGGTATCTTCTTGCATTATCACTTCTGAGAAATCCAATACTTGCGTCATTTGGTGATCGTATGAGCTATAGGAAGTCAATCAAAAAAATGAATGGTCAAACCCCATCTTAATAACATATCGAAGAGAAAAAAGGCTCCATATAAGTAACTCATGAGAGTGTTAGAAATCCTGTTACCTTTGTGATAAGTCTGTGCTCATGAACATAATCTCTTCCTGGAAACAATGGTTTTCGGGTCATGATTTCACCAAGAATGTAACCTACAACCTTATACTTACCACCACCATGCTTACTAATTTCACCGCCACTGAAATGTCCCATGCCACCCATGTACGGAATCATGTTTTGGGCCCGTGCGAGACGTTATGGCATCCATGACCATGTGTTGATGTCAGCTCGTGTGCCCCATATGTGACTGCAGCAGCTGCTGCACCTCCAACTAACATACCTCCTATACGAGGGCCATGCCCTGATGAAACATAACAATGTTTGTTATTATAAAAGTCACCAAGTTGGAAGGGAAAGAAAAAAAGACAAAACATATGATTTAGTCTAATTAATGCCTCTTTATCATAATACATAAGTAGCGTACATGTTCAACATTAAACTTAAACATGAAAATCCCAGTTGCTAATCTATCTTTGGTCTTCTCACACTGCAATTTGACAAACAAAATATCATTAAACCAAAGTCAATGTTAAATCTATCTAGATAACAATATCAGTTTCATTTAGCTAACTATCAGTTGCGGGGTGCTCATCCAAAACTAAGAAGGATAACAATCTTTTTTTTTCCTTTCCTATACGCGTATTAGCTAATCGCGTATGATTGTATATAACGTAACCAAGAGCCTGTACCAAGCATAAAAAATGGAAATAGTCATAGATATAATGTGAATAGTGTCCTTTAATAGTAGTAACTAACATCTAAATCTGATTACTATTTTCTTCTATAAAAATTATATTACTCCTGAAAATTATCAATCGATCCATATAAGCAATATCAATATATATTGTTTGGAATATCTCCTTGTTACATGAATATTATAGTTAGTATATATTTGGAATATTTTTCAACAAGATCCCAACCTCAATTTAATTAGTTATTTTCTTGTCTTTTTAGTCCGTAGCTTATCAAAGGATAAACTAAGCCATAGGCAATACGCAGTATACACATGGCTTCACATGTAACCCACCCTATAATAGTTTAGAAACCACATATATAACTAAGATATATGCTAGTGTTGTTATAAGCACCTAAATTTGAGGACACGCAAGGCATATCTTTGTATCCAAACGCAATAAGAAACTGATATCTTCATTCCCAGATAAGGATTGGATGAATAATTTCAAACACTTAAACATATAATTCAGACCGAAACAGTATATAACATCAAGCAAATTAGACATTAAATCATCTCATATTTTCGGGAATATACAATTCGGCGTAAATTTGGTTAGGCTCTAAACTGACCTCCGTCAAGAAGAGAAGCAGAAGTACACTTTTTTAGACAATCTAGCAGAAAGCTCACATGTTCATAGCCTTCAAATACCTCATTCATCTCGTTCGAATGTATGTCAATTATGAATATATTAACTCAAACAACGATGACACTAATTCACATGTAATCAAACAGTTATTGCACCAATTAAAAAATAGCGGGTTAGATTTGATCTTAATAATTAGAGACAACACCTTTATGAGCTCAATCAGTTTGGCACCGAAGCATGTATCTTCAATCAATTTTCTGAATTCATGCACAGTGTAAGCTTAGCATAAGGTACGCCCTGCAAAAATGAAATGTTACATAACGCAAATGTAAAACTATCTAACTATGCGCCTAACTTAAACCACATGATTATCTAATTAACATACTATCTGATTATAGCTGTTAAAGTCGCAAAAAGTCACTTTAAAAACGCGCATCTACACTATCATGCATCACTATATTTGCAGTGACATTTGATTGTAAGCTTACCAAGATTATAGTAACAATCATGTGATTCATGTTTGTGACTGCATATATAGTATAAAGCTTTACAAAGTTTATATAGTAAAATGACATGAAAATTATATAAACCTTTTTAGAGGTTTACCATTTTTAAAAGGTTTACCACTCAGCCTTATTTGTTTTTAGTTTTTCCAATTTATAATTTTTCATTTTACCAAAACACAACACATACTTGGGAAACACTTTTTCAGTCTTTCTAGGCGATCCTACAACACACGAATTAATGTGCATTCAACACATATTTGTAATTACCACAACATGCATTAACAGGCTGCTAGAATAGGAGGTCATAAACTCGATGTAACACTTGAAACAAACATGCACCAACATAACGGGACTGAAAATAGAGCAAAGTGCCCCAAGAAGAAAAAAAGCAGCATCACTTACAAAATAACTTCCATAAGTCGACATGGTTCCTCTTCATAAGCTAACATAAAGCCATCATACTAACATGTTTGCACTCAAGGCTCAAAATTTAGGGTCTCAGCCTCTTTTTGGACTGATTCAAAGAGAAAAGATGACACGTATCGCTCTCTGAAACTTGGGAAAATAACCTGCATTTAGTTGCATATAACTAAGATGTAGATGCAACATCTAAGTCTTCTTGTAGGGTCATAAAAAATGCAAGGACGGTTAACGGGTTAAAACATGTAACTGTTATACGAATTAAAACATGAATAGGGGAATGGTTCGTTAACACGAAACAATTTTAGCCCCTTTTCTCTAACTACAAAACTAAACAAGATTATTATAACCATCAATATTAAAATTCTAAAATAACTTTACTGGATAAAGCAATCTAGGAGGCTGAAGCATAGATATAAGTTTTGGGTCTTCAAACTTCTTCATACCATTGACTACGTAAACTTCAATGAGAATGAGTCCTCATATATGACAAAGCACAAACTATTTATGAGTTTGCAATTCCTCTTATCGAAGTAAACCTTATTATCTTAGTCCAACATATATAACAACTTTATCATATTACAGAAACTGGAAGTAGAAGAGAAAAACCACAACAATACCAAATAGGTATGAGATTGCATACATTCTACACTGATTTGTTTCATGCAATTAGTATACACATCTATACCATTAAGGTCTTCATGGTACTCAGCCTAAAATAACTTGCTATGTGGCCAACATAAATGATATTGGCTTTGGGTCCACAAATATTTTACAAAGGTTGAAGTGCAATCTACACATTCTACTAATGACAAAATAACATTTGTGCTATACTGGACAGGACTACAAATTAAGAGGACACTGTGGATTAAATCAACAGCAACAACAAATTGTACCGATTTATCATATGAAAGTTGGGTAAAAATAAAAAGTTGCAACCTTATTCTTGAATATTAAAGTGAGAATTGTTGTATGTGTGAGGGAAAGGGAGAACAAATAAAGAGCAATTGACATTTGCATCCACGTTACTTGGCTCAACTCTAAAAGGCACATTATAGTTTTATACCTCCGTACTATTAATACACTTCAAATTTTGAGTCAGTCTACATTTTGATGCAGTTATATGTATATTTTATTGCACTAAACTCAACATACTTGGATTCTTCTTTCTGCGAGTTCAAAGTTTACTATCAGTTAGTCACACAGATAGGGAGAAAACATATAACAGGTGAAAGAAAATATAAGACCTGTGTCAGTGGCACTCGTCATTTGTTGTATGCAGACCACATAGATTAGTGAAAGAGAATTGAACATGATTATTTGAGCAATGTAAGGCACCACATTCTGATATACAATGAAAAGGGCACGCCTTGCTGGTGTTGGAGGAAGTCCATATGATCCCGCAACCTGCAAAGATAAACCTTTTACTTCTTACATACCTTACTTTATGTGATACGAAAGCTTAGAAAAGTGGAAAAGAGAGCACATGGTCAAATTTGTATTGATGAAAGATACTAATCCAAACCAAGATATTCCTAACGTGATTAACAGAGATCCTATGTTGACTTACACATCATCTTAGATACCTGATTCACCGATCTTTACGGGATATAAAGGGTGTGTCGAAGTCTTCCAAAATCTGACCAAATAAATGTGCAAATTAAAAACTAAATCAGCAGTTCCACCTCCATATGAGAAAAATAAAGAAAGAACTACCATGTATAAAGATAAAATTTTCGCAAATCAGCATCGGAAGGATCCATGGGCATAATCATAGTACTCTTATTATTGGTAGTGTCAAATCACTTCAACCATTACAACTGTTGAATTGGTTGTTGAACATTTGCAATGGGACGTAGGTCGTAAGTTGTCGCTGATGACCAACCTGTTAGATATTAGGTAGGGATTTCAAAACTAACGGGGTGGCTATAAAATCTAATTACGTATTCACAAATGGTCATTTTTAAGTACATATCAGAGAGTGTAGGCCGAGTTGGTTTCCTAAATTCTACCTCTCTTTATAAGTTTATAAGTAATCAATGTATTAGAGGAGGCTACAAAGATATTTTACTAAAATAGTTCATCTAACTTCTTTTAATAGACAGTTAATAGATTATAGGTATTTGAAACCAATTTAGACAAACTTTTGACCCATTTGAACTTCTTGAACCATTTGTCTCGTACGATTAAAGCGTTGATATATACAATATGAACCGCTTTACGTATACGAACTACATTTACTTGCTTTTGGATAAAATTACCACCTCTAACAATAATAGTCTTTTACTCACTAATAGGCGAAAAGCCAACTTTCAAATAAAACCGCACCTAGCTGCAGCATTACACCTAAAGTACTAATCAACAATATAGTACACATAATCCTATTCTTAAAAATATCCCTCTTAAACAATACACACAATATATAAACAACAATAGGCATTAAAGCTTGAAATGCTATTCTTTTGGTTAGAGTTCGCTAAATATTTGAATACACCAAGAATTGGTACCGCGTCAACACAAGGAAATGTAAGCACGTAAAAAGACATATATATGAAGAAAGTGCAAAAGTAACTGAATACAAAAAGAATTGGTAATCCCTTCTCTATAGCAAGACTTCTTTCCATCAGGAGAACAACACCAGCACCATTACTCACCTGGCTAGAAATTCGTGCAGTTCAAAGGCAATAAACCGTGTTAAATATACTATCTCTTACAAAAGTTAGAAATGCTTTGCTGCTTTTTCAAACAATATAATGTGGATGCACGACCTGATCTTTTCAACCAAGGCTCAAAACTTTGTTTGCAGCAGTTAAGGAGGTGTTCAGAGTGGCTTATTCAAACTGCATATGCTCCTCAAAATTGTTAAATAAGTAAGTTTAGAGATAGAGAAACTCAAATAATCATGTAAACAATCCAAAACACTCTCAGGTCATAAAACCTCCTTATCCTAAGCAACCCGTTACCTACCCAAAACAGTTTCATATATTAACTCGGCCAAGGTTTTTGATTTAGTTATCCACTAAGCATGCATTTATCATATTGAATGTAAACAAAACAAAACATAGTTTCCTACATTAATATTTAGTGCTAAATTTATCTCCTTCGATATCTTCCATAATCTTGATGTAACTTGTAATGAACAATAATCTAAATGATGAAATAAAAAATGAGGATAACTATGTATTTGTTATCTGAGTATGATACCTCAGGATCGGGTGGCTAATAATGCCTTCAGAGTATATCACATTTTCTATTGGTTGTAAGTTTAAAGTTTTTGCTGATATGTCAATTGATGTCATTACATTATTTGTTGATTTGCTCAATACCTATTGCCACAATCGGTGTTTCTGAAAGGAAAAGTTTCTTCCCAATTTGAAAGCTAGCATAATGAATTGAAGAAGGCTATAACCCAATGAACCCTCAACGTTTTTATGTTATTTATGAAAATGCATTAAAATATAATTCGAAAACACAAAAACATACAATTCAAGTTATAATTACAAATTCTTGTAACGAATATCATACAATCAAATCTCAGTTTCTCAAACAGTTTGTAACGAATATCATACAACCAAATCTCAATTTCTCAAACAAATATCTTATCAAACTGAACATATGATAAGAATTATAGTATACAAAAAATAGAGGAGTGGCATGGAATCATATCCTACTGCTTACTTGAGGCCTCTTTTACGAGCCAACACCTTTTGCACTTGAATCAAATTTATGTTTTGCTGTCATGAATAAGGAAAAAATTTTAAGTTCTAATGTGCCGTTTAAACGCCTATATTGGCTACTCTTGGTTGGATTTCTGAATATCAGGCTTACATGGGCATGATTCTTGAAATACCAGCCCATATACGTTGACAATAGTTCAATAATCGATTGGCATTTGAACAAATTGATAATCTAGAGATATTGATCAACGATACGCAAAATGAGGATATGGTCTAAATTACAACTTAGGGGTGTTTGGCATTTCCTTTAAACCTGTATATGTGCAGTAGTTTCGCGCCAAACTGGTTTTTGTTCCTTAATTATGATTGATTTCATGTTAAACTTTTGGCTAAAGCCTTAATACCATTAATAAGTGCATACAACGTCCTGAACCCCATTATACAGATATTTAGAGAATTGGGGTAATAATATATAGTAACACATTTAGTATCTATTTTAACAATTCGAAGGAATTAGACAAAAGTGGTTGCAGGTCAACCTAATCTTGCCCGTTACGCAACCCAGGCCCCCCAAAATCTGTTCATATTGTCGGCCTCTAATATATATGCACAAAGCTGAAAATGCAACTTAAAATTTTGTTAGGTCACTAGTTTTACAACACAAGCAACATAGAAAGAGATAGAGGCGGTTGAACAATAAACAAACACACACAAGATAGACTTGACCGGTTATGCGTAGATATGTGAGTGAAAGTAATAAATTGAACAACCAACCCTCAAGTGAGGGTTATACAAGAGTATTTATAGGAGGGAAGCTAGGGCAACACTCCTAGTCCCTTCCTTTCTCCTATGGGCTTGGGCCTAAGCTCATGGGCCTTCTACATAAGCTTAAGGCTAATAACAAACATAAAGGCCATAATTAAGCTAACTATTACATATGAATCACTAACACTTGATTTAGGTTTAGGAGTGATTCCAACAATCTCCCCCTAAGTGTTGGTGATGAATGAATATGAACGGTGAAGGCTTTGATGTAATAGTAGCTTTGTCGTCTTCTGACATTCTTCTTTCTTGTGAGAAGAATTACCTTGATTCGAACAATCTCCCCAGTGTAGAGAAATTGTCTTCTTTGAACAGTTCTGCTTTGACGTCATAATTATCTTTGTTCTTTGTTCTTTGTGATGAAAGTGATAGTATGTTGTTGTTGTCTGCATCAAGTCTGCCTCAGGTCTGCTTCGCTGCTACAGTGTCTCCACGTCATTCTTCAACATGCTCACACGCTCTTTAACGTTGGATAACAGTACTGATGAAGTTCTTTAAGTCTTTAACTTTGTAGATTCTTTGGATTGACGAAGAATCATTCTGACTTTTGTGTTGCTTTGGGATAGAACTTCCATTAGTGATGATGTTGGCATGAGCATGTGAAGAATCTGCACGATCATTCCGCTCCAGAGCTTCCATAAGAAGGAAAACATGAAAAAAGTTAGTAATAAGCGGATTCCGGCACTTACAAGTTTGAACTTCGAGAGTGTTAACAGCATAGTGTGAAAACACAACTCTAATTCTTACAAAGGCCGTTCCTGAACTGGAGTTCCACAAGTGAGATAACGCGATGTACCGAAGTACATCTACAGTTCAGATGAGTCGATGAGGTACACCGAAGCATCACCTCACGACTGTAGACCATTTGAGACACACTAAGCGTAATCCACGGGGAGTTACCGAAGTGACCTGCTGTCAGGGCTGTTTGATGTAGATCCTGGCAGGAGTTTCCATTCAATCACTAAGGATCACAGTTGTGAGCCTCTCATAAATGTTCTCGACAGATTGCTAAGATCTGTGAAGGACTCGATAACGTACCACTGATGTTCTTATTGTTGAACATCAAATGATGAAATGTCAAGTGTACCTAAGAGATCTTTTGATGAATCTCGTGGCTCTAGACTCAATAGTACGTTTTGGTTTTCTTGAGCGGAGACCAGGGAGAGGGTCTCCTTCTTCAATACCAGAGATCTCTAAGAGAAAACCAATAGTTTACGTAGGGTTCCCTGTGAGAATGAAACAAGCTTCTGTTGAGAGAAGCTTGAGTGGCTAAGAAGGTTTAGTGCATGCGTCACTGGGTCCATGACGACTTTTAATCTTCAATACCGGTGTCACTAAGTGACAACCAGTAGCATATGAATTGAACCCGGTGTCTGCCCTAAGTTGAATAATTTGGAGGGCTATTTCTTTTCACCCTTTTCTTTGCATTTCTTTTTAATTCTTCAACTCCTTCTTTCTCCGATTCTCATTTTCTCCTTTTTATAATCATACCTAAGGACTTCTAAGTACTAACTATTTGTGATGTCCTTGGGTAGATCCCTCCGGCTCTGGCGGATCATAGGACAGTTATTCCTAACCTTAATCACCTTATAACTCCATTGCCATAAAACCATTTTTCATGAAAATCTCTCGAAGCATTTGTGAATGAAAAACATGTTTGAACACTTCAAGAGTTTTAGATTTTCAGAAATACTCCCCCTCCACATGTGCTAAGGAGTTTTTATGGAAATCTGCACAGTGAGGAAAGAGCGCGCACTTTATGAATTGATCAACTCAAGATAGACAATCCCCCGTGAGACACGGTTACGTTACATAGTTAAAGAGTTACATTGTCAGCTTTTAGGTGACAACTAGCTCTAATAACTACCTTGAAGGTGTAGACAAACCTCGAAAGGTTGTCAAACCCGTCAGAGTTCATGTCTACCAAGAGTTTCTCGAATGGTACTTTCTACTCGGACAAGTCCTTTGCAAGACACGTTTACATTACTAGCGAACTAGCTTGAAATTATTACCCGTCCTGGACAAGTCTTTTCGAGTTACTAACAGTTAAGTACCATCAATTCGTTGGTTAAGTCTATAGCACAAAGATTCATTTGCATTTACACAACATATTTCTTATCACATAATTTTCTCCCCCTAAAAAATGGCATATAAGATGTTATTTTTGAAAAGTTGAGAATAAATATGACCATTTCGAGTGTTGCGGGAAGATGACCACTATGAACAATTTGTGAAGAAATTTTTAATTCAAATACTCCCCCTCAACAAGTGATATAAGCGGTTGAGGTTTTGAAAGACATACGGGGAAGTACTTGTGCTTTTGAGCAAAACCTAGAAAAATGAAAGGTTTGATAGGTTTTACTCAAAAGTAAGAAGCTTTCGCTCCTTTTATAAGGATTGTGGCACTGAAGCGTACCACAGGGTCCTTTCTTGACAATTACGGGTTGTACACTGTTATGTGTGCACAATCCATAGTCATAATTAATCACACATCCAAAATATTATGAAATAGAAGCAGTTCAAGGGGTACCAGGAAGTCCATCAATGTTTCCAGGAATGCGAACTGGGCGTTGATAGCCGGTGAGAGAAATCCTGGGACGACCGCCTACAAAGCTCTCCAGAGTTCTGAACTGGTCCCGTCGATACAACCTTTCATCAATCATTCTGATGATCATCCTCACATCCCTTATGTCCTGAGAGTTCCATCGCTTTTGAGACCCTATGCCTTCATATATCGCCTTCAACCGATAAGCCAATCCGTCCCTAACCTTCTTCAAAGTGTGATCCCCAAACTTGTGAAGATCTCTACACGCCATCAAGCAATTTCGTTGAAGTTCACTGCGATAAACGACGCCAAATGGTTTGCTGACGAATGTGTATTGTGGAAGCTAGTTGATGTCGGGAAGATCTAGCTGAGGTGGAGTGAAGTTAACACGGGTCTGATATGATTCAACTGCAAGCTGGAGATCTTCTACACATTCTTTGATGACTATGCGTCTGATGAAGATGAGCAATGATTTGATGAATTCACGTTGTACTTCAGTTGAAAATTGTCTCATGCGACCCTGTACTTTGGCAAGGTACATGTCTTCAATGTCGTTGATAGACAAATTCTCAAAGTCAGCTTCAAAGAATGCATAATGCCTTTCGTCTTGCCTTTTGACCACAATATTCTTTAGAAAAGTGTAGTCCCATTTGGAAGAAAGATCAATGTGTTTGATGGCAACGATACTCTTAGTACTGAACACTGCATGTTGAGACTTCTGAACCTGGCAGCTTCTGTAGTAGATTCTTCGGCGTTCAGGCCAATGGTGAATCCCATACATTGCATCACGGTCATACTCTACCACATTGTTGGAAAACATGTGGTTAGCTCTTTCCTCGATGGCTATGAAATTAGAGTATATGGCTGCTGGGAATGGAAGTGTCAAGGATGTAGCGTATTTCCTTGCGCCATCGCCACCGTGTAGAAGAAATTCCAAGTCTTTGTTGAAGAAATATCGGAATGGAATCCTTGGCTCATCTGGTTGGCCAATTGTTGGTAGATGTTTAGACCAGTCGGTGTAATATGGAGGGTTGTCCCGTTTGGTGAAGTCGATGTTTGCTTCTAGGTTGAGCCAATCCATGTTGTTAGACATAGCTCGAGCAATGTTTTCAAGGTGATATTCGACCTCGATGGCGCTTTCCGAGCTATCTTTTAACAGTTGAAAAGCTTCATTCTTGATTCGCCTCAACTCAGATTTCGTCATCTTCTTTACTCGGAATTTTTCTTGCAGTATCTTAGCATGCTCCAATGTATTACCGTCTACCAGATCTTGACCTTCAGCTGGATAGGGGGTGGAATTAACAAGTGTAGAAAACCATTCAAATTCCTCTGTGTCATCTTCGTCTAGCCATGATACGATGTCAGTCGTAGGCGCCTTCTTCTTCTTTTTCTTAGGCCGAGATGAAGATTCTGGTTTCTTAACATTGTCGGGAGAGGCGGGTTGTTGTTGGGGCTCATGGAATTCCTCATCGTCACCACCCGTATGCTCAAAATGATCACCGGTTTTCTGAGTCTGGGGTGGTAACTCAGAAGAATCCTGAGGTTTATCAGTAGAAGAACGAGGAAGAGACCTTTGTTGTGCTTTAGTACTTTTGGGTGGAGGTTGCATAGAAGATGATGCATCAGACTTCTTCGGGCGTTTGGGCTCGTTATCCTTATCCTGATCTTTGTCTTCATCGTCTCTTGAACGTTTAGGCCTTACAGCTTCTTCTCTGTATGCTGACCTGAGTTGGTATTCCAGCAATGCTTCAAACAATTTAGCATCGTGGGAGGCAAACGTTGCAGAGCGTTTAGACATTTGAGCTACTAGCCGGTTCACCAATTCATCATCTGAAAAGACTGTGGGTTCAACTGGATTAATGTTCACATTCATTGGAGTTGATTTCATGGTTTGCTTGGCCAGATGTAAGAGATTCGGATAAAGTTGTCTGGTATACATCTCCTTTGTCAGTTTAGGAACGACGTCAAGAAGGAACTTGTGAGTGTATCCTTTGATCATCTCGTCCATTTTCCTTTGAAGATGATCTTTCATGAGCTTCTGGACATACTCCCTTTCAAATTTCATCTCGTCATTCTCGTCATGAAGATACTGTATTTGATCAGCGAAGAAATTCATCTTCCTGTAGAGCATGTCTTTCTTTCTGACTTGTTTGACAACATTCACAATTCTTTTATGAGTATGAGAAATCCAAGATCGAGTTGGCTTCTTCACTGATTTGGATGTTGATTTGGTTGATCTTTTTGATGGTGGTGGTGAGGAGTGAGAAGATGAATCCGATGATGATGAGATGTGAGGAGACTCTGGGTCCTTTGGTGGTTCAGAAGTTTTCTCCTTAGACCGTACGGGGACTGTCAAGAAGAAACTTTTCATAATCAATATCTTCATCATTTCCAGACTTAGCTTCTTCATCAGCTTTATCTTTCTCAGACTTCTCCTTTTCTGGTTCCTCAATGTTATAATCAGTAGAGTCCTCCACAAGCTTTTGCTGTTGCACAAGAGTGGTGGCACCAGTTCCCTTATCGGGTCGAGTAACCGCATCAGGATCTGGTGAAGAGTGGACACCACCACTCGACCCTCCGGGGCCACGCATTTGATCTTGTTCAAATTCTTTAGCTTTTTGTAGGTGTCTAACGATTTTAAACTTCTTCCTGTAGGATGTATCCAATTGCTCTTCATCTGAGCTTGAGCTTTCTTCATAAGGTACAAGTACTGGAGTCTTCCCTTTTTCTTGAATAGCTGGAGGACTGGAAGGTTTGTCTACTGAAGGATTAATGTCGGTTGCAGTTTCAGAGTGGAAGACCTCTTCGTCTGATTGTGTATCTTCAGAGCTTTCGTCTACTAGTTCTTTTTGCGGTTCAGATTTGGGAATGGGAATAGGAACAACTTCCTTAGCAGGAACATTCCTTTTTCTTGGAGGATTCCTTTTGGGATACTTCCTCTGACTTTCAGTACTTGCAGCACTTCCTGCACTGCCTCTTCTGGTTCTTCGTGTAGGTGTCCCAGAAGGTTTCTCATCAAGATGACCAACTTTGCCTTCTTTCACTGCAACTAGATACCTTTTGTATGTTTCGAGTTTTTTGATTTCATTAGGCAGAAGGTGATCATGTAACACAGCACCCTGTTTCTTTGTTGACGTTTCCTTGATTCTAACAGTTAAAATAGGCTCAGTCAACATATCGTGATTGTCGGGGTCATTGAGCCTCTTGGGAATATCAGGATGAAGACCAAGTGCTCTCTGGATCAACAGTTTAGTGTATCTGACATAGGGAATCTTTGAGCCAAGCTTTTTGAGAAATGTCATCATGTCATCCCATATCAGAGCTTCTAGTTTGATGTGCTTCATGTTGATTAATGACCAGAAGATTTGCAGTTCCATGAGCTTGGGATGCTCATAGCCACTATCACGACCAGAGACAGATTTGGTGATGATGATGTAGAGTGTTCCCCACGGTTGAGGAATGTTCTTAAGCTCCACATGAGAATGCTTAGTGATAATTCCTGATGCTTCATCATAGCCAATATCAATTAAGAATTGCAAAACTGTCTCTTCAATAGGTGTGGCATAGAAGTCGGTTGGCTCGATGTCAGGGATGAGAAGAATAGCCCGTAAGTCTGCATGTGTGATGGTGACTTGTTTGTGATTGAGCGTCACAGTCACTGTACTTTGACCTTTGATCCTCTACATTGAATTCCATAACTGTTGCATGTAGATCTCCAGTACTGTAGCAGAATGTGAGAGCATGTTCTTGTAGGGATGATTCTTGAGAATATCCATAGCAATCAAACAGGAAGATTCTGAGCAGGTGAGGGTTTCAAAGTCAACCCGAAGGTTGTTCTTTCCAATCTTCCTCGGATAGCCATTAGGAAAGATATCGGCAACTGTGAGAACATCTGGTGCATCCACATTCATTTGAGCAGCCATGTCGTGATCTGAAATAACATTAGCCAAAAGAACCAACATATCGAAAGACATTATGTTAGTCAATAGAAGGTTTTATTGTCTAATTATTGAATGTACAATGTCAATGATTGTTATGAGTCCAAAGTCACTTGTTTGTTCAATAGTCCAATGATGTCGTGATAAGTTTCATGAGTTAGTTAACTTTAAGTTTTAAAGTTTATGTTATCACTTATTTAACACAACATATTAAACGTTTAAGCTTATTAGTGACATTATTGGTTTCGTGAAGTTATGATTTATTCATTTACAAGTTTGCTCGCGTAACAATTCATAATGAAGGTTTGATCAAGGCTTAGGCGTATAAATGGTAGCTTATGCGTAAACAGGAGAGGTATACACGTAGACGCAAGCTTACGCGTAGGATCCTTACTTACGCGTAAGAAATGTTAAGCGTATGAAAAGGGGACCTTATGCGTAAAGCTTACGCGTAGGCGTATATAAAACCTTACGCGTAAGGCTTACTCGTAAGAGTAGACCTTATGCGTAGAGGTCACTGTTTACGCATATCCCTCACAGGATACGCGTAGTCCCTTTGTAGAACCTTACGTGTAACGCTATGCGTAAGATTACTCTTAAGCATAACTTGCTACGCGTAAGGTGATCCTTATGTGTAGTTAAGTAACAACCTTGATTCTGATTTATACGAGTAGCAAACCTGAAATAACATCATCATAACATCAATATTAACACTAACATTCATTCTATAACAGATCATGGCATGTATATTCATAAAATAGTTTACGCGTAAGATTACTTATGCGTAGCCTAAAACCCTAAAGTTCAAGAGTTACGCGTATGAAATCTAGCCATAGGATTTGCACCAAAGTGTTTCTGGGAGGTCTAAGAAGCTTATAGAGTATGTTTATCCAAGTTTTAACATTAAGTAAGCCATGAATCAAAAATACCTAATTCGTATGAACTAGAACCCTAATTTTCAATTTATGAATCATTAGTGTTTCTGGGTGATTTATGGATTTAAATATGCTCAATTGAACTTGAAAACAACCTCATACAACAATCTTTATCATCAAAAATGTTCTCATTTAAAAACACCCAAATTAACGCATAAACCCTAATTTTGAAAATCAATCAATTCGTGTTTCTGGGTGGGTTTTGAGGATAAACATAGTATCATTGAAGTTATTAAAACATTTTGACACTCTTATTTTAACCACAAACACATACCAATGATTGTGTGTTCATACGCTTATGCGTAGAACACATAATCACTCATATCTCATAATTTAGCCGTTGGATTTGCATAAAAATCAAAACCTTTGCTTGTAATTATGTTAAGATTATGAAAACACTTACACTTTGATGATCAAAAACACAGATTTCTTGAACGATTTGTATGCGTAGGATTAGTTAGGTTTGTGTAATAAATGTGAGATGAAATAGTTAGGTGGAGGAGTTTTATTAAAAGTAACTTTAAGCTTTTGGCAGTTTTGGTCCCTCCACCTTTTCCATTTTCATCCAGTCTTTTAACTTCCATTTTGGTTACCAAATGATAGATTTTAAGAAAGAAAATTGACGACACTCCCCCTCGACTTAAGAAATAATGAAAGGTTATAAATTTTAGTCCGAGGAGTGTCATTGAACCAGAAAATGTGACCACCATTTTAAAGAAACAACCAGGATAGGATAACATGCAAGTACACGAATGTTTTGAAACAGTTAAGTATTTATTTTCTCCCCCTCAACACTTGATCGAAAAAATACTGAATTTTGAAAGATTTGAGTGTTGATGGAAGAAATGTACTTGCCATGTTTGAAGAAATATAGATAGAAGAATATTTTTGTTGTTTTATCTGATTTTCTATTTTTGTATTTTGTTTTTGAAAAATATTTACAAAAGAGATTTTGGTGTTTGACAGGTTTTTAAGACTGTTTTAAGAGATCATCTAGTTCCTCTTGAGTCAAACTCCGCATACCAATCCGGTGGACCAACTCATTAAACCTAGCGGGAGGCAAGGCTTTGGTGAGTAGATCTGCCAATTGGTATTCAGTACCCACAAAGTAAAATTCAACTGTACCCTGTTCTACATGGTCCTTGATGAAATTATAGCGAAGATCAATGTGCTTTGATTTCGAATGCTGAACTAAGTTGCACGAGATCGCAATGGCACTTCGATTGTCGCAGTACATCGGGATTCTGTCAAATACGTAACCATAGTCTTTGAGTTGTGTTCTCATTCAGATGACTTGAGCACAACACGCGAACATGGCTACATATTCTGCTTTGGTTGATGAAAGCGATGTACAATCCTGCTTCTTTGATTGCCAGGACACCAGTTTATCACCAAGAAATTGTAGTGCTCCTGTAGTGCTTTTTCGTGAATCTAAACATCCTGCGTGATCAGCATCAAAAAAGGCGATTAGTTCAAAACCAAAATTCTTCAGATACCAGATCCCCAAGTTAATGGTTCCCTTGATGTATCGGAGGATTCTTTTAGCCTCAGAGAGGTGGGTTTCAGTTGGTCTTGACTGATAACGGGAGCAGAGATAAACGGCAAAGACAATATCAGGTCTGCTAGCTGTTAGATACATGAGAGACCCAATAATACTTCGGTATTTGGTAGGGTCCACTAATTTCCCATGTAAATCAGCATCTAGCTTCTTGGTATGAGTCATTGGTGTGGCATAAGTGTCACAGGTTTTCATTCCAAATTTGTTTAACAATTCAAGGGCATATTTGGACTGACTCAAGAAAATACCACAGGGTGATTGATGAACTTGCAGTCCTAGAAAGAACGTAAGTTCACCCATCATGGACATTTCAAAAATTTTCTTCATTAGTTTTGCAAAAGCGATTGAGTACTTTTTATGTGTAGACCCAAAAATGATGTCATCCACGTAAATTTGAACAATTAAGATATGTGTCCCATGATATTGTATAAAAAGAGTAGGGTCGACCGAACCTTTGGTGAAATTATTAGCAATGAGGAAAGATGATAGCTTATCGTACCATGCCCTAGGAGCTTGTTTGAGACCATAAAGAGCTTTGTTCAGTTTGTAGACATGGTTCGGGAAGTCGGGATCAACGAATCCTTCTGGTTGGCTGACATAAACCGTTTCTTTCAGTTGTCCGTTGAGAAACACAGTTTTGACATCCATCTGAAAGACCGTCATATTCATATGAGCCGCGAAAGCGAGAAATATCCGAACAGCCTCAAGACGAGCAACCAGAGCAAAAGATTCTTCAAAGTCTATTCCCTCTTCCTGACGATAACCCTTAGCAACTAGACGTGACTTGTTTCGGATTACGTTCCCTTCAGTATCTAATTTGTTTTTCCAAATCCATTTGAGACCAATGACGTAGACCCCTGTTGGTCTTTCAACCAGTTCCCATATTTCAAGACGTTTGAATTGGTTGAGTTCTTCTTGCATGGATTCAATCCAGTTGTCTTTTGTCATTGTGTCTTTAATGTTTTTAGGCTCATATTGGCAGACAGTGAGTGCCTAAATGCAATGTTCACCATCTGTGTGAAGACGTTGTCTCGTAACGACTGGTTAATTCGGGTTGCCAATAATATTTGCCAGAGGATGGTCTTTTGTCCATCGATGTATAGAGGGTTGATGTTTGTATACATTGTGCAGATTCTGAGGATTCAAATGGTTTGTTGATGATTTCCCGACATCAGGTGCAGCAGTGTCATTAGCAAACGGGTTAAAGAACGCATTTGTATCAAAATCTGCAGGTGGGGTTACTTCATTAAGAATATCATCAGCCGGTTCATCATTGTTGGAAGCTGTTTGTTCAACTGTTGTGGTGGAGTCAACTGGTGGTGCTTCTTCAACAGTAGTTGTTGTAGCAGGTGTATCAGGTATAAAAGTAGTATCAGGTTGAGCAGCGCAAACAGTGGATACACCTGGAGCACGTTCATCAATATCGTCACTGAATAGAGGAGCAAATAACCTTTCCATTTGTTGACGAGTGAGCTGGGGGCTTTGTTCAGCTGATGATGGGGGTTGAGGGAAGTTTAAGCGGTTGTGACCGGGTTCCAAGCTGTTATACTCATAAGCCATTTCCGTAAGTTCATCAAAATGAGCATGAATCGTTTCCATAACCTGCTTTGTACGACGATTCCAGATCCGGTAACCTTTAGAATTCTTACAATATCCAATAAATACTCTAATGTCAGCTTTGGCTTTGAGCTTTCCAAAGTCATCACGATCATTATTCGGATAGAAAAGAGATCCAAAGACATAAAAGTGTTTGAGATTCGGTTTTCTGTTGTGGACAAGCTCGAAAGGCGTTTTGTTGTGGCGTTTTGTAATCATTGAGCGGTTTTGAGTGTAGCATGCAGTAGATACAGCTTCTGCCCACAAGTAATCTGGAAGTTTAGCATTGATTAACATTGTTCTTGCAGCTTCCACTAATGTTCGGTTTCGTCTTTCAACAACTCCGTTTTGTTCTGGTGTACGTGCAATAGATGTTTGATGCTGAATTCCCACTTTCTCATAAAATTCATGAAGGGTTTGGTTAACAAATTCAGTTCCTTTGTCTGTTCTGATTAGTCTGACGGTGTTGCGGAGCTGAACCTGTATTTTTGTGAGAAAGGTGATGATCATCTTTGGAGCTTGGTCTTTGCTTCGAAGAAAGTAGACCCAAGTCCAGCGTGAGTAGTCATCAACTATTACCAAGATGTAGCGTTTGCCATTAATCGTTTGCACGCGTATCGGGCCACATAAATCCATGTGAATAAGATTAAGCACATGCTGAGAGATGCGTTCCACCTTTGAAGGAAAATGAGCACGAGTGCTTTTCCCTTGTTCACAAGCTGAGCAAAGGTGATCTTTTGAATACCGGAATCGTGGGAGTCCTTCAACTAGTTTGTGTCGAGCAAGATTGGTGATGGTTTGAAAGTTTAGATGTGATAGACGACGGTGCCATAGCCAGGATTTTGTTGATGTTGCCTTTGAAAGTAAGCAGATGGGAGATGAAGCAACCATGTCTTGCATAGAGATAGTGTAGAGACTAGAATTACGCGAGCCAGACATAAGGTAGTTCCCTTGTAGATCACGAATGAAACAAGATTTCTCCCTAAAAGCAACCTCCAAATCTCCATCACAGAACTGACCTACTGAAAACAGATTGTGACCGAGGCCTTCCACATAATAAACCCTGCTAATTTTTATGTTCCCATTGACATAGTCTCCGTAGCCCATGATAGTTGCGAAGTGATCATTCCCGAATCTGACAGTGCCAATGAACTTTGCAATAAAGTTTGATAACAGTTTAAGGTTGCCTGTCATGTGTCGGGAACATCCGCTATCAACAATCCAGAGAATGATCTGTATCACCTGCATTACACACAGACGACACAGATGGAATAGAAGTAGATGTGGAACTCGAAATGTTAGAGGGTTCCGGAGCAGTTATAGTAGACATACACACATTAATAACTTTAGGCATCCATTTAAATCCTAGTGTGTTATATATCCATTTCTGCCATCTATAACTACTATTTGCTTTAGTCTTAGTGAATGCACTAGGTGGTACTTCATTCTTTGGAGGTGAAACTGGAGCTACAGGGACAGCAATGCTTGCCTTATAATCTAAAGAAGGCGGTCTACCAAGCACAGACTTAGAATGATTAGTGGGCCTAGAGGTATTATGATTCTTAGGATTCCGTAAATGAGAGATTATAGCTTTAGCTACACATTTGTCATGACAATCAGAATTCATACTTTTACGACAAATAACACAAGGTGCATCAGACTGAATATCAAAAGTACTTAGAGGTTTAGCATTCATTACATCACTATTTCTATTACATTTGCCAGACGCAATATCTATAGGGGAAGCAATGTGAGTCTTATTCATAGTCCTAGGGTGTTCTTCTACTTTAGCATTCCTTATTGATCTTTTCTTAGGTCGCAACTTCCTATTATTCGATGTAGTGCTCCTAAGCTGTGAAGTGCGGACGTTTGGAAAAGAGGCAACTATTCCTGTTTCAGTAGAAGGAAGCACGTTAGCAACTTGTGTTTTGGCAGTAGGCATTCTAGGTTCACGATTACTAAGTGTTACTGGTGCTATTCTCTTAATCACAGTAGGCGGAAGTTGATCATACTTTCCTAACATTTCTCTTAACTTAAAGATAGTGTGAATCAAATCTTGATTTTCAGAACGAATATTTCCAGCAAAATTCATTACTTCTCTAGTGTGTGTAAGATAGTGATCAAGTTCGTTTGATGCTTCATGACGAGTCTTATTGAGTAAATCAAATATGATACCATATTCCTGTTTAACTTTTACAAGTTCTTGTTCATATTTTGAGATTTGACTTTTCAAAGACACGTTTTGATCATCCAGTTGCTCAGATTTTGGATTAAAATTGTTTGATTACAACTGGTGGATTTTGGTTTGCAAAGCAAGTTCACGATTTTGACAATCTTTTTGACACCATTGAAGACGACGTTTTGCATTTGAAAGCTCGTGTAAGAGACGTTCGTTTTCAACTTTTAAAGACTCGATCTGAAGCACATTAGCAGTATTCTCAACAGTTACAATATTATCAACAGTATCAGCAGAGATATAATCAGATGAATGTGGCAAAGAATTAAACAACACAACATTATGGACATCAACACAGATAACATCTTTCAAGAGTCGATCAACATCTTTTCGCAACATTTTCTTTTTACGTTTAGTATTAGAAATAGATGTTTTTGTTTTCTCGAAAACGACCTTCATTAATCCAAGTTCCTTATGAAAGTCCCTTTCCCAAGACAATGCACAATTTTTCAAATTTTTAACATTTGGTAAAAGATTTTTCTGAAAAATGTCTCTTTGTTCTCGCACCAGAGGCGATTGAAAGTGTTGAACTTTGATTTCAGAATGATATTCTATCTCATGTTCTAAAGTTTTGAGGTCAGCCATGAAAATGTCAAAATATCTAAGAATTTTGCGATTTTTAGGTTTTGAGTTTACTTCACTGATGGAAGGTAAAGGACCATAAATTTGTACATAATCTGGTTGGGGATTAACATTAGAAGACTCAGACGTTTTTATGATAACCCTTGGTGTGTTAGAAGAATCCGTTGGTGTGACGAAAGTGACCGGTTTTGAATAATTAAAAGGTTTGTTGTAAACAACAGTTTTTAATTTTGATCGACTCTCGTCTTCTGCATCTAATTCCTCTTGACGATGATATTCAACAACACTCATAACAGAATTATCAATTTTATATTCTACACTGGAAACTTCAGGATTTGGTTTGAATGCTTTGGTAGAAAGCTTAGGTTTGTAATCAGCAAGATTCAGTCCATATCCATTTGGATTGGGATTTAAACTAAACTTTTGAATAGCAGTTACTGACTCACCATGTTTGTAAACAACAGTTTTAAACTCTTTAAGTTTGTTTTGCAAGCCGATGATTTCTTCAAGATGATCATCTATTCGTTTTGTTGAATGCTTTTTGTATGCAGAGAACTGTTTTTGACAAATTAACAACTCAGCCTTAGCTTTTTGATTTTCCAAGGTGAGAGCATTAATTTGATTTTTATGTTCATGTTTCAGTTGTTCTATCTCAGACAACAAAGCATTCTTCGAAGCGGCTAGATCACGCATCTGTCTCTCTAAATATTTTTCGTTTTGATGAGATTTAGTAAAAGCGGCTTCAAAACCTTTTTCACGGTTTTCTTGAGTTTTGAAAAAGTTGAGTTGCATTTGTAAACATTCAAAATCCTTGGTTAACAGTGCATTTTTACTTTTTAAGTCCTGATTTAATGCACAACATTCTTCAATTTGGGATTGCTGGTCTTTAAGTAAAAGAGCAAGATCTGGATGAGGCAAAAGTTCGGCGTGTTCAACATGAGTCACAACATGATCATTACTTAGATCCTCAAGTATAACCACAGAGTCAATTTGATTATCAATGGAAACCATAAGGTCATCTTGATCGTCAAATGTAACTACGGGGTCTAATTAAAAATCGTCGGAATGAGATGTGGATTGCTCATTTTGAACATTCTGAGCCTTGCCGGATTCAGATGTTGGCGGAGATATTAGATCAGAGATAAATATGGTTTGTTCGGGTACCTGAGACAACCCATCAGTGTCATACACTGGGCCTGTGTCACTCATGTGTAACTCATGCATATTAGCCATCAACATAACAGCTGCATTGGCCTGCAAGTCCTCCATATCATCATCTGAGTCTGCATCTGCCATAAAACTATGTTCTTTGTCTGTGAGAGTTCCACCAGCTTCATCCTTAAGAGCCAAAAGAAGAGCCTCTTTGAAATAAGCACTGCCCTTAGTCCTTGGCTTTGGGCATGCATTAGCTAGGTGTCCCTTCTCATTGCAGTTGTAGCATCCAAGACCATTCAACCCATTCTTAGCATTTCCCTGTTCCACCACTTGAGCTCTGTTGTTATTCCTACCCACAACATTAAACCCTTGACCACCGCCCATCTGACGACCATAACCACGATTCTGAACTTCAACTCGTCCATTGTTCACAACAGTTTGATTCCTTGTGTTAGATGAGGAGCGAATACGATTGTTGGATTTGTTGGTATAATGACTAAAAGCATTAGCAATCATAAAAAATCCTTGTTGCAATGCTTCGAACGGATCAGATTCCTCATTAGCTTGACTATAAAGTGCCTGATCATTGTTGTTGTTGTAAGGAACCAATTGATTTTGTTGAGATTGCTGTGATTGATCATTTGGTGTGATTGTGGCAGTTGGTTGAGTTGCTGGTTGAGGAGGATAACTGTTTTGAGTATACAAGGCAAGTTGTTGATTTTCCGGATGTGTAGCTGAAGCAATTTGAGCACGGAGAATCCTTTCCTTATCAACTTCCTTTTGATGAGGCTTCAAGTAATCGTACAACAATCCGTATGTAGAATGATGCATGTTCTTCGTTTGATAGAGAAAAATGACATACTTCTCCCATTCAGGACCAAGACTACTCAGGAACTTAGTATTAACTGCAATTCTTGGCATGATGATGTTGTGTTTATCCAAATCATTTATGATGTCTGAGAATCGATGATGATAAGACTCTAGTGTCTCTCCAGGTTCAATCATGAAGTGTTCATAAGACAAGTAAATTTTGGATTCCATATCCTCCTGATTGAGTGCAGATCCTTCCATAAGAAGATGAATATGTTCCCACATTGCCTTTGCAGTCTTTTGAGCATCAACACTTCGAAGAATTGGGTTTGGTAATCCTAAAAGGATGTATTGCATTGCAAGCTCATCAGCTTCATAGTGTAGAAGTTCTGCTGGATTCAGGTCTGCAACAGTAGCAATGTTTGATTGTTCATCTCTTGGTGGATTAGCATTTGGATCTCCGGGTACAATGACAGTAGGCATCTGAAATGGACCTTCCAAGATAAACTTCTTTAAGAACTTTCCATGTGGCTTCTTCAGATCACAAAACCTAAAGAACCTAATCACCCATTGATCGCAGTTTCCTGGAGTGAGCATTGGAGGTCTATCAAGTGATCCAGCCTTATGAATTGATTGTTGGATGCTTAAAGCTTCACACATCTTTGCAAACCAAGTAGGTTCCTTCATAGTGTTCCTTGATGGATGTTGATTGAAATCGTTTGTGTAGGGTTGAACTTGAAGGCTTGGTGGTGTTTGAACCATTTGTTGTGGAGGAATTGCTCCAAGTTGTGAAGTATGTTGTTGATTAAATTGTTGTTGATAAATTGCTTGTTATTGATTCCATTGTTGATGTTGTGGACTTAGTTGTTGTTGTCGTTGAGAATAAGTGTAAGGGAAATAGTTAGAGTATGGTGGTTGTGACATGTTGAAAACTTGTGTTGGTAAAAATGGATCTTTGTAGTTGAATGAACCTTTGTTGATGAAGTATCCTTAGGCGTAGAAATCACAAATGCCAAGTAGCACTTATGCGTAAAAACACCAAAGTTACGCGTAACAAGAAGAGTTACGCGTAGGTTTAGTTTACGCGTAAGTTAAGGAAAAAACACTAAACTTATGCGTAAAACAAGAAGTTAGGCGTAGAAAACTTAGGCGTAGGATTACCTTATGCGTAAGACTAAGCATAGGCATAAGATAAATCTTATGCGTAGGATTTTCTACGCGTAAGCTTTATGCTTATGCGTAATTTTAGGGTTTTATCCCAAGTGATCTTTTACACTATCACAGTGCAAAAGATATCCAAAGTCGACGTATTTTCAGGCTTATCCAAGCAAGAAAACACGGAATAAACCACGAAACTGAAGATCAAACCAAGGATAAAGTTACGCGTAAAACTAGGTTTTTGATACGCGTAGCTTTACTCGTAACAATGATTTTGCCCAAAGATGTTTCTAAACCAGATTTTTGTGATGAGATAGCTTCAATATCACCAAAATAACACAAAAGTGTGAAACTTGATGATCCAAAACCTCTAAAACAATTACGCGTAGGATGAAACCCTCGTACAAGAACTAGCTTAAAAACGTAGATCCACGCGCAAAGTTTGAAACTTTTTGCCAAAAACAAGTATTTTAACACCTTAAAACATTGAAAGTACAAGAATCTTGGATTAAAAAGTGTAAAAAAAACGTGTTTTTAAGAGAACCAAAGTATCAAGGCCGAAGCGTATGTTCTACGCGTAGACCAAACAAACGTTCACCCAACTATTAGGCGATTGATACCACTGTTAGGTCACAAGTTTTACAACACAAGCAACATAGAAAGAGATAAAGGCGGTTGAACAATAAACAAACACACACAAGATAGACTTGACCGGTTATGCGTAGATATGTGAGTGAAAGTAATAAATTGAACAACCAACCCTCAAGTGAGGGTTATACAAGAGTATTTATAGGAGGGAAGCTAGGGCAACACTCCTAGTCCCTTCCTTTCTCCTATGGGCTTGGGCCTAAGCTCATGGGCCTTCTACATAAGCTTAAGGCTAATAACAAACATAAAGGCCATAATTAAGCTAACTATTACATATGAATCACTAACACTTGACTTAGGTTTAGGAGTGATTCCAACAAATTTTTTCACCAAAGTTGTCTAAAACATGGTCATTTGGTACGCCAGTTGCAAATCTAGTCACAAACACCTCGTCTGGCTTCTGATAGTATCCATGCCTTTACAACTTATTAATTTAGTTTCTGGAAAGTGTCCTGTCTAAAATATATGTAATAATTCTAACTTTAACGAAGGCTAATTATAAATTTTGAAATGTCGTCTATTGATATTGTAGCTTATTGTGCTAATGTTCAAATGATTTATGGGAGCGGGTTTCACATATGATTAAGGTTCATGAACTGAAATGAAATGATAAGTAAGAAGTTTTACCAACATGAGAAGGTTATTGGGTGTTACTGCAGTAGCTGAACATTCTTTGTACCTATACATTGTCAAGATATTCAATGGCTCAAAACGTATTCATATAAAAGTTACCTGAAGCTCCTTGATAAAATGTTTAGCATTCAGGGCAGACACGATGATTTGGCGAGCATTTGGCGAGATAAACCTGCAGGACATGAACTTAAATAACTAAGAATAATAGATATTTAATTAAATGTAAAGTGTCATAAAGACATGATCTGGTCTTTCATTCAATGGTTTATTTCAAAATGCTTCTCATCCTTCTCACATAACTCAAAAATTATTATAACAGACGACACTTGTTTCTCAAGGACGTTTAGCATCACTATTGGCTCAAGTAGCTCTGTGATTATGTAAAAGTCAAAATAGAATAGATGTTAACACATGTGTCACTGTTCAAGTCCAATATAAAACATGTTAAAAACTGCAATTCAATTACTAAAAGAAGCACTCATCAACCAAATGTTTTGTAGATTAAAGCCACGATCATAAACAACTGCACCAACTAAAGCCACGGTCATAAAAAACTGAAGCTATAGATTCTATAATATGTGCTAAAACGTTTGGGCAGTTTATCTGTCCATCGTGAACAATAAAAGTTATTTTTTACAAACAAAGATTGATTTTAAATGCAATTTTCTATACGACCTCAGCGAAAGAGTAAAAAACATGAGAAATGCCACGATATTGGTTTCTACTAAAACATTAAGCATGTTTTTGAAAGATTACCCAAACACCCTTTTAACTAAAAAAATATCTAACAAAATTAGAATGTGTCACTTGTGGTTATGCGGTTATCAGAAGATATAGTTCAGTAGTTCAATGCATGGGAAAATAGTTCGGATAACGGAGTCATTGCGTCTTTGACAGTCATGTGGAAAACTAGAAGGGGGGTTGAATAGTTTTGTCGATTTTAAGTTAGTTTCAAGAACTTTAGATTCGATATTATGTGAAATCGTATGGATGTAGAGAAAGTATAGATCTAATGATAAAGCAACTAAATAAAGTAAAGCAAGGGATAGAAATGACACAACCGATTTATAGTGGTTCGGCTACAAGGACACCTTCCTTGCCCTACTCCACTCCCCGAGTCACCTACTCGAGAGTTCAAGAACTATGTCAACAAAGTCCTTCAACTTGGTGGAGAAGCCTTCACAACGTTGCTTACACCTTTTTCTGATACAAAGCTAAATACCGAGTCCGTAACACGGTGGACCAAACCAACACGACTATTACACAAAAAATATGTGAAATATCAAATACAAGATCTTTGCTACAGAAATCTTGTGGAGGAACAAATCAATCAAGGACCGCTTTCTTGGATGACTTGTAGAATGCTCGTGATCTCGCCTTAGAGAAGGACCTATATGAGAATCACTAAAGAAAGAAAGAAAGAAGTACTCTCTAGATCAAGTGATCTTTTGTTAGAAGAGAATGAGAGTATATGAGAGAATTAGTAAGAAGAGGGGTTGACTTAGAATGAAGAAATGGCTCTCTATTTATAGGCAATATCTGCCACTGTTCCCCGGATCCCACGGATCCCTCCCACAAGGGATCCGTCTAGTGTAATCCTAGAGATCCGTGGGACGCTCCTCTTTGCCCATGGATTTTTTTGGTTATAGGTCATGGGTCATGGGTTATGGGTTGGTCCATGGGTATTCTTTTAGATTCAATGTATCTAATGAGTACAATGTATCTAGTCAAGTGGGTATGGGTCAATACCATGGGTTATGGATATGATGCATGGGTTGTGATTTTTACCCATCCTAATAAACTATTACAACAAATGATTTATTACAAGAATTTGTATTAAATGGCTATATGTAAATGCTTTACAAAAATAACATGTATCCTTATAATTGTACTTAAGATAACATTATATCTGTTATCAACAAAACACAAAGAGATCGCAAAATATTAATAAACGTTTTTACGGTTTATTTGTATTAACAATCTCCCCCTTTTTGTTGATGACAAAACATAATGTTATGATGAGTAAAACTTAAGAATATATGTATGTTTTGAAAGCCCCTAAGTTTTATTTCTTCTCCCCCTTTTTGTCGAAACAAAAAGTTAACCCATCGAAGAAATAAAAGTGTGGAAAAACTAGTCCATGTATCGCTTACTCCCCTTTGACAGTAGCCCCCCTTAGTTTGGGGCGTCAAGTGGAGAAAAATAAAAATACTACAAAGAGAAATGTTAGTAACATGCTTAGGTAATATTATGATTGACGAGAATCAAGATTGGGAGCCAAGGGATGTAAACAAGGCCTTGTAATAAAACAACAAAGTGTAGTGGTATTTATGCCACCTACAAGCATGTAAAAATAAGAAAAAGACTTGTTCTTGAAAATGACTCAAAAGAAAAGTACTAAAAATAGAAAATAGTAATAATGATTCCGTCCATGCTTGCATAAGGTTATGGATGGAGATTTTGATGAGTAATGGTATTGATGTGATCAAGGATGAGGTTGAGTATGAATCGCATTTCTTCCCTAACTTCTATTGAAATTTCCCTAGTGGATTGGCAATGTTCACAATGTAAGTGATGTGGGTAATGAGTGCGGAATTTTTCCGGGTTGTTTTGATTTGTGAGTTGCGGAAGATGTGGTGGAAAAATAGGAAAATCCGGATCAAAGTCCGGAATGGTCGGAAGTGGTGGTGGAAAAGAACCTAGATGTTCTTGTAGCTTAATGGGAGCTAAGGGTGGTGATGTTTCAAGGTCATTGAATATTGTGTTTGGAGAAGTGGGAGGTGTTAAAAAGGCTATTTCTTTTTGTATTGGTTGTTGAGATCTTGTTGGAATCTTAAGGAGTTCCAAAAGAGTGACTTTAGGTGTTGAAGTTGGTGTACTCGTTGGTGATGAAGGAGGTGCTATAATGGAAGCATCTTGTGGTGAGTTATTTGATGGTGATGAGCCATTTGATGATGGTTTTGCTAAGCAACAAGATCGGATGCTAATTCGTGCGGATATCCTAGAGTTTGATTGTGGTATTTTGGAAGGTGGTAGTACAAAAGTTTGGGTTTCATGAAGAGGATTGTTTGTACTAAGTGATTCATCTAAGTTGTAAGAGCTTGTGAATGACATGGTGTTGTTTGTTTGTGAAGATGAGATGAATTATGCAAGCATTTTGGGAGTTCTATATATAGAAAAACAATGCATTGTAATGAATGCTTGACCCAAAATGTGAATTAAAATCTAATGATTAGATTTGAATTTAAGGCATGTGATCATGAGAATACAATCATTAAAGAACATACTCCAAAAAATAGCAAAAATGTTGGAGTTTTCAAATAAAGTGAGAAAAATAGAAGATAAAACCAGCTTCTGTCTCACGAATCCCACGGATCCTTCCCTTGAGGGATCCGTCCAGCATTAAGGCTGGGATCCGTGGGTCTGGTGATTCAGGTAGCACAAAATTTTCCTTTTGGAAACATTTTTGCCTAGTGTGTGCCTATATGCAAACTATTTGGAGTTGCGGTTATCTCGACTCCTAAGAAGAAGAGAAAAATAGACTAGAAGTGAAAAAACATATTATTATGTGAGATAACCCGATTGCTCCTAATTCATTGTTGCTTAAATGAATGTACCCGAAAATACATATTAGTTATGTATCTCCTTTATCATTCAAAAGACATGAGATGCAATGAAAATGGGGTTTTACTTTGTATTAATAATGAAAAACCGATTTGTCCTAGACGTGAGAAATTGCTTTTGTGAAATTGATACGGGAAGAGGTATCATTTTTAGAAAACGTTTCAAAAATTGGTTTCCATTTGTGAAAAAATCGTTTTATTGTTTGAAAAGAAGATGTTTATGTAATTATGTGTTTGCAACTTGTACTTATTTTTGAAAGAAAATAAGAGAAACTATGAGTTATAAGTAAAAAAAAAACGTATCTTGGGTTTTGAAAATTCCCGTATTGTTTATGAGTTGTGCGTGAAATAGAGATCCTAGACTCAGAAAGAAGAATGCTAGTGTTTACATACCTTATTGTAGGATCTTAGTTTATCACAAGTTAGGCGTAAAGAGATAAGGTTTAGAGAGAGAAAGTGGGAGAGGATGGGAACTTTAGAGAGACAAAGAAAAATGTATTATGAAAGCTCCAACCCTTTTCCTTAGAGGGAAAAGGGTATTTATAGGGTACAAACATGAGACGCCTCTTTAAGGCTGTGGATCAGGCATACAGTGGGTAAAGAC
Source organism: Chrysanthemum seticuspe (assembly GCA_019973895.1). NCBI lineage: Eukaryota > Viridiplantae > Streptophyta > Magnoliopsida > Asterales > Asteraceae > Chrysanthemum > Chrysanthemum seticuspe. The sequence continues at coordinate 54,676,895 of BPTQ01000007.1, forward strand.
CCGTCCGTCCTCCACGGTGTTACAAAGTAAACTAAATACTATCATATACTTACTATGACTACGAGCTTTCTAACGAGCATACATTGTTGAGGTGACCGACACTTTAAGTACTGGATTTACTAAATCCTAACAATCTCCCCCTAAGGGAGGTCACCTCAACTTACAATGATTACAAACTGATATAATATTTCATTGTTCTTGGTTTCTTTAATTAAGCACTTTTGTTCTTTAGCTCGTAGTCTTTGATTCATCATGTTCTGCATGTTTTGTTAATTCAAGAGGAGGTCTTTAACTGATCCACGTGATGTTTGAGTTTTTGAACCAGCTTTGAGATCATCAGCAAACCATAAATCTCTGACTCTTCCATTGTGGTGTTGATAGTATGTGAAGTTGTGACTTTTGGACCGACATGCTCACATTCTGGATCATGATATCTTCTTATCAGAGTAGCGGAAGCTTTTAGCTGATTCATGATATTTGCAGCAGCGTAGCAGAAGCATGGAGTGAAAATATCAGATTCATTGATGCACTAATCATGATTTCTTTCGAGATGAATGTGTTGAGTGAGCATGTGGCTTATGGGTTGACTGATTCATTCTGATCAGCTGCAAATGTTGGGCGTACCTGCATACAACAGTTAGCAATAAAGTGCACGAAAGTGTCTTTGATCACTTTCGTTGAATTGAGGTACACGGCCCACGGTTCCCCGTTGATCAGTACAAGTACTGCATGTGATCAGGTATAATTTCGAAGAATTTCCTTGACAGGGTTTCGCAGCTGCTCTAGCTGTTCTCAAACCGGAACGTCTCAAAGAAGACAACACGGAGTGAGTGAACCAGCGAATAGAGATTCATTGACTGATGAAAAGAGATTTGAAAAACAATCGTGTAATTCTCAATAGAAATTGTTTTTGCAATACAACGAAGGTTTTAATGAAAATCAATTATCAATCATAAATCACCTTTTGATTTGAAATATTCGTACACGGTCGATGAGCTAAAGAAAAGAGTTTTTAAGCACAACGACCGGTTTTTCAAAGGTATCCGTCAATCCATAACCTGAACCAGGATTGATTCAAAAGATTGAATCGCCCCATTGTTTCTGTTTAGTTGTCACATGGTTGATCTATAGAATAGATCTCACATGCCACCTACCAGGAGCTTGTTTGATGTTAGCTCCAGAAGGCTTTCCATCTTCATTGTGAATATGTATGCATATCACTCGGATGTTCTGGCAATACGACAAGGATAATGCGTAGGACTCAAGATATTATCTCTCTTTCCACATTGTGTGAAACAGAGAGTCTTCATTGAAAGTGTCCTAAGGAGATTTATTGATGATCTCGTGGCTCTAGACTCAATTTGTGTATATTTGGATCCTGTGCCGGAGACTAGGGAGAGGGTCTCCTTCTTCAATATCAACAATCTCTAAGAGAAAGTCGATAGATTATGTTGGTTCCCCGTGAGAATGAAACAAGACCTTTTAAGAGGAACTTGAGTGGTTTGGGAAGTTGAAGTGCAGTGCGTCACTGGGTCCATGACTTCTTGTCTTCAATATCGATGTTACCTTGGTAACCACCAGTAGCATATGAATTGAACCCGGTTTCTGCCCTAAGGTTGAATAAATGGAGGGCTATATGTTTTCACCCTTTTCTCATTCAATTCTTTTTCATTCTTCAACCCCTTCAGTGCTTACCAAGACTTCATAGCTAGAACCTTGTTGGGTTTATTCCAGTACTAGCTCAGTCTCAGTCCGCACTCTTCCCATATCTCATTTTTCTCCTTTTTCACTATACCTAAGGACTTCTACACTATCTAATGGATTGTCCCTGGGTAGATCCCTCCGGTTCTGGCGGATCATGGGAACAAATACCTAACCTTATCATCCTTATATCACCATACATAAAGTAAAGTTGGCCGATCTATTTGGTATTGTTCATCTGCCATTGGAACCAATTGAAAACCATTTGAAACTCAATCCAGATACTTAAGATATATTATCAAAGAATTTTGTACCTGAATTGTTTTTGATATTTTTAGAACAAGAGCTCCCCCTCAACATGTGCATCAAGTATTTGAAATCGTTTTGCACACGGAGGCAGGAGAAAGAATTAACTTCTTTGATTACCATTTTCTAAAAGATATCAACATCACTTCCCTAATCGAATCAAGTAGATAAAGCATTTTGGGGAAGGATGAGGTTTTCATAAGTTTGCTCCCCCTCAATATGTGCCTTGAGGTTTGAAAGAGTTTTGCACATACAAGAGGAAACCTGCACATTGATCACGTTTCAAATCTTAGTGGTTTAAGATAGATGCTCCCCCTCAACATGTGCATGGAAAATTTGAAATCATTTGGCACATGTAGGAAGGAGAGCTTGTACATCCTTATAAAACCATTTACCGAATTATCAGATTAAATCCAATTTAAATCATAAATTCTCCCCCGATCACAATTATCAAATCATTTGAGATTTGTGATCTCTGTAGATTTAAATTGATTTTGAAAGCTTTTAAGGAGAATTGTGACTTGACTATGAAAACGTTTTAACAGATAAGGATCGGATTTAGAGACTTTAAACTCCATTGATTAAACATGCATGAATATCTTCTGAAAACAATTGTATGACAAATAACCTTTTGATTTAATTGAAATCATTCTCCCCCTCAATCAATGACATAAGTTGTTGATTGAGAGAAAGATATTTTGACAAACTTTTAAGTCCAGATGATCATCAAAAATAGAGTCCGAGTTATTTTTCAAAACAACTAGTTTTCATTGGATAGTAAGGATTAGTTTAAAGAATCAGAGCAAGAAATTTGAAAACCAAGATAAAGCATGGCTCTGTTCTTTCTTTGAAAAGCGGGTTACTGCCTGAAATGACAATAAACCATCATTTTTCTCCATCTCGTTTTATTTTTTTTAAAATTCGAACTTCATCTAGAGACCCGTGCCATTCTTTGAGTGACATCTCAAAGTCCGTAGATGTTATCGAACCGACAAGAAAAACATGATAAATAAACAATATTTTTGAAGATTTTCAAGATTTTCTGATTTTTATGGATTTTGAAAAGTTTTATATTTTTCTATTTTTGTTTTGATGGTTTTATATTTTTGTATTTGGTTTTTGAAAAGATATATACAAATAAAAGATAGAGTCAAACACCTTTACTCGTCGACGTCTTCCTGAAGAAGTTTGAGTGTTTCTGGTTGAAGGTTCTTTAAGCCTAGTAGTGGAAGAATAAACTCAAAGCGTTCTCGAGAAAGAGCTTTGGTGAAGATGTCTGCTAGTTGATATTCAGTCCTTACGAAGTATAGTTCAACCACACCGTTTTCAACTTGTTCCCTGATGAAATGATGTCGAATGTCGATGTGCGTTGCTCTAGAGTGTTGAACATTGTTGCAGCAGAGAGCAATGGCACTTTTGTTATCATAATACATAGGAACTTTGTTGAATACAAAGCCATAGTTAGATAATTGGGATCTCATCCATAAAATTTGAGCACAACAAGATGACATGGCTATGTATTCAGCCTCTGTAGAGGATATGGAAGTGCTCATTTGTTTCTTTGAAGACCAGCTTACGAGCTTGTCACCTAAAAATTGAGCACCACCTGAAGTACTTCGACGAGTGTCTTGACATCCTGCATGGTCAGCATCTGCATAGGCTGTTAGAGACATACCGGAGTCCTTCGGATACCAAAGTCCCATGTTAATGGTTCCTTGGAGATACTGAAAGACTTGTTTAACCGCTTCAAGGTGCTTTTTGGTAGGCTTAGCCTGGTATCTAGCACACATGAATACAGCGAACAAAATGTATGGTCTACCGGCTGTGAGGTACATCAGGGATCCAATCATACTACGATATTTTGTTTGATCTACTATTATCCCTGAGTGGTCCTCATCCAGTTTTGTACGCTCCACCATAGGAGTGTCAACAGGGTCACTAGAGGTAAATCCAAATTTCTCTAAGATTTCATTAGCGTATTTAGATTGATTTATAAAAATGCCTCCGGGACTTTGTGAAATTTGTAATCCCAAGAAAAATGAAATTTGTCCCATCATTGACATTTGAAATTTGGAGCCCATCTCCATAGAAAAACGATCACATTCATTAGGGTCAGTCGAGGCAAAAATAATATCATCAACGTGAATTAAATGTTTGCCTGACTTTCTGGTGAACAATGTTGGATCAACTGCTCCTTTGCTGAATCCGGTGGATAGAAGAAACTTTGATAGCGTATCATACCATGCCCTTGGAGCTTGCTTCAAACCGTAAAGGGCCTTTTTCAAGCGATAGACATGAGTAGGATGCTCTGGATTCACAAAACCTTCTAGTTGGCTGAAGTATACGACTTCTTTAAGATCTCCGTTGAGAAAAGCCGTCTTTACATCCATCTGATAGACAATCATATTCTTACTTGCAGCATTAGCCAGGAAGATTCCGATTGCTTCGATGCGTGCAACAGGATCAAAAGATTCCTCAAATTCGATACCTTCTTCTTGACGATAACCTTTAGCAACTAACCGTGCCTTATTTTTTAGAACATCACCGTGCTCATCAAGCTTCACTTTGAAGATCCACTTGAGAGCAATGATCATTTCCCAATCTGGAACTGGTACTAATTCCCATACATCTAGACAATCGAACTCATGAATTTCTTCTTGCATTGCATTAAACCAGCTGTCCTCAGACATTGCAGTTTTAACATCTTTTTGTTCGATCTTGGAGAGTACTGAGTTGAAGAAGCACCATAAGGCATCAGTAGCTAATTGTTTTCAAGTTGATACGGAACGAGAAGGATTCCCAATGATGTTATCTAATGGATGGTCATGTGTCCATTTTCTAAGGTGTTCGTGTGGTTGTTGTTGAAGGACTGATGTAGCAGAGTTTATATCCCCTGATGAAGATGGTTCAGGTGCAGGTTCAGGGGCAAAGATGTTTTCAAATGGAGCATCTTCGGGAGTAGCAAAGGGATTAACTTCATCATTGGTGCCAGAAGCAATTCCATGATGTACATTCGATGATTGATGATTTGCAGATGAGACAGAGTGATCAGCAGCAGGCGCTTCTTGACTTAATGATATTGAAACTAAGGGGTTGACTTCATTGACCGGGATAAGAGCAGCCTCTGATGTTGAACTTGGCAGATCATTGGTACTTGACTCATAAAGTTCATCAAACATTGGATCAAACAATTTCTTTAAATCTTCTTCAGATGGAGGTACATATGGAGTTGCTAAAGAGGAATTCGGTACAAGGGATGAACCAATGGGACTGTTTTGAAGTGCGGGTCCAGAACTGTATTGTCCAGGAGCCATTTGACTGGTCAGCTCATCGAACGTAACGTGAATTGTTTCCATGATATTTCGGGTTCTCTTGTTGTAGATTCTGTAACCCTTCTTGTTTGGTGCATAACCAACAAAAACTCCAATATCTGCCTTTGCTCTTAATTTTCCTAAGTCTTGACCGTCATTCGTTGGATAGCACAAGGCACCAAACACACGAAGGTAGGAGAGATCAGGTTTTCATTTATGAACTAGTTCATATGGAGTTTTTCCATGAAAATTGTGTATAAGGGAATGATTTTAGGTGTAGCAAGCAGTGGCAATGGCTTCAACCCATAAAAACATTGGAACCTTTGAATAAATTAGCATTGTTCTTGCGGCTTCCACAAGAGTTCGATTTCGTCTTTCAACTACACCGTTCTGTTGAGGAGTTCGTGGAACACTTCTTTGATGACTGATTCCAACACTTTCATAAAACTGAATTAAGTCTTTGTTAACAAACTCTGTGCCATTGTCAGTTCGAATAATTCTGACAGTATTGTTGAGTCGAACCTGAAGCTGTTTGATGAGTTTGATGATGACATCTGGAGTTTCATCCTTTGTCCTCAAAAACTTAACCCAAGTAAATCGAGAGTAGTCATCAACAACTACTAGAATGAGTTTCTTCCCATTTATCGTTTGCACTCTCATTGGTCCGCACATATCCATATGAAGGGTATGAAGAACTTCCATTACTGAGTTTGTGGGTTTTGGTTTGTAGGCATATTTCGTGCTTTTTCCCAATTGGCAAGCTGAACAAAGGTGATCTTTTTCATATTTTAATCTGGTTAAGCCTCTGACAAGATCCTTTCTGGCAAGGTTATTGATGGTGTCGAAGTTCAAGTGATTGAGACGACGATGCCATAACCATGACTTTGTTTTCAAAGCCTTTGACAACAAGCAGATTGGAGAGGACTTCATCATGTCTTCGATAGAGATGGTGTATAGGTTTGAACCACGAGTTCCTCTTAACAATTCCACACCATCAAGTTCTCTAACGAAACAAGTATCTTTTCTAAAAGCCACTTCAAGATCGGAATCACAGAATTGACCAACAGAGAACAAGTTATGACCAAGACCTTCTACATAGTATTCCCGGGAAATTACACTATCTCCAACCACATAATCTCCATAACCCATAATAGCTCCAAAATGGTCGTTTCCGAATCTAACTGTCCCGATGAATTTACTCACGAAGTTCATGAGCCGCGATCGGTCTCCAGTCATATGCTTGGAACAGCCTGAGTCCAGGTACCACAGAACGATTTGAACGATCTGCAGTTGAACACAGACAAGAATGGATAACTGGATAATTGGGATCCCCATGCAAGAATGGGTTCCATTTGGTTAGTAACGGTGATTGGGACACCCACATCATAAATATAAGCAATGGAATCATTAGGAATAGATGCAGTACTGGTGTCTGTATTTGTCCTATTCAAAGTATGTTCACTTCTTAAGGGAATAGTTCTACCAGTAGGCATCCATTTTCTAGTGGGCATTGTCTGATTAACCTTATGGCCAATAGGTATCCATTGATAACCTATCTTACTAAATGTTCTTCCTGTGGGCTTCCACTATTTTCTAACTTTCTTTAGCCTTTGCCTTTTTGCCTTCTTAGCATGATATTTTGCTTTAACAATGTTAACTAGAGATTTGACAGTTTTAGACAAAACATTCACACCACATTCATGATTAGTAACAGAATTCAAGCAGACATCATTACAAGGTTTGCAAATAGTATCAGAATTCGAATTAATTACAGTACGCCTATGGCAAATACTAGAATCAACACGATTCGTTTTATTCGGCTCAAACTTAAAGTTCCTAGGTTGGTCTTCTACTCTCTTCCAATGCACATTCTTAGCTTGCGAGGTCCTATCATTCCTTGTATTTTCTTGAGACTTTGACCTGCTCGCTTTAATGTCACTGATTACTCCTGTAGAGGGAATGGGAACATTAGTTGGTTTTGCTACTCTTTGCATCTCCTGTTTAGATGTGATGGGATCTGAATTACATGCACGCACACTAAGGTTCACTTTCTTAACACTAGAAGTGATGGGATTTGTACTCCTAGGAGGCACACAAGAGTTCGCTTTCTTAGCTTTAACAGATTTGGAATTTGAACTACTTGAAGGTATACTACAGTTCACATTCAAAACATCGGGCATCAAATGGATATCATACTTGGCACTAGGCATAGAACACGGAATCAAATGATTAACTCTCTCACCTAAGGACTTAGGGCATATTGTGATTAAGCATTCTAGAATTTCTTGAGATCGTTTGGCATATAAGCATGCATGCCCAATTGCATTGTCAAGTGGTTTCTCTACCTTATCCTCTTCAACAATCTCACGGAGACATTCTAGACAATCCTTAAGGGATGAGAAATATGTTTGAATAGCAAGTTTGTTATTCCTGAGATGAGGGGGAACATATTTCACAGACAAAGCATATTTATTACAAGAGTGAACCTTTGATACACCATTCTCCCCATAGGTCATTGGCATTTTCCCTTTTACCTGGCTCTTCAGATTCTCAATTTCCTTTTGCAATGAAGCTATTTGTTCGTTGTTTTTGTTACGAGTGACCTTTATTGATTCAAGTAACTCTTTGAAATAACGTTTAACCTTTTCATTTTCTTCTAAAAAACTTTCGTTTTCCTTTTGTAATGCATTTACTAAGTTTTGAAGATGAAACGTTTGAGAATTCTGAGAATCTAAAGGAGGAGGCATTTGGGAGCCAGTCACATTGTCCTTTTGACCCTTTAATTGAGAGATTTGGGCTTTCAACTTTCTGATCGTGTTACAATGAGCTTGAATCTGTTCATCACGTTTGTTAATTTGAAAAACTGCATCAAACTCTGGAGCATCTGAGGATGTCTTGATATTTGAAGTTTTGACATTTTCTTTAAGATGTTGATATTTTAGTTGTAAATTAAAATGCTCAACCTCTAGTTTAGAAAAATGTTTAACCAAATTGTCGTGATCATCCAGTTCAATTTTCTCATTTAGTTTAGAATTAGTCTTTTCAAGCTCAATGACACGATCATGGGAGACTTTCAGAGCAACAAATAATTCATGAAATTGAGAAGCAATAATGGAACAATTTGTAGCAGTGTAAAACACATCTTGAGCAATACATTCAGAAATAAGATTCTCATTCAAGGTATGCAAGTTCTTCCTCTCAATCTCATTATATTTTAGTTCTCGCTCATAGTCACTAACCTCAACAATCATCGCATCAAATTCCTTTTCCATTTCTTTAATATCAGAATTAATTCCAATTTTAAGACTCTCAAATTGACCTTTTAATTGTTTGAAGAAAGGCATGACCTCGGTTAAATAACATTCTTTGGTTTGCTCAAAGCCCTTTTCCCCCTCAATTATCCCTGTAGGTGTGATTCTCTTCTTACACGTTTTCTCAAAATCAACAAACAGCTGATAAATAACATATAGGCTGATTAAGGTCCTGCTATTAGTAGCAATAGATATAGGAACTATGTTCATTGGTGTATTAGGAGGATACACCGTTGCTTTTGGCAATTTCCTAAGGGGAGGGTTAGTATCAACAAGATTCTCTGCTTTTTGCTTATCTAAATCCATTTTCCAGAACACTTGTTCGGGAGTTTGAAGTGTCTGAGGCTTAAACTTATTTAAGGAGATCCAGTTTTCCTTAGTGTAATCATGAGGTTTGATCGTTATGTTATTCTTTTTACACTCAGGATTTTCTAGCTTCTTGTTCATTTTCTCCCTAGTGACTTCATCCGATTTCTTATCTTCCTCAGTGCACTCAACGCAACTAGGTTTCTGCCTAGGTTTAAGGATTTCATTACCATCATAAAGTACCTTATGAGCAGCTCTAGCCTTTTTAATAACCTCTGGACTTGGTTCCTCAACAAGGGGAATGCTATGCTTATCGCTTAAAACTCTATGTTTAGTGATCATGTGAGTAGTCTGAATGGTATTCCCTTGTACGTACAATTTATTCTCAAGTTTGTTTTTCAAAGTTTTTAGATTGGAAAAATCATTCAAAAGTTTTGATTCCTTAGCATTGAATTCTTGCTTAAGCATTTTCACATTTTCTTGAAGTTCTTGTTTTTGCTTAGCAGATTTAGAAAGCTTTTCTTGTAAGGAGTTCAACTCTTGTTTTAATACTTCTTCTCTAAAATTACTTCTTCTCTTGGTCATCCATTTCCTGCTCACGGGTGGTTAGCTCGAACTTAGCACGTTGTTCATAAATGGCCACTCGTTCTTTATAGGCATTAAGTTCAGAAATAACAGAATCATTAGGGGCACATTCAATGTATTCATCAAAGACATAGTCATCATTGACTGCATAATATGCATCACTTGTTACAATCTCACTTTCAGTTTGTTTCACATATTGATCATATGGGACAATGTTGATATTACCCATATTTTCAATATCCGACTCAATAGTTTCAGTTGATTGTACTTTGTCATGCATCTTTTGCACATCAGCATCATCGTATAGTTTTAGTACCTCAGAAATGATTTTGTCTTTGGATGGACCAGCTTGTGAAGATGAAGAGACTATAGGAGAGACCATTGGAGAAATGCTAGCCATGAAAATAGTTTGTGCAGTAGGTTCTTCATCAACATCAGAGTCGTATGCATCACAATTAGCTACTTGAAAGGCATTCTGATGATTATGGCCTATCTCCTGAATTGGTTGCTCATCCACATCTGCATCATATGTCTTAGCATTTCCTTCAGCCAAGAACAACAACTCCTCTTCATCCAAGGTTGTACCATTATCCTGAGCTTGCACAAGCAACATCTTATCCCTGAAATACTCGGCATTCTGAGGGCGTTTTGGCGATGTGCAGTTCCTTGCAATGTGTCCCTCACCTCCACAGTTGTAACATTTGATTGTCTTTGCTTGACCTTGGTTTCCATTCCTTCCCCTATTCTGATTTGCAGCATAGCCTCTACCAGCTCCACCTCTTCCTTGTTCGTACTGCCTTTCTTCAACTGGTTGTATTGTAACCTTTCCATCTCTGACGAAAGCATGGTTGTGTAGATTGGATGCAGTCCTGATTTCATTGTTAGTGTGAAGTCTGTTGGTATGTGGAGAGAAGGTTAAGTTTTGTTTAACCATAAGAGCTAATTTATTGATAAAGTGTTCCATGACTGCATTGGCATCAGGTTGCTTATATCCTGAATCAGGAACGGGCTTGTGATTATCATTTCCAGTGGGTGTGACTTATGATGCTTTGGTGAATAATGCAGTTGTATCATTTGATGAGCTTGTTTCTCCTGGTTGAGATTTGAACTGTTCAAGAATCCTTTTTTCAAACATAGCATGTTTCTCATTCTGAAGAAGGAAGGCATACAATTGCTCATAGTTGGTGTTCTTTAGTCCTTTGCTAAGCTTCACAGAAGTGACAAACTTGTGCCATTCGGGATTCATGTTGTTTACGAATTTTGAGTTCAGCTGAATGTTTGGCATAGTCATCTTGATATTCCTCATATCATTCACCAGCTTGTGGAATCTCACATAATATTCATAGACACTTTCTTCAGGTTTCATCTTAAAGTGCTCGAATTCATCATACAGCTGTGATTCTCTATCTTCTATAGTCAATTCAGAACCCGAGAGAAGCATCTTGACATTATCCCAAACCGCCTTGGCTTCTATGTTGTGATTGATCAGCTTGTAGATATCTTTTGCAAGACCCTGAAGTATGATGTTAGAAGCCCTGATGTCAGCATCAAATCTCTTTTTCTCCTTATCACTCAGCTCATCATATGTCTTTGGTCTGTCTAATCCAAAGATCATTGTACCATCTGCTGCAGTATCAATTAAGTCTCTTGTGGTCTCAACCTGATAAGGTCCTTCATCAATTGACTTAAGGATGTTAACTCCATTCTCCTTTCCTAAGCAGTACAGCCTGATTCTTTGTGACCAAGATTCATAGTCAGTTCTATCAAGCATGGGAGGACGAGTATCAGATCCTGCAGCTTGCATATCATCAGCAACGGAAGACATGTTTAAATTCTTCGGGATTTTACAAATCTTTGACTTAACCGGGAAATAGATTCTTTCACGGGATTTTACAAAATTAAGAGAGAAACCGTAAAACTTATACACTTATGCATAGACAGCAACTTTACGCGTAGCAGCTTAGGCGTAACAACAAACTTACGCGTAGACACAAGCTTATGCGTAGACAGAGCTTACGCGTAGAGTTTTAGGGTAAAAGGCTTAAGTTTATGCATAAACCAAAGTTTAGGCGTAAGAACCTTATGCGTAAGTTTCCTTTAGGCGTAAGACAAGCTTATGCGTAAGAAAAGGCTTATGCGTAAGAATTTTTACGCGTAAGTTTTATGCTTATGCGTAAAATTAGGGTTTTACCCACAAAAATATTTTACACTTCACAGTGCAAGAGATATCCAAAGTCGAAGTGTTTTTCAGGCTTATCCAAGCAAGAAGAACACTGAGTAACCACCAGAAATGAAGATCACGTGAAAAGCACCTTACACGTATTAGGGTTTTTATATGCGTAAGAAGTACAAAATTTGCCAAACACATTTTTTATGATCAAACCGTTTAGAAAACTAGATTATAATGATGATACAACCTTAAAAACATCAAAAAACAAAGCTTGAGGATCAAAACCACGAATCTCTCTTACGCGTAAGTCCGTACACACGTATCCAAACACTCTTAAAAACCAAGAAAAACTTGTAAAGTTTGAACCTTTTTGCAAGAAACTGAAATTTAAGCACTCAATAAACCTTAACCCACAAGAATCTTGGATTAAAAAGTGTAAATTTTAAAGCTTTAAAGGTACAAAAACTCCGTATACGAGACCACGCATAAACACCTTGTTACGCGTACAAAACCAAACCTTATCCCAAAAATAACAATCAAACCAAGAACATGAGAGATGGATGATCAAACCATGGCTCTTGATACCATTTGTAGGATCTTGGTTTATCACAAGTTAGGCGTAAAGAGATAAGGTTTAGAGAGAGAAAGTGGGAGAGGATGGGAACTTTAGAGAGACAAAGAAAAATGTATTATGAAAGCTCCAACCCTTTGCCTTGGAGGGCAAAGGGTATTTATAGGGTACAAACATGAGACGCCTCTTTAAGGTTGTGGATCATCCATACAGTGGGTAAAGACCCGTCCGTCCTCCACGGTGTTACAAAGTAAACTAAATACTATCATAGACTTACTATGACTACGAGCTTTCTAACGAGCATACATTGTTGAGGTGACCGACACTTTAAGTATTAGATTTACTAAATCCTAACACTTGTAGAGTAAAAATAAATTACGACGTTTGTTCCATGAGACCAAGACCAAGACGAAGTAGGTTGAATTGTTCCCGCTTCAACGGTTTGGTGAGGACATCAGATATGTTGTCTTTGGACGCTACCTTCTCAATAGAGATGTTCTCCTTTTGAACATTGTCTCTTAAGAAGTGATGACGAATCTCTATAAGCTTTGAGCGAGAATGTAATACCGGATTCTTGCTTAAATCTATGGCAACCTGGTTGTCACATAGGATGGCTATGTCACTTAGATCAATGTCGTAGTCAACTAACGCTTGTTTCATCCATAGTGCTTGTTGGCATGCTTTGCCGGCAGAGACGTATTCGACTTCGGTTGTTGATATTATTAGTGCTGTTTGTTTCTTTGAAAACCAAGATGTTAAACAACATCCTATAAAAGTACATACCCCACTTGTACTTTTTCGGTCAACATAATCACCTGCATGGTCAGAATCTGCATATACAATAGTTTATACTCCTGTGCCCTTAGGATGCCATAATCCTAATTGTGTTGTCCCCTTAATGTATCTAAATATTCTTTTTACGGCTTCTAGGTGTGATGTTTTAGCGTCTTCTTGAAACCTAGCACATAAGCAGACACTAAACATTATATCCGTCCTAATAGCCGTGAAGCAGAGAAGGCTACCAATCATGCCACGATATTTAGTATTATCAATGGATTCGCCGTCTTCATCTTTAGTGAGTTTGGTGTCAGATGCCATTGGTGTCCTAATTGGTTTTGACTCTTCTAAGCCGAATTTCTTTAACGTCTCTTTTATGTATTTAGATTGATTAAAGAAGATACCATATTCTACTTGTTTGATTTGTAGACCAAGAAAGAAACTAAGTTTTCCATCATACTCATCTCGAACTCGTCATGCATGATTTTAGAGAAATCATCACACATGTCTTGACAAGTGGATCCGAATATAATATCATCTACATATATTTGAACTATGATTATATGTGAATCTCTTTTCTTAGTAAAAAGTGTGTTGTCAACTAACCCCATGGTATAGTTGTGTTTGATTAAAAATGACTTGAGTCTATCCTACCAAGCTTTTGGAGCTTGTTTAAGACCTTAAAGGGCTTTCTTTAACTTATACACATGTTTAGGTTTTCCAAAATCGATGAAGCCCGGAGGTTGAGCTACATATACTTCTTCATTAATAAAACCATTTAGAAAAGCACTTTTGACATCCATTTGATAAAGCTTTAGATCATTAGCGCAAGCATAAGCAAGAAGTATTCTTATAGACTCTAATCTAGCCACGGGGGTATAGGTCTCATCAAAGTCTATTCCTTCTTGTTGGTTGTACCCTTGGGCAACGAGTCTAGCCTTGTTTCTAGACATTACTCCGTTTGCATCTAATTTGTTTTTATAAACCCATTTGGTGCCTATTATGGTTTGATTACTAGGTGGAGGAACAAGTGTCCAAACATCATTAGAAACAAATTGATTTAATTCTTCTTGCATAGCCATTACCCAACTTTCATCTTTTATGGCTTCTTGTGTATTCTTAGGTTCTATGGTTGAAACAAAACAAAATAAGCTACTTTGGTTTTGAACTTGAGACCCTAATGTTCTTTCATTTAACTTTCCTATGACCTTATCTACGGGGTGATCTTTGGACTCTTTAATATTTATGACTTCATCATTTAAAGGTTCTTCTTCTTCATTTATCTTTTTCTTTATTACTATAGCTTCACTTTCTACAATCTCGTCATCGACAAGAGGTGGAGAGGGTTTGGGTGGACTTTCATCAAATTTTACATTTAATGACTCTTCTACCTTTATTGTTTCTTTAATTAATATGACGTAAGCTTTGCTATTTGGAGAGTAACCTAGAAAGATCCCTTCGGTTGATTTAGGATCAAATTTTGTAAGGTAATCTTTAGTGTTAAAAAGAAAACATTTGCTACCAAAGACTCTAAAGTGATCTAGCATAGGCTTTTTTCCTCGGAGTAACTCATATGGAGTTTTACCTAAGATTGGTCTAATTAAGACTCGATTGAGTATGTACGTTGAAGTATCAATGGCATTGCACCAAAACTTTTGAGGTATGGATTGCTCAGTAAGCATGGTGCGACTCATTTCTTGTAAGGTTCTATTCTTTCTTTCAACTACCCCATTAGATTGTGGAGTGCGCGGAGACGAGAAGTTGTGAGTAATACCATTAGCGTCACAAAAGGCTCCAAATTGCACTTCATTATTGAATCCCTACCATGATCCGTTCTAATAGACACTATAGGACTTCCTAGTTGTCTTTGAATTTTCTTGCTTAATATTTCAAAATAATTAAACGTTTCCGTTTTGTTCTTTAAGAATTTTGTCCATGTGTACCTAGAGTAATCATCCACTATGACCAAAGTGTAGTAGTTGCCTCCATAACTTTGGATAGATGATGGACCAAATAAATCCATATGTAGTAATTCTAAACACTTAGTTGTAGACACCATGTTTTTAGCTTTATGACTAGAATGAACTTGTTTTCCTACATTACAAGCATCACAAAAGTGATGTTCATATTTTAACTTAGGTAGATCTCTTACTAGATCTTTAGATGATAGCGATTGAAGAAGACGCATATTGGCATGACCCAATCTTCGATGCCATAAGGTCAAAGTATCATCCATAAAGGTAAGACACAGTTTGTCTTTAGGTTCATTACCGATTTTAATGACATAGACTCCATGTTTCCTAATTCCTCCTCCTATGGTTATGGCATTTTTTAATATCTTACTACCGTTTTCGGTAAAAAGTACATTGCACTTTTTATCACAGATTTGTCCTATACTTAAGAGATTAAAGTTAAGGTTCTCTACGTGACACACATCGTTAATGGTTAGAGATTTGTTAGAAATCGTACCTTTACCGATGATTTTACTTTTGCTATTTCCAAACACCACATTACCTCCATTAAAGGATTCATATGTAGAGAATAGATCTTTATTGCCGGTCATGTGCCTCGTGCACCCGCTATCCTTGACCCATTCGTCCAGGTCTAGGTCGACCTTTAAGCACACCTAAGAAAACAATTAACTCAAAAGTTTGGTCCCTATTTTTCATAGGTCCATTAGTGTTAAACATTCCATTCATGTTAGACATGTATGGAAAAGGTGAATATGCATTCCATGGTGCAAAGTTTTTAAAAGGAAATCCATTTTGCATATTTGGTTCCATCTCATTTGATGGTTACTTCTCGGGTAAACATTATTAGGTCTCCTAGATGGGTTAGGTTTTGAACAAGATGGAGCCTTGTTTCTTGCAAAAATGGGATTATATTTTGGTGGTGGTTGTCTAGTGGTAAAATGAGTTGGTTTCTTCTTATTAATGATAAAAAAATCAGTTCTAGATGAAGAAGCTATGTTATTACCACTGTTTGTTACAGCAGACCCACGGATCCCTAGCTGTACACTAGCCGGTTCCCTTTTTATGGGATCTGTGGGATCCGCCACAACAGTGGCTTATTTTTCTAGTGCCTTAACAAATTGTGTTTCTTTGTTTTCACTATTTGATGGATCAAGTTGTTGAATACCTAAAACTTTTTGGTTGTTTCCGGTTTTAACACTATCTAATATTATATCTAAAGTATTCGTACTCATTCTAGCAATTTTAGAATCTAGTTGATCAACTAGTGTTTGAAGTTGAACGCAAAGTTCACATTCACCACTTGCATAGTTTGTCATATTCATTATGCAATGAGTCATCATCTAGTCATGAGCTACTATAGTATTCGTGACATACCTCGTCATTTGCCATGAGACAAATTTCTTCGTCCTCCTCGTCGCTCATTCCCCACGTGCCACTCACGAATGCCTTTTGATCATCCCGTTTGGGACACTTACTAATAAAGTGGTTTGGGTCCCCACATTTAAAGCAAGCACGATCATCCCTTGGCTTCTCGTCCTCTTTGCTTTTCCGGAATCCTTTCTTGTCGTCATATGGTTGTTTGACGTATCTGCCCTTCCTTCTAAAGAACTTTTTAAAGTCTCTTACCGCCATAGCATACTCCTCGTCGTCACTATCCGAAGAGGAGTTCTCTTCATCACTTGAAGCCTTTTTGGCTTTAAGGGCAAGAGATTTGTGTTTCTCCTTTATGTTTGAGGCTTCGGAATCTTTAGCAAGGACAAGCTCGTAGACTTTTAAGTTGCCTATGAGTTCATCAAAGGTGAGGATTGTCAAATCTTTTGACTCTTCGATCGCCGTCACCTTGGATCTCCACTTGGATGGAAGTGCCCTTAGATATCTCCTAACATGGTTACTGCTAGAAAAAGATTCATCAAGTGCTTGTAAAGATGTAATAATAGTATTAAAATTAGCAAATGAATGATCTATAGTTTCCTCATCCGATATTGAAAATTGTTCATATTTTTGAACAAATAAATCAATTTTATTATTTTTAACTTGTTGATTACCTTGATGAGTTACAACTAAAGAATTCCAAATTTCTTTAGAGGTATTAAGCATAGAAATTCTTTCGCATTACTTTTTGGGTAAAGCATTGTATAAAACAACTTTAGCTTCACTATTTTTGGAAAACTTTTTTGTTTGATCGATGTACTCTAACCAAACTAACTTATATAGCTTGTTAAGGGTTTAGTAACCTCGGATAAATCCTAAGTTATTAACAATGAAACACTGAGCAAACTCTATTAAGTATGCGGAATTTACTTAACAAAGCTAAGAAGAATTAACTTTAACTTTCAACGATTTTATTAATAACTCTAAATCTGCTTGTTATGCAGATTCTTTAACAACTCTAAAACTCTAATATCGTACTTCTCTAAAACTCTAAAAACACACATATAAACACATATATTCTAATGCCAACATAGGGGTCCTTTTATAGGCTTAAGGATAACCCTAGTCGGTTTACAATTTGTAACCTTGTATGACAAGTAATACCATACTAATCTAAGAACATTTTAGAATTATATAATGATCCTTAACGCTTTTGCATATCAGTCCTTTAAGCATGCAGTACTTTGATGATTCGATCAGTACTTTGACTTCTTCAGTACTTTAACTCTTCAGCACTTTGACTCTTCAGCACTTTCCTTTGTAGATTTAACTTTAATGTCTTTGTCTTCAAAGAGAGATTGTGATTTATCTTCAAATTTTGTCTTTGTAAATCCTGTGCTTATATCATCATCATCAAAGTAATCATTATCAGTAATTCTATTCAGCAACATTTAGCAAGCTCCATCTTTTCAGCAACTCAGCAACATATGACAATTTGTACATCAGTCCAGTTTAAGTTTCAGTCTATTCTCATCACTTCCAGATGTGTAAACTCCTGTTAGAGGTGAATCATTGAAATTTAATGGATTTTGATGTCTCTTTACCAAAGCCATTAACTCTGGAGTAGCCAAATGTTTAGGTGTTTAAGACCATGGTACATTGATAACCATATGATTTTTAGCAAATCACCAGCTATCAACAGATTTGATTTGTCTTTACCAAAAGCTGTACCCTTTTGGACTAGTTAGTTCTTTCAACCATGGTGAACTAATTACCATATAAATGGTTTTTTCACAGCCTTTACCACAAGCTATTTTATTGTGGGCTAGCCAACTCTTTACATTTGCTGATATGGTGAGTTGATTACCATACAACTTATTAGCAAGTTGTCAACTATATAACGGATTTGAGATATCTTTACCAGAGCCGTTTGCTCATGGATTAGCCAGTTCTTTTGTAAACATGGTGAACTGATAACCTATTGTTATAACCATCTCAAAAACCATTGTTGTTGTTGTTAAAATTTTGTTTCAAAATATTTGTTACTTTAACAAAAGTTTTTCTTTCAAAAACATTTACTGGTTTATGCTGCAAGCAGTACTTTGGTTAAAGTACTGTTTGTTCCAGCAGTACTTTGAATAAAGTATTTATTTTTCCAAAATTTATACAATTAAACATCATACCAGTACTTATGCTTCATCCTCAGCCTCTGTCCATTTGATATACAATTCAATGACCATTAAGGCTGTGTCATTTTCTTCCTCCACTTCCATTCCATGATCAAGCATCCTTCTCATAAGATCTGACATGAGTGGATATCTTCTTTCTACTAACATATGAATCATTGTTCCATCTTCTAGCTCCAAAACATGTACTCCAGATTCATCAAAATATCTCCAGCAATTAATTTCCCATACTTCTTGATTATTCCATATAGCATCAGTACTTGTCTCCTCAGTTTCAAAGATAGTTGTGAGGTCTCCAAGTAATACTAAGCCAATTCCTTCTGATGGAATATGTTCAAAATACTCTTGTACTAGTTGATATAGATGAAACAGATCTTCTTTATTTATCAAGTGCAGTATGTCCCACCATGAGTTAAACACTCTAAAGCTTTCATCTTCTCTATGAAACATAAGATAATCTCCATCTTCTGCTTTTACAACTTCGAATGTAACAATCTTTGACTTCTTTTCTGCAACATCTTTAGCCTTAGGTAGCTCAAAATCAACAACTCTTATGTAACTCCTCAGTTCATCAACTGTATCTGATCTTAGCTCAATCTTCTCTGATTTCTGTTCAGCTTCAGTTGTCCTTTTTCTTTATAAGCTTCTTTTACTAAGATCCTCCTTGTACTTATCATCCTTGAAAGAAACAATACTTTCAACTTGCTTCTAATAAGCTTGTCTAACATTTTCATACAAGTATTTCATCTCAATGTAATTCAGCTTCTATAATCCAGTGAATCCTTGACCTTTCAAGTAAGCCATCATTGCGTTTCTTTCTTTAGCTTTACTCATTGGTCTTCTAGATAAAACTGGTTTTTCTGATATAGCAGCTTCAACATTCAATTCATCTTGTAATTTCTTAGCTGCTTCTTTATTCTTAGCTTCTTCAATAGCAGCTTCAACATCCAATTCAGCTTGTACCTTTTTAGCAGCTTCTTCATTCTTAGCCACTTCAATTGCTCTAATTTCTGCCAAAGTCAGCTTTTTCTTCTTCCTTGTTTCCACCAGCTTACCTTTTCCTTTATCTTTTGGATCTATAACTGATTGAGAAACTTGTGGTTGTTCTTCATTAACTCCTGGAAGACTAACACCTCTTGGTCTTGATAAGTTGTACAATATCTCAGACATAGTTTCATCATCACTTGCAGTGTGCACTACTTTTGGTGTGTCAGCTTCCTCTTCTTGAATAATAGTAGAAGGACCAGCTTCTTCTTCGTAACAGTCGAAGGACCAGCCTCTTCTTCAAAATCTAACACCCTTTGTGTAATTAGCTCTTTTCTATTAGTTTCTTGAAGACCAGTACTTTGATAAACAGTTCTTTGATCATCAGTACTTTGAACACCAGTTATTTCAGACTCAGTACTTAGAATATTAACCTGTACTTCAGTACTTTGAGGTTCATCTTCTTTTTCTTCATGAAATTCAGCATCTTCTTTCAAATTCTCTTGCTCTAAATTCCTCCCCAATTGGACAGAAGAATGTTGTGGAACCTTTTTGCCTGTAGAAGCCTTCTTGAATTGTTTTCTTTTCTTTCTTTCAGCCTTGACCCATAATCTGTGATGTTGAACTAAAGGCCAAGCATACTTCTTAAGTCTTCTAAACTTGATCTTCAACAGTGCTATTTGTGCAGCTTGAGCCTCAGTTGTTTTCTTCAATCTGACTAGCTCCTTTGTTAGAAGATAATTATCCAGTACTAATCCTTCAGGGGGTATAGTAGCTACATCTCCTCCAGAGGATGATGAAAGAATAGGGATATCTTGTTCTGACTCAATAGGTGGAGTATCATGGTGAGATAAGTTAGGAGAAACTACAGTACCTTCGTTGACATCAGTACCTTGAGAAGCAGTTCCTTGAGAAGCAGTACCTTGAAAAGCAGTACCTTCAGTTGAAGCAGTACCTTCTCTTTCATCACTAGCTGCAGCCACATCTCTAATAGCTTAAACAATCTCCATCATTGAAGTAGTCAATGGAGTGTTCCTTCCAGTAAACAAATCACTCTTCCTAGCCATGAAGGTGAAAATCTTAGCTGGTTATACCACAACAGGTAATAGACTTGAAGGTTTTGGTACATCTGCAAGTTGTTTATTTAAGAAGACTTGAATAAATCTTGGATACATCAACCAACGTGATCCATGAGAGATATGAGAGAGCATTCCATCCAAAATGAGCCTTGAAAAATTGAAAATTCGATTTGTAGCCAATCCCACTAAAGCAGAAGCTATATTCGAACCAAATTGCTCCCATGAAGTACTCTTAGCACTAATGCAATGGAGCAATACATGAATCAAGTACTTCCAGTGTGGACTAAATAAGGCTTTCTTGAAAGTTTGTTCAGTTAAGGACCCTTCATACCCAATATCTCTGAATGTATCCCAAATCAATTGTTTATCAAAACGAAGAGCTCATTCTTCATCATCAAACAATAGATATTCACGAATTGTAGCTTCACTAATCTTCACTATCCTTCCAGAAACTTTAGCTTGAATAAACGTATCATCATTCTCCATACGAGTCATAGCAGTTGCCCAAAACTGTTGAATCCAGGGCTCAATGATATCGGGTTCCACTAAAAGTGCATAACTAATTGGAGATCCAGTCAGAAAATCAATGATGTCATGGAAGATGACATTAGCTTCAGTTTTATCCAAATTCGCCACCATGTTGTGTTTAGAAACGGTGTTACGGTTTGCCATTGATGATGGTAATAGTGATTGATTCGATGATTAAGTAATTGTGATAGAGAGAGAAATATGGAAAAGATTAATATGAATAAAGATGAGAGGGAAAATAGGAAAGTAGTTATTTATAGGTAGGATTTAAAAAATCACAGCCCATAATAACAAAGTTACCGTTAGTTGAATTTACCCCTCTTTTTGACCGTTGGAACAGTACGTTGATAAGACAAGCAGTTTTTTCCACGTGTGCAGTACTTTCCAGAGCAGTACTTTCAAAGTAGTACTTTCATATAACCAAAAAGCAGTACTTTCCCATTCTCTTCTTCATAATGACAGATACTTCAAATAGGCATTGAATTGCCTCCCCTTAAGCAAAGCATATGACTGTCTAACTAATCACTCAGTCCTCCCCTTAAATGTAGCTCAATAATTAATCATTCCAATGCTCACCACCAAGTGATTGAATCGTGAAACATCAAATCCTTTGGTGAGTAAATCAGCCACATTATCATTTGTGTGAACCTTGACAACATTAATGAGCCTATGCTCATAACAATCTCTGATAAAATGATGCCTAATCTGAATATGCTTGGTCTTGGAGTGATAAACTGGATTCTTCACAATACAGATTGTACTCTCATTATCAATGTTGATAGGAGTATTCTTGAAGTTGAACCCATAATCCAAGAGTTGATTCTGCATCCACAAAACTTTTCCACAACAACTTACAACAGCCACATATTCTGCTTCAGTAGAGTTGATGCAATTGTTTGCTTCTTACACTGCCATGAGACTAATCTTCTTCCAAGATATTGGCATCCTCCAGTGGTTGATCTTCTATCATAGTTGTCACCTGCATAATCACTGTCTGAAAAAGCTTCCAAGTGAAAAGGTGAATCCTTTGGATACCACAACCCCAACTTGGGTTGTTGTTTCAGATAACTAAAAATTCTCTTTACTGCATTCATATGAGAGACCTTAGGTGAGACTTGATATCTTGCACATAAACAAACAGCAAACATGATATCAGGCCTAGATGTAGTTAAGTACATGAGACAGCCAATCATAGATATGTACAACTTGACTTCAACAGGTTGACCATCTTCATCCTTGCCCAATGAGTTAATAGACTTGATAGGGGTAGTAACTCACTTCATAGCATCAAAATTGAACTTCTTAAGTATGTCAGATACATACTTATCTTGACTTATGAAAATTCCTTCCTTTGACTGTTTAACTTGAAGTCCCAAAAAGAAAGTTAACTCACCCATTGAACTCATTTGAAATTCATGTTGCATCAACTGCTCAAACTCCTTCACCATGGACTGTTTGGTAGCTCCAAAGATTATATCAGCTACATAAACTTGTACCATGTTGCAATAAGAAAGTAGAGAGCCTTTCATACCAAGCTCTAGGTGCTTGATGAAGTCCATAAAGGGCTTTAACAACTTTGTAGACTTTGTTTGGATGTGCAGGATCTTCAAAACCAGGAGGCTGTTTGACATATACCTCTTCTATAATGGTGCCATAAAGAAAGGCACTCTTGACATCCATTTGACAAACCTGAAATCCCATATATGATGCAAAAGCAAGGAAGATTCGAATGGCTTCAATCCTTGCTACAGGAGCAAATACCTCATCATAATCTACTCCTTATTCTTGTATATATCCTTGTGTAACTAACCTTGCCTTTTCTTGATGACATTCCCTTTTTCATCTCTCTTTACTCTGAACACCCATCTTGTACCAATGACTTTCTTTCCATCTGGTAGATCACACAGTACCCAAACTTCTTGAAGTTTGAATTGAAGAAGTTCTTCCTGCATAGCTTCAACCCAACTTTCTTTAGATAATGCCTAAGCTATATTCTTGGGTTCTTCTTGAGAGATAAAGCAAGTGAATAAGCATGTTTGATGATCCTTGTGATTTAGCCTGTTTTGTTTATAAACAAAGCTAAGTAAAGCATTGTGAGGTTTAGAAAAACCCTTAGCTTTGGTTCTTATAAGCACTCCAGAGTTAGAAGGTCCAATGATTTGACCAGAAGGATGATTCTTATGAACTCTTAAGATTGGGGTCTGTGGAACTTCAACATTATCATCCAAATTTGTGAAATCAGCACCTTCATTGGAATTTGAGAAAATACCTTCATCATCAACTCATCATCAGTATCTTCTAAGCCAGGCATGGTAGGATCATCCAAATCATCCAAAATGCTGTCATCAGGTGCAGCAGTACTTTGATTTAAAGTACTACTATCTAAAGTACTGTGAGAGAAATCTGCAGTCTTGTTCATTTTCTTTACTTCCTCATAAGCTCTTCTTTGATCATCATCATAAGATTGTGCTACTATGTCTTGAAAAATCATCCTGTTAAGCTCATCTTGAATAACTTGATTTTCAGCAGACAATGTAGATTTTGGCTCATCAGTACCTTTATCCTTCTTAATAGTTATAGGTTCTTCATCAGGAACAACATCAGGTCTAATATTGACTCCATGAGCAATGTACTGTAATTCATCTTCCTTGTGATCTACTTGATTTTCTTCTCTAACAGGGACATAGTTCATAGAAGGAGTCAAAACTTCAAGATCAAACATCCAATCAGGACCTTTACCCTTATGATTTTCTTGATCTTCTAAAAATTCAACATGAAGACAATCTTGAATCTTCTTGGTGATTCTGGTATACACTCTGAATCCTTTGCTATTGGTGCAGTATCCCAATAAGTATCCTTCTTCTGACTTGCCATCAAATTTGCCCAAATTATCAATTGTGTTGAGAATAGTCAGAGGGCATCCAAAAGGTTTCATAAAACGAATATTGGGTTTGATTCCCATCAGCAACTCATAAGGTGTCTTCATCTGAGGTTTGGTGACTGATACTCTGTTAAGCACATAGCAAGCAGTACTTACAGCTTCAGCCCAAAATTGAATAGGTAATAATAAATCTACAAGCATAGTTCTGGCTGCTTCAATCAAAGTTCTGTTCTTTCTTTCTACAACACCATTCTGCTGTGGAGTTCTAGCAATACTGAACTCTCTTGATTCCTTTCTTATCACAAAATTCATTCATAAGCCTGTTCTTGAATTCAGTCCCATTATCACATCTAATACCTCGTACTTTAAGTCTCAATTGGTTTTCAAGGGCTATTATTAGATCATGAATAGCATCAAAGGGGTCATCTTTAAATCCCAAGAAAAATACCCAACTGAATCTACTGCAATCATCTGTCACAACCAGACAATACTTCTTCTTGTTTAGACTAGCAACAGAAACAGGTCCAAACAAATCCATGTGCAGTAACTCCAAAGGTTCTCTAATAGTTCTGTCCTCAAGCTTCTTGCATGAAGCTTTGTGTTGTTTACCCTTCTTGCACGCCAAACATGAGTGATTATTCTTGTAAGTCTTGGAAGGTAAACCTCTAACTAAATTTCCTTTGACCAATTTGTTGATATTCTTAAAATTTACATGGCCCAATCTTCTATGCCACTGATGTGCTTCTTTAAGTGTTGCCTTTGCTACTAAACATGTTGCTCTTCCAGAAGAGTGAAGACTCTTCATATTCAGACTGTACACATCATTGGTTCTTGGTACTTTCAGTATTACCAAGTTATCATCAACAAGCTTGAATTCAGGGGAAAGGATGAGACATTCTGTGTCAGTGAATAACACAGGGTGGTTCTTATCACAGATCTAAGAGACTGACAGAAGGTTGAACTTGAGCTCCTTCACATATCTAACATTCTCAAAATCAATGCTCCATGCCTTAATAGTTCCTTTGCCTGTAATTCTTCCTCCACTAGCATCATTCCCAAATGCAACTCTTCCTCCACAATAGGATCTAAAATCTGACAGAATATCTTTGTCTCCTGTCATACTTCCAGAGCAACCACTATCCACAACTAGATGATCTTTAAGCTCCTCTTCTGGGTTGCCCTGCACAAAGATAAAAGAGTTAGTTAATTTTAGGAACCCAAGCCATTACTGACTTGTGTTCCCCTTGTGGAGTTACATACTTAAATTCTTTAAGTATGTAATTCTCACTGTCTTTAAGCACATGATCAATTATCTTTAGTTGTTCAAAAACTTGTGTTGGTTTTTCAATAAAAATCTCTTTTTCATCCATGTTTTCCTTTTTATTTTCAACAAAAGTTTCTGATTCACTCACACTTGCTGAAAGTACTGTTTGTTCCCCGTCAATACTTTCCTTCTTAACCCATTTGGTTTTAACTTCTGGTGTAGAGTCCCTTGATCTAGCTACTTTATTTGAGTTGTAACGCCTTCTAGATTGATAGTAATTAGATCTCCTAGGGTTCCTATTCCAAAAAGTGTTTGGTGAAAACTGAGCAGTACTTTGAGAAGGTACTAGTTTTGGCTTAACAGTACCTTGGAAAGTGTTTGAAGGTACTGGAGGTTTTTAAAAAGGTCTTCTCTGGTGAGGGTGCCTATAGTCTTATGAGAAGTTGCTATGGTTAACCCTATGTGAATGACTCCAAACTGGTTTATTTTCTCTAGGCTTATGGTTGGTAGATCTGTTCTTTGGGAATGTAATTAGGTACTCTGAGTAAAAGTCACAGTGCTTAATCAAATGATCAGGACTGTAACAAACAAAACACAGTTTTTGACCTGTAATTTCAAAATTTCTTCCTCTATGTGTATGACCAAACCTATCCTGTCGTCTAGGTGAATGATAAGAATTATGACCAAAGTTATCCCTAAAAGGTTTAGCAGTACTTTGAAAAGGTTTTCCTAAAGGTACTGCTGAACATGTGGCAGTACTTTGAGTTGAAGGTACTTCTTGACTTTTAAAATCATTATCCTTAGGTTTTTCAACAGTTTCTTTTGGGGTTTCAGACCTAGATTCACCAGTAAGCTTTTTCCTAAACTCTAGATTGTCTACTCCAAAACGAGAAACATCAGGTCTAAGAGGTTGATGACTACCAGTGGGATGAGGGACAACATGATAACCTTTGTCTTTCTTATATTCAGGAGGTGTTTCGCTAAGTGATTCCTCATTACTAGATGTGTCTACATAGTTAATGAGTTCATCATCACTAGTTGTTATATCCTCAAAATCAAGGTCATCCTGATTACTAGGTGGGTTTTGTTCTATGCTACTGAAATCCATACCAAAACCTAGTCTAGTTCTAATGTAAGCTCTTCTCTATTTTTCAACATAACTAACATGAGAAAGACCAGATTGTCCCCAAGCAGCAAACTTTGCTAGCAATTCATCTCTCTCCTTAGTCAGCTTTTCAATCTCAGAAATCTTACATCCTAACTTCCATTCACTTAATTTTAACTGATAATCCTGTTGTTCATACTTTTCAGCCCAAGCCATTTCATTATTTTCATGTGTTATTATTTTGGCTTCCATAGACTCTAAAGTAATTTGGTAACCAGCTACTTCAGACCTAGCCGTTCTACACTTATCTCTTTCAGTCACATAATCATTAAGCACTTTTTGATAAAAGTCATGACACTTAGAACATACCTCAGAGATAGGGGTGAACTTGGTGAAGTGGCTACCATAGCAAGCAGAACAGGTTCATCTTCACTCTCCATGATCCAATCAAAGCTTCCTAGACTGTTGGAATCACTCCTAAACCATAATCAAGTGTTTGTAATTAATATGTAATAGTTAGCTTTATTATGGCCTTTATGTTTGTTATTAGCCTTAAGCTTATGTAGAAGGCCCATGAGCTTAGGCCCAAGCCCATTTAAGGAAAGGATGGAAACTAGGAGTGTTGCCCTAGCTTTCCTCCTATAAATACTCTTGTAAACCCTCATTTGAGGGTTGGTTGTTCAAGTTATTCTCTTTCACTCACATCTACACGTAACCGTCTTTATATTATCGTGTGTGTGTGTTTGGATCTTGTTCAATCGCCTTATCTCTTTCTATAATACTTGTGTTTGTAAAACTAGTGACCTAACAGTGGTATCAATCGCCTAACTAGTTGGGTGAATCGTTGTTTCTTGAAGTGGGTTTTATGGTCCTACGCGTAGAACAACGTTTGATACTTTGGATCGCTTAAAAAACTCGTTTTTTACACTTTTTAATCCAAGATTCTTGTACTTTCAACATTTTAAGGTGTTAAAATACTTGTTTTTGGCAAAAAGTTTCGAACTTTATGTGTAGATCATTGTTTTTAATCTAGTTTTTGAACGAGGGTTTCATCCTACTCGTAACCGTTTTAGAGGCTTTGATTCATCAAGTTTCACACTTTTGTGGCTTTTGGTGTTATTGAAGCTATTTCATCACACAAAAACTTGTTTAGAAACATCTTTGGGCAAAATCAAAATTACGAGTAATCCTACGCGTAGCAAAACCCTAAAACTACGCGTAAGTATTTCCTTGGTTTGATCTTCGTTTTCGTGGTTTACTCCGTGTTTTCTTGCTTAGATAAGCCTGAAAATATGTCGACTTTGGATATCTTTTGCACTGTGAAGTGTAAAAGATCACTTGGGATAAAACCCTAAAATTACGCATAAGCATAAGCTTACGCGTAGAAATCCTACGCATAAGATTTTTCTTACGCCTAAGCCTAGTCTTACGCATAAGATAATCCTACGCCTAACTTTCTACGCATAACTTTTGTCTACGCATAACTTTAGAGTATTTTCCATACTTACGTGTAAGCTAAATCTACGCGTAACTTCTTATTGTTACGCGTAACTTTGGTGTTTTTTACGCATAAGTACTACTTGGTTTATTGTGATTTCTATGCCTAAGGATACTTCATCAACAAAGGTTCATTACAAAGATCCATCAACACAAGTTTTTTGGCGGGAAAATTTGAGTAAAATTTATTTTTTAGGGGAGACTAAACGTTTAATTTTTACACGAGATTCAAATTTTGGTTTAACTATGAAAATTTTGGTCAAAAAATTCAAATTTTTGGGCCTAAATTCAAATTTTTCGGGTAAAATTTGGCGTCAAAATTGTCATATCTCAAATTTTTCTTACAACCTTAGAATTGAATTTTATAGTGAATTTCAAATTTTGAGAGTCAAAATTTTTCAAAAATTTTTTTTGGAGGGAAATTGCAATTCACTATATCGACCTTCTGTGTGCTATATCGACTTTGCACCTTTTCTTCTCTTTGATTCTTCTGCAGGGGAGTGAAATGGATTCTGATCATAAAGATCCATTTGTGGCATTGAAAGAAGGATTCATGGCTATTCAACTGGCATTGAAGCGTCAGACATCATCAAATTCCCAATATCCCGCAGTCGTGCAAGGTGAAAGAGTTGATGTACATGCAAGGAATGCTCAAATGGACGTTGAGAATGTTGTGATTACTGCAACTGTCGGTAATGCGGACAATGAGGTTGTAGCATTGGAAAAGCAGGATGACAGCAGCAGATCTGGAGAAGATATCATACTTAACTACGACACCGAGCCCAACTGTGATGAAGAACAAATAGTTGAGGAAGATATCTTACCCACCTATGACACTGACTCAGAACAGATGGTCGAGGTACAATCTACTGTTGATCATATTCTGACTGCAAATGCGACACAACATACTGAGCAACCTGAATTTAGTAATAAAGGAGAGGTTGACCAGTGTGTTGCACAATGTCCAGACAAATATCTCATGTCTGAGCCCTTACTTGTTAACAATTCAACTGAAACGTCAAATCAAACTCTTGAATCTGAAATCATTCTTCTCAAAAAGACCATTGCTCAGTTTCATAAATATTTTTCAAAATTAGAGGCACATTGCATCTCTCTTGAACTTAAATTACAAAACAAATCTTTTTCTTCAGAACACAATGGTCAGTATTCAAATGAACAAAGTAATCATGTGGATACATTAGTAAAAGAAAATGAGCATTTAAAGGCTCAAATTCAAGCAAAGGGGCTTGCACATGTTGCTTTACAAAACAAACTGAGAAGATTAACGGACAAGAGTGTGGATACTAATTTTGCAAAACCAATAACCTTGGGAAAATCGTCTCTAAAACCAATCAGAAACCAATCAGTTGTTAGACATCCAACTGCTTTTAAATCTGAACGTTCAAAATCGTCAAAACCACGATTTCCCTCCCAAGTTGTTGAGAATAATCATTTGTCAAAACCAGTCACTCCACATTCCGGGCCCAACAATAATGCTTCTGTTTCTATTAAACATGTTTCTGTTATACCTGTACAAGTGGCTGCTTTTGGCCAATCTAGGATTAGTTCGAACACTGTGTCTAAACCGAGCATTAAACGTAAAAATTTATATGATTCAAATGACGCATACAAGAACTATGATCTAGAAAAGGCTAGGAAAAGGGCACTACTCCAAAAGGATGGAATCTTAGGTTCACGACCTAGTGTATC
This sequence comes from Chrysanthemum seticuspe, assembly GCA_019973895.1. Lineage (NCBI taxonomy): Eukaryota > Viridiplantae > Streptophyta > Magnoliopsida > Asterales > Asteraceae > Chrysanthemum > Chrysanthemum seticuspe. Next base: position 54,706,511 of record BPTQ01000007.1, read on the forward strand.
ACCTTCGAGTGTATTACTGAACACTGCTTGTAGTGGCAAACCAAAACCTAAGGTAACTCAAACAGTTAGAAATAAACCCGTTGATCTAAACGTAAAATTTCAGAAACCTAATGGGTGGATCAATATAGGACACAAATTCTTCCCAAAAGAAGTTTCAACGTCCCTTAGATCTAACCTTAGATGGATACCAACGGGTAGAGTTTTCAACACTGTTGGTCTTAGGTGGATTCCTACAGGAAAGATATTAAGTAGTTGCACCATAACAAGTGTGAAACCCTCTACATCCATCCCTGAGGCAGGAAAGAAAATCATCAAAATAGCATGTTCAGGTGTCAAGAATATAATTGACACTACATCTTTATGCCTCTAACATCTGGAACCCAGTTACACTTGGGGATCCATGTTTCTTCTTTCTTGCCCCCCTTCTATTTTTCTATGCAGGTACAACAGCGATGGCTCCTACTGCAATACAGCGTAGGACCCGTTTCTCACCGTCAAAAATATCATGATCCATCAGCTGTTCCACCATTGTACTTAATCATCATGAATTGGAAACATTGCTTGCTCCTCTGGTTAAAGATTCTGCCAAAAGTCGTGCTTCAGATGTATCGAATATTTCCGTTACACAACCGATAATACTCTAATTTCAGATACACCTGACTCTACAACAACAACCGAATCGTCTATAACAGAAGATCATACTACTTCCAACAACAATGACACATCTGATGATCAACATAATGAACAGAGATGTTTTATCAGCAGTTGACTCTCTCAAAATATTTTTGGTACTTCACACTTGTTCGATCAATTGGACATACATGGTTTCGCTGTCTCCTCATACATGGTTTCGCTGTCTTCAATTCATCATCAACATACGTGATGTATGATTCTGAATCATTGAAAACATCGAGGGGGAGAGAGTGTGTAGGTGGTCATTGCTTCCTTGTTCTTCTACATGCTTCTTTGCGAAAACCCAATGTCTTCTTGAATTTCTTCAATTAGGGGGAAGAAATAAGACGATTTGTGGCTCAAACGTCTCACTTTGGTATTATCGTCTTAATTTCACGGGTGATCTTGTGTGAAGTTACCCAAATATGTTGCTATGATGTCTCACACACAGGTTTGTTTGGTGTGATGCGTCTACATACGTGAGAAGATCTTGTTGGTTTCTGGCATTTTACCCTCGAACGGATCTTCCGCAATTTGTCAGATTTTCTTTGTGTGGTTTACTACTCATCTACAAATTCCGCTGCATACTGAAACCTTTAAAAGTTAGAGGAAATATAGACTTCATCAAAGTTTCAAATCTGCTAAAGACAGTCGTCAGTTTAGGGGGAAGCTGATTCTGAAACTTCTTCACTATGGCTTCTGAGTATAACAGCTTAGAACCCGGTCACAACCGTTTAAACTTCCCTCAACCCCCATCATCAGCTGAACAAAGCCCCCAGCTAACTCGTCAACAAATGGAAAGCTTATTTGCTCCTCTGTTCAGTGACGATATTGATGAACGTGCTCCAGGTGTATCCGCTGTTTCCGCTGCACAACCTGATAATATTCCTATACCTGATACACCTGCTACAACAACAACTGTTGAAGATGCACCTACACCAGTTGACTCCAACACAACAATTGAACACACCGCTTCCAAAAATGATGAACCAGCTGATGATATTCTGAATGAAGTACCCCCACCTGCGGATTTTGATCCAAATGCGTTCTTTAACCCATTTGCTAATGAGTCTGATGCACCAGGTGTCGCGGAATCTTCAACAAACCATTTGAATCCTCAGAATCTGCATAATGTATATCAACATCAACCCTCTACACATAGATGGACAAAAGACCATCCTCTGGCTAATATTATTGGCAACCCGAATCAACCAGTCGTTACGAGACAACGTCTTCACACAGATGGTGAACATTGCATTTATGCACTCACTGTCTGCCAATCTGAGCCTAAAAAAATTAAAGACGCAATGACAAAAGACAACTGGATTGAATCCATGCAGGAAGAACTCAACCAATTCAAACGTCTTGAAGTATGGGAACTGGTTGAAAGACCAACAGGAGTCTATGCCATTGGTCTAAAATGGATTTGGAAAAACAAATTGGATGCTGAAGGGAACGTAATCTGAAACAAGTCACGTCTAGTTGCTAAGGGTTATCGTCAGGAAGATGGAATAGACTTTGAAGAATCATTTGCTCCGGTTGCTCGTCTTGAGGCTGTTCGGATATTTCTCGCGTTCGCGGCTCATATGAACATGACGGTCTTTCAAATGGATGTCAAAACTGCGTTTCTCAACGGAAAACTGAAAGAAACGGTTTATGTCAGCCAACCCGAAGGATTCGTTGATCCAGAGTGCCCGAACCATGTCTACAAACTGAACAAAGCTCTTTATGGTCTCAAACAAGCCCCTCGGGCATGGTACGATAAGCTATCATCTTTCCTCATTGCTAATAATTTCACCAAAGGCTCGGTTGACCCAACTCTTTTTATACAATATCACGGGGCACATATCTTAATTGTTCAAATTTACGTGGATGACATAATTTTTGGGTCTACACATAAAAAGTTTTCAACCGCTTTTGCAAAACTAATGAAGAAAAATTTTGAAATGTCCATGATGGGTGAATCTCACGTTCTTTCTAGGACTGCAAGTTCATCAATCACCCCGTAGTATTTTCTTGAGTCAGTCCAAATATGCCCTTGAATTGTTAAACAAATTTGGAATGAAAACCTGTGATACTTATGCCACACCAATGACTCATACCAAGAAGCTAGACGCTGATTTACATGGGAAATTAGTTGACCCTACCAAATACCGAAGTATTATTGGGTCTCTCATGTATCTAATAGCTAGCAGACCTGATATTGTCTTTGCCGTTTATCTATGCTCCCGTTATCAGTCGCGTCCAACTGAAACCCACCTTTCTGAGGCTAAAAGAATCCTCCGATACATCAAGGGAACCGTTAACTTGGGGATCTGGTATCCGAAGTATTCTGGTTTTGAACTAATCGGTTTTTTAGACGCTGACCACGCAGGATGCTTAGACTCAAGGAAAAGTACTTCAGGAGCTCTACAATTTCTTGGTGATAAACTGGTGTCTTGGCAATCAAAGAAGCAGGATTGTACATCGCTGTCATCAACCGAAGCAGAATATGTAGCCATGTCCGCGTGTTGTGCTCAAGTCATCTAGATGAGAACACAACTCAAAGACTATGGTTACGTATTTGACAGAATCCCGATGTACTGTGACAATCGGAGTGCCATTGCGATCTCGTGCAACTCAGTTCAGCACTCGAAATCAAAGCACATCGATCTTCGCTATCATTTCATCAAAGACCACGTGGAACAGGGTACCGTTGAATTATACTTTGTGGGTACTGAATACCAATTGGCAGATCTTCTCGCCAAAGCCTTGCCTCCCGCTAGGTTTAATGAGTTGGTCCACCAGATTGGTATGAGGTGTTTGACTCAAGAGGAATTGGATGACCTCTTAAAACAGTCTTAAAACCTGTCAAACACCAAAACATCTCTTGTAAATAAATTTTTCAAAAACAAAATATAAAAATATAAAACCTGATAAAACAACAAAAATATTCTTCTATCTATTTTTCTCTAAACATGGCAAGTACATTTCTTCCATCAACACTATTATCCTTCAAAATTCAGTATTTTTACAATCAAGTGTTGAGGGGGAGAAAATTATCACTTAACTGTTACAAAACATTTGTGTACTTGCATGTTATCATATCCCGGTTGTTTCTTTTATCAATGGTGGTAAATGTGTATGGTTAAATGACACTCCTCTGACTAAATTTATAACCTTTCATTATTTCTTAAGTCGAGGGGGAGTGTCGTCAAGTTTCTTTCCAAAAAAAAAAAAAAAAAAAAAACCTTGTTTGGTAACCAAAATGGAAGTTAAATGGCTTTGTATGAAAAAGGAAAAGGTGGAGGGACCAAATCTGTCAAAATGTTAAAGTTATTTTAATAAAAACACCTCCCACCTACTTATTCACTTCACATTTAATACACTCAACCTAACTAATCTACGCGTAGAATTCATTCAAGAAATCAGTTCTCTTGATCATCATTTTGTAAGTTGTTTCGTGATTACAACATGTTTTTAAGTAATGGTTTTGAATTTCTCAAAAAACCAACGGTTAAAACGTTCTATAATCGAGTTTTTGTGGACTACGCGTATGCGTATGAACACACAATCAGTGTGTGTGTGTTTTTGGATTAATGGATAGTGTCAAAACGGTCCTAATACATCAAGGATATCATTTTAACCATCAAAACCCACCCAGAAACACGTATTGATGATTTTTGAAAACTAGGGTTCTTGAGTCGAATTGGGTATTTTCGAATGTGAAGTGTTTTGGTCAAAAAGATTGTTGGGTTATGTTCACATATTGATGAATTGATGATTTCCAAGGTTGTTAACCACCCAGAAACTCTAAATGTTTAACAATTTGGAATTAGGGTTTAAAGTTCATAACTTTGGGTAATCTTGATTCTCAACGAATTAGATGTTATAACTTGTTTCATAGACTCTCTCAACATCATAGACCTACCAGAATTGGTTTGGTGCAAATCCCATGGCTAGAAATGATATGCGTAAATCTTAACCCTTAGGGTTTTGACCTACGCGTATGACTTTCTACGCGTAACCTTTAAACGAATGATTCATGCCATGTTTTGTTGATAAAATGAAGTTTTGTGTTAATGATAATGATTTGATGAAATTATTTCAGGCTTTGCTACGCTTAATATTCAGAATCAAGGTCATTTGCAACTCTACGCATAAGGATTACCCTACGCGTAGTCTAGTTATGCGTAAGAATAATCCTACGCATAACTATCACGCGTAAGGTTCTACAATGGGACTACGTGTATACTGTGAAGGATATGCGTAAACAATGACCTCTACGCATAAGGTCTACTCTTACGAGTAAGCCTTACGCGTAAGGTCCTTATACGCCTACGCGTAAGCTCTACGCATAAGGTCCCCCTTTCCTACGCGTAACTTCTCTTACGCGTAAGTTAGGATCCTACGCGTAAGCTTTCGTCTACGCGTATATCATCTCTGTTTACGCTTAACTTTGCCAAAACTACGCTTAAGCCTTGATTGACCTTCATTATGAGTTGTTACGTGTACAAACTTGTTAATAAACTTATCATATCATCACGAATCCAATAATGTCACTAATAAACTTAAACGTTTGATATGTTGTGAACCATAAGTGATAACATAAACTTTAAAACCTAAAGTTAACTAACTCACGAAACATTTCACGACATCATTGAACTATTGGACAAACAAGTGACTTAGGACTCGTAACAATCATTGACACTGTACATTCAATAACTAGACAATAAGACCTTCTGTTGACTAACATTATGTCTTTCGATATGTTGGTTCTTTTGGCTAATGTTATTTCAGATCACGACATGGCTGAACAAATGAATGTGGATGCACCAGACGTTCTTACAATTGCTGATATCTTTCCAGAGGGTTATCCGAGAAAGCTTGGAAAGAAGAACCTTAGGGTTGACTTTGACACCCTCACATGCTCAGAATCTTCTTGTCTCATTGCAGTGGATATTCTCAGGAATCATCCCTACCAGAACATGCTCTCACACTCTGCCACAGTTCCAGAGGTCTACATTCAATAATTCTGGGATTCTATGCAGAGGATCACTAGTCAAAATGCTGTGAATGTGACTCTTAATCACAAACAAGTCACTATCACTCCTGATGACTTACGAGCTGTTCTCATCATTCCAGACATCGCTCCAACCGACTTCTTTGCTACCCTTACTGAAGAGACTGTCCTGCAATTCTTGATAGATATTGGTTATGATGAAGCTACAGGAATCATTACTAAGCACTCTCACGTGGAGCTGAAAAATATTCCTCAACCATGGAGGACACTCTATATGATCATCACCAAATCAGTCTCTGGTCGTGACAGTGGCTATGAGCATCCCAAGCTCATGGAACTGCAAATTTTCTGGTCGTTGATCAACAAGAAGGACATTATAATTGAAGCACTGCTATGGGAAGATATGATGTTGTTTCATAAGAAGCTTGGCTCCAAAATTCCCTATGTCAGATACACCAAACTGTTGATCCAGAGAGCTCTTGGACTTCATCCTGATATCCCTAGGAGACTCAATAACCCAGATAATCATGACATCTTGACTGAGCCCATTCTATCTGTCAGAATCAAAGAATCGTCTACGAAGAAACAGGGTGCTGAGTTGCCCGATCACCTTCTTACAAAGGAAATCAAAAAGCTGGAAACGTACAAAAGGTATAGGGTAGCCGTAAAAGAAGGAAAAGTTGGCCATCTTGATGAAAAGGCTTCTGGGACACCTACTCGGAGAACCAGAAGAGGCAGTGCTGGAAGTGCATTAAGCATAGAGAGTCAAAGGAAGTTCCCCAAGAGGAACCCTCCTTCAAAGAGGATTGTTCCATCTAAGGAAGCTACTCCCATCCCAATCCCCAAGCCCGAACCGCAAAGAAAGCTTTTGGACGAAAGCTCTGAAGATACTGACACAGATGAAGAGATTACCTACTCTGAAATTGCAAAGGATGACAATCCTTCAGTACCAAAACCTCCAAGTCCTCAAGTTGATAAAGGAAAAGGGAAGACTCCTGCACACCTGCCCTATGATGAGAGCTCTGAAGAAGAAGAAGAGCTACTGGATCAATCCTACAGGAAGACGGTTAAATTCGTTAGTCACCTTCAAAAAGCTGAAGAATTTGCAAAAGACCTAATGGGTGGACCCGGAGGATCAAGTGGTGCTGCCCACTCTTCACCAGATCCTGATGTGGTTAATCAACCCGATAAGGGATCTGGTACCACCACTCTTGTGCAACAACAAACACTTGTGGAGGTGTCTACTGAACATAACATTGAGGAACCAGAAAAGGATAAGACTGAGAAAGAGAAAACTGATGAAGATGCTAAGGATCAGACGGAAGAAAAGGCTAAATCCGGACAAGATGACGAAGAGAATTATGATGACTTCCTTCTCAACAGTCCAACTCGTTCCAAGGAGGATACTTCTGCACCTCCAAAGGACCCCGAGCCTCCTCATGTCTCCTCCTCATCAGATTCATCATCTCATTCCTCACCACCACCATCAATGAAATCAACCAAATCAACATCCAAACCTGTGAAGAAACCACCTAGATCTTGGATTTCTAAGACTCATGAAAGAATTGTGAAAGCTGTCCAACAAGTCAGAAAGAAGGACATGCTCTACAGAAAACTGAATTGGTTTGCTGACCAAATACAGTACTTAAATGATGAGAAAGACAAGATGCAGAAAGAAAGGGAATTTGTTCAGGAGTTCATGAAAAGTCATCGTCAAGAAAAACTGAACGAAATGATCGAAGGTTACACTAACAAGTACCTTCAGGATTTCGTTCCTAAAGTCACAAAGGAGATGTTTACCAGACAACTATATCCGAATCTTATGCAGATAGCCAAGCAAACTATAAGATCAACACCTTTAACCGTCACAATCAATCCATCTGATCCTATAGTTTTCTCTGATAATGAATTGGTGGCCAAGCTCATCACAAAAATGTCTAAACGATCTGGGACATTTAATTCTGATGAAGGTAAGCTGTTTCAAGCATTGCTGGACTACCAACTCAAAGAAGCATGTAGATTCGAAGCCGAAAAGTCTAAATGTCCTAGAGACGATGAAGACAAGGATCAGGATAAGCATGATAAAGCTAAAGGTCAGAATAAGTCTGGTGAATCATCTTCTATGTTACCTCCTCTCCAACGGACTTCTACTCAACAAAGATCTCCTCCCCGTTCTTCTACAGATAAACCTCAGGACGATTCCAAGTTACCACCCCTGACTCAGAAAACCGGTGATCAATTTGAGTATACGGGTGGTGACGATGAAGAGGTCCTTGAGCTCCTAAAACAACCCACCTCTCCCAAACAAGTGCAGAAACCAGAATCATCATCAAGGCCTTCTAAAAAGAAGAAGAAGACGACTCAGCCTGAAGTCGTATCATGGCTAGATGACGATAAAACCGAAGAATTTGAATGGTTCTCCACACTTGTCAATCAAACTCCCTACCCTGATGAAGATCAAGATCTGGTCGAAGGTTCTACATTGGAGCATGCTAAAGTTTTGCAAGAAAAGTTCCATGTGAAGAAAATGACGAAATCTGAGTTGAAGCGAATCAAGAATGAAGCGTTTCAACTTCTAAAAGACAGCTCTGAAAGTGCCCTCGAGGTCGAATATCACCTTGACAACATTGCTCGAGCTATGTCTAACAACATGGATTGGCTCAACCCGGAAGCAAACATTGACTTCACAAAAAGGGACAACCCTCCATACTACACCGATTGGACCAAACCTCTACCGACCATTGGCCAACCAGATGAACCACGGATTCCCTTCCGATATTTCTTCAACAGAGACCTGGAATTTCTTCTCCATGGTGGCGATGGTTCAAGGAAATATGCTACATCCTTGACACTTCCATTCCCTGCAGCTATCTACTCAAACTGCATTGCCATTGAGGAACGTGCCAATCACTTGTTCTCCAACACAGTGGAAGCATACGACCGAGATGCATTGTATGGGATTCATCACTGGCCATAATGCCGACGAATATACTACAGAAGCTGTCAGGTTCAGAAGTCACAACATGCAGTGTTTAGTACTAAAGACATCGTTGCCATCCAACATGTTGGTCTTTCATCCAAATGGGACTACACCTTTCTCAAGAAGATTGTGGTCAAAAGATAGGATGAAAGGGATTATGCATTCTGTGAAGCTGACTTTGAGAATTTGTCTCTCAACGATATTGAAGACATGTACCTTGCCAAAGTACAGGGTCGCATGAGACAATTTTCAACCGAAATACAACGTGAATTCATCAAGTCACTACTCATTTTCATCAGACGCATAGTCATAAAAGAACGTGTTGAAGATCTCCAGCTTGCCGTTGAATCATATCAGACACGTGTCAACTTCACTTTACCACAGCTAGATCTTCCCGATATCAACCAGCTATCACAATTAACGCTCATCAGCAAACCGTTTGGTGTCTTTTATCGCAGTGAACTTCATCGCAATTGCTTGATGGCGTGTAATGAGCTTCAAAAATTTGGAGTTCATACTCTGAAGATGGTTAGGGACGGATTAGCTTATCGATTGAAGGATATACGTGAAAACATTAGGAACCCTAAGCGATGGAATTCTCAGGATCGGAGGAATGTGAGAAGGATCATCATCATGATTGATGAACAGTTGTTCAGAAGGGATCAGTTCAGAACATTGGAAAGCTTTGTTGGTGGTCGACCCAGGATCAACATCACCGGCTATCAACGCCCTGTTCGCACTCCTGGGAACATCACTGCACTTCCTGGTACCCCTTGAATTGTTTCTTTCAAATACTTTGGATGTGTGATTATATATGTCTATGGCTTGTGCACACATAACAGTGTACAACCCGTAATTGTCAAGAAAGGACCCTGTGGTACGCCTCAGTGCCACAATCCTTGTAAAAGGAGCGAAAGCTTCTTACTTTTGAGAAAAACCTATCAAACCTTTCATTATTCAAGGTTTTGCTCAAAAGAACAAGTACTTCCCCGTAAGATTTTCAAAACCTCAACCATTTATATCACTTGTTGAGGGGGAGTATTTGAATTAAAACTTTGTTCACAAATTGTTCATAGTGGTCATCTTCCCGCAACACTCGAAATGGACATATTTATTGTCAACTTTTCAAAAATAACATTTGATATGCCATTTTTGAGGGGGAGAAAATCGTGTGATAAGAAATATGTTGTGCAAAATGCTAATGAATATGTGTACTTCAGACTTAACCAACGAATTGACGGTACTAAACTGTTAGTAACTCGAAAAGACTTGTCCTGGACGGGTAATAATTTCAAACTAGTTCGCTAGTGATGTAAACGTGTCTCGCAAAGGACTTGTCCGAATAGAATGTACCATTCGAGAAACTCTTGGTAGACATGAACTTTGACGGGTTTGACAATCTTTCGAGGTTTGTCTACACCTTCAAGATAGTTATTAGAGCTAGTTGTCACCTAAAAGCTGACAATGTAACTCTTTAACTATGCAACGTAACCGTGTCTCGCGGGGGATTATCTATCTCAAGTGGATCAATTCAAAATGTGCGCGCTCTTTCCTCACTGTGCATTTAAACCATTCAACCTCTTAAGCACAAGTGGAGGGGGAGTATTTATGCAAAATCCTATCTCTCATAGTGGTTCAAACATGATTTTCATTAACAAACCATTTGAGAGATACTTCACAACAGTGGTTTTAATGGCAACATAGGTTAGTCATGGAGTTATAAGGTGACTAAGGTTAGGAATAACCGTCCTATGATCCACCAGAGCCGGAGGGATCTACCCAAGGACATCACAAATAGCTAGTACTTAGAAGTCCTTAGGTATGGTTATAAAAAGGAGAAAATGAGAATCGGAGAAAGAAGGAGTTTAAGAATTAAAAAGAAATGCAAAAGAAAAGGGTGAAAAGAAATAGCCCTCCAAATTATTCAACTTAGGGCAGACACCGGGTTCAATTCATATGCTACTGGTTGTCACTTAGTGACACCGGTATTGAAGATTAAAAGTCGTCATGGACCCAGTGACGCATGCACTAAACCTTCTTAGCCACTCAAGTTTCTCTCAACAGAAGCTTTTTTCATTCTCACAGGGAACCCTACGTAAACTATTGGCTTTCTCTTAGAGATCGCTGGTATTGAAGAAGGAGACCCTCTCCTTAGTCTCCGCTCAGGAAAACCAAAACGCACTATTAAGTCTAGAGCCACGAGATTCATCAAAAGATCTCTTAGGAACACTTGACATTTTATCACTTGACGATCACCAAATAAGATTATCAGTGGTTCATATCGAGTCCTTCACAGATCTTAGCAATCTGTCTAGAACATTTATGAGAGGTTCACAACAGTGATCCTCAGTGATTGAATGGAAACTCCTGCCAGGGTCAACATCAAACAGCCCTGACAGCAGGTCACTTCGGTAACTCCCCGTGGATTACGCGGAGTGTGTCTCAAACGGTCTACAGTCATGAGGTGATGCTTCGGTGTACCTCAGCGACTCATCTGAACTATAGATGTACTTTGGTACATCGCGTTATCTCACTTGTGGGACTCCAGTTCAGGAACGGCCTTTGTAAGAATTAGAGTTGTGTTTTCACACTATGCTGTTAACACTCTCGAAGTTTAAACTTGTAAGTGCCGGAACCTGCTTATTACTAACCGTTTGAAATGTTTTCTTCTTATGGAAACTCCGGAGCAGGATGATCGTGCTGATTCTTCTCATGCTCACGCCAACATCATCACTAATGGAAGTTCTATTCAAAAGCAACACAACCGTCAGAATGATTCTTCGTCAAACCAAAGAATCTACAAAGTTAAAGACTTAGAGAACTTCATCAGTATTGAATTCCAATGACAAAGAGCGTGTGAGCATGTTGAAGAATGACGTGGAGACACTGGAGCAGCGAAGCAGACCTGAGGCAGACAGATGCAGACAACAACATACTATCACTTTCACCACAAAGAACAATGATCAAAGAACAAAGTTAAAGATGACGTCAAAGCATAACTGTTCAAAGACAACTATCTCTCTACACTGGGGAAATTGTTCGTATCAAGGCAATTCTTCTCACAAGAAAAAAGAATGTCAGAAGACGTCAGAGCTACTATTACATCAACGCCTTCACCGTTCATCACCAACACTTGAGGGGGAGATTGTTGGAATCACTCCTAAACCATAATCAAGTGTTTGTAATTAATATGTAATAGTTAGCTTTATTATGGCCTTTATGTTTGTTATTAGCCTTAAGCTTATGTAGAAGGCCCATGAGCTTAGGCCCAAGCCCATTTAAGGAAAGGATGGAAACTAGGAGTGTTGCCCTAGCTTTCCTCCTATAAATACTCTTGTAAACCCTCATTTGAGGGTTGGTTGTTCAAGTTATTCTCTTTCACTCACATCTACACGTAACCGTCTTTATATTATCGTGTGTGTGTGTTTGGATCTTGTTCAATCGCCTTATCTCTTTCTATAATACTTGTGTTTGTAAAACTAGTGACCTAACATAGACCATCTCTGGACTCCAACGCAGCAAATCCAGGTTCCTCATCAAACGCTGTGCTCCAATCAAACTCTTCCATTGCCACCATATAGTAGGTTATTGGTTCATCATCAAACTCAGCACTCCAATCAACCTCTGATAGATTCTCTTGAGCAACCAAAGCTTTTGTTTCAGTAATAGGAATTTCCTTTAGTTCAAGCTTTGGTTTCTCAGTCATCCTGTTTGCCTGATATTTAGCAAACCTGCATTCCCTTGCAAAGTGTCAAGTCCTCTGACAATTAAAGCATTCAATCTTGGATTTGTCAAAAGTGATACCCTGCTTAGGCTTGAAGTCAATGCCTCTTCCTGTTTTCTTCATGAACTTCTTGATTCTTGTAGTGATCATAGCAACTTGCCACCTGATATCAATTTCTTCAAGAGCATCCTCTTCAATCTGTGACAAATCTTCTTCATAAGTAACAGGTAAGGTAGCTTGCTGTGCAAAGAATGAGCATACGACTTCATCAGAATGGATGGTGCTTGATGGTGATGATGTGGGGTTGGCCATAGTTGTGATAGAATGAACAGGATAGACAGTACTTTGAGCAATAGTACTTTGAGTAGGGTGAGCAGTACTTTTAGTGGAAGTACTGCCTCTCTTTTCAAATGATACAAAAGCTATACTATGAGACTTTGAACTTGTTTTGGCCATTCATCTCATGCTCATACACCTTCAGATGGTTGTAGAGATCATCAAAGTCCATAGTGTCCAAACCAGGTTGTCCTCTGATCATTGTAGCAATTACATGCCATATAGATGGCAAACTCCTTAAGAACTTCAAATTTGCATCTTCAACGGATACCTCTGCCTTGTATAACTCTAGCATGCTGAGGAGATTTTGGAATCTATCATAGGCAGCATCAAGACCTTCTCTTTCACCAACAGTGAAAGTTTCAAACTGTTGCTTCAACAGATTTCTGTGCATTTTCTTGGAAGCATCATTACCTCCAAACCTTGTCTTGAGAGCAGCCCATAACTGTTTTGCATCCTTAGCATCATGAAACTTGAGTAGGTGTCCATCACGAATGGCATCCAAGAGAATGTTGAGAGCCTTCTCTTGATTCCTTATTGTAGCAGCTGGCAAGATGGGTTTAGGTGCTTTAGGTTGTCCAGGAATGTCTACAGGTTCGTCCACAACTTCATTACCATTGACAATCACATTCCACAATGGACGGTCTGTAATTGCAATATACTGCCTCATCTTCATGCTCCATAGGTCGTATTCTCCCTTCTTGATCATTGGTATTCTTAGTGAGGTGATCGATGGTGGTGGTGCAGCTTCAGTCGACATCTTTAGGGTTTTGTTAAGTAGGTTTTGAGGGTTTCTTCTTAGTCAGAGTTTCCACACAAGCTCTGATACCACTTGTTGAATCGATGTACTCTAACTAAACTAACTTATATAGCTTGTTAAGGGTTTAATAACCTCGGATAAATCCTAGGTTATTAACAATGAAACACTGAGCAAACTCTATTAAGTATGCGAAATTTACTTAACAAAGCTAAGAAGAATTAACTTTAACTTTCAATGATTTTATTAATAACTCTAAATCTACTTGTTATGCAGATTCTTTAACAACTCTAAAACTCTAATATCGTACTTCTCTAAAACTCTAAAAACACACATTTAAACACATATATTCTAATGCCAACCTAGGGGTCCTTTTATAGGCTTAAGGATAACCCTAGTCGGTTTACAATTTGTAACCTTGTACGACAAGTAATACCATACTAATCTAATAACATTCTAGAATTATATAATGAGCCTTAACGCTTTTGCATATTAGTCCTTTAAGCATGCAGTACTTTGATGATTCGATCAGTACTTTGACTTTATACTTTAGCAGTACTTTGACTTCTTCAGTACTTTAACTCTTCAACACTTTGACTCTTCAGCACTTTGACTTTTCATATCCCAACATTTTTCTTCATTTCATCGTTTAGTTTATCATGAGGTATGTTAACTAAATTTCCTTTATCATCTTTTGAGGTAGCCTCAAAATCGCCTTCAACAATAATGTACCAAAGATCAATATCTTTAGACTTCACATATGTTTAGAATCTATTTTTACAATATATAAAACCATTAGTTTCCAGTAGTGGTGGTCTTTGCATAGATTGCCCTTCCTTGTAATTTTCAGAACCCATAGTGATCAAAAAGTTTTTAAAGTACGGTTTACTTTAAAACTTTTATAAACTTAGCTCTTGATGCCACTTGTGGAAAACTAGAAGGGGGTTAAGTTAGTTTCAAAAACTTTAGATTCGATATTACGTGAAATCGTATGGATGTATAAAAAGTATAGATCTAATGATAAAGCAAGTAAATAAAGTAAAGCAAGGGATAGAAATGACACAACCGATTTATAGTGGTTCGGCTACAAGGACACCTTCCTTGCCCTACTCCACTCCCCGAGTCACCTACTCGAGAGTTGAAGCAATATGTCAACAAACTCCTTCAACTTGGCGGAGACGCCTTCACAACGTTGCTTACACCTTTTTCCGGTACAAAGCTAAATATTGAGTCCGTAACACGGTGGACCAAACCAACTCGACTATTACACAACAAATATGTGAAATATCAAATACAAGATCTTTGCTACAGAAATCTTGTGGAGGAACAAATCAATCAAGGACCCCTTGCTTGGATGACTTGTAGAATGCTCGTGATCTCACCTTAGAGAAGGACCTATATGAGAATCACTAAAGAAAGAAAGAAATAAGTACTCTCTAGATCAAGTGATCTTTTGTTAGAAGAGAATGAGAGTATATGAGAGAATTAGTAAGAAGAGGGGTTGAGTTAGAATGAAGAAATGGCTCTCTATTTATAGGCAAGATCTGCCACGGATCCCTCCCGCAAGTGATCCATCTAGTGTAATCCTAGGGATCCGTGGGACGCTCCTCTTTGCCCATGGGTTTTTTTGGTTATGGGTCATGGGTCTTGGGTTGGTCCATGGGTATTCTTTTAGATTCAATGTATCTAATGAGTACAATGTATCTAGTCAAGTGGGTATGGGTCAATACCATGGGTTATGGATATGATCCATGGGTTGTGATTTTTACCCATCCTAATAAACTATTACAACAAATGATTTATTACAAAAATTTGTATTAAATGGCTATATGTAAATGCTTTACAAAAATAACATGTATCTTTATAATTATACTTAAGATAACATTATATTTGTTATCAACAAAACACAAAGAGATCGCAAAATATTAATAAACGTTTTTACGGTTTATTTGTATTAACAAGTCACCTAAATGCTTATGTGCAGCTTCATCAAAGAAAAATAACTCTAATGTTACCCAAAGCCAAAATTTTATAGAATAGTACCATGAGGAAGTTGCCAGTATTTTGTTATAGTCGTTGAGCTTGCTACTCTGGATGCCAGCTAGAACCTGTTTTGCAATATCTGGTGGTGTTATAGCTGCTGCAGGTTTAAGAGTCGGCTCAGTAGTAGTGGCAGCATGCACCTGACTGGCTGGAGCCTCTGCATTGCCTTTGTTGAGTTTTGGTTAATCTCCGCTACCAAAAAGGTAGTATAGTGAACTCTGTCTCCCGTCACTGCTGACACCATAACCCATGATTTCCGCTTTTAACTTCTGTATACCCTGCTTGCCATGATAATGAAATAAATCACAATAAGCTCAAAAATAAATAAGTGCATCAAAGGAAGTTTAAAAGATATATATCCTACCTACCTGTAATGTTTGAGCCAGTGATCTTGTCCCTAAAATCATCATGGAACCTGGTCTTTTCTGTATTAATCCTGCTGCACCTCCTAAATTCGGGATGATGATGGTGATGTATTGGTGACACTTTTCGTCCTGCTTCTCCTCCTAGTTGATACTTTTAGTTTTTTAGGAGCTGTAGTGGGTAATGAATCAAATTAGAAGATTAGCACAAGTGATCAACCTCTTATTTTATTGTAGTGGTTTTTAATGTATGATAAGAACTGAACACGTACCTAGTATAATATTTGAATTCCATCAGTAGACCTACATGTTCTACGAAGCAATTCTCACAAGTAACCGAACACACAGATTACTCGTTCATATAAATATCCTTATTCATAAAATTAGCTCTCGTTGGGCATTATTTTCTGGATACAATTGAAAAACTGCATGAATTGTCTATATATCTATAAATTGCTATATATCATGTTCTCCAATACGTGGCTTTAGATAATACATAACCCATCAATTCATTACCCCTACCAAAGAATCTATAAACAACATATGCAAAAATAATATCTAAAAAATATAAAACACTTTCATCATTAGGGTGTTTACCTTTGGTGTATTAGCAATAGTTTTCTTCTTGATTAATCTTTCAATAACCTGAATATACGAACACCATAAAAATTCGTGGTAAGATGGGATTAGGTTAAGTTTATAATTATCAAACTATAATTAAGGAAAAGATACGAATGATTTTTTGCCAACTGATATGGGTTTCCAGCACATACATTCCATTTGTTTTGAATAATAAGGAGTTATTAGCATGACATAATTGTTGTGAATTACCTATCACAAAAACTGGCTTGGTCTAGTGGTTGAGTCTCTTCTTTGTGGATTAAAAGACCTAGGTTCGATCCTTGGTAGGTGTCTTTTTAATACGATTTTTTAATTTAAATTTCACAAATACAAACCGAATTTTAAAATTAAAAAAATAAAAATTGTACATAAATTTAAAAAAAATGCCTCATGTCATTAAAAAAAATGTCACATAAATTTAATGACGACATGGAATAATGACATGGCATTATGGGATGCCAAATGCCATTATATGTGGCATGCCTCTCTTATATATAATGTATATATATATATATATATATATATATATATATATATATATATATATATATATATATATATATATATATATATATATATAGTGTAAGGCTATTTTCAAAACCAAGTAAATTGCGAGAACTGCGAGAACTAATCCTAGCCTTTGATCAAAATAATCAATGGATAAAAATGAAATGACATTATCATAAATAAGAAAAATTTTGTCTGATTATTTTAATTACTTTTAAGGGAAATTATGAAATTTCATCAAACATCAACCAACGAAAAAGTAGGAGCAGTTACAAATATATTTCTACATTGCACTCAACCCTAAACAAAATTGTAGCCGCCACTTAATTTCTCTCTCTCTCACATGACACAGAAACTCATAATCATTCATTTCACTCAAATCATCACTGACATTAGATAACCTACTCCCTTCCATTCATTCATTCACATATTTAATATCTCCTCATTCAACATGAATTTTGATTTATACGATCTATATATCATAAAAAATGGTCTTATTATTATTTATTTTTTTTAAAAGGAAAAAATAGTTTGTTAAGAACTTAAGATGAATCATGAGGCAGATGCATTTAGGACAGATTTAATGATGATCACAAGATTCGTGTTTTCTTCGTTAAAGAGAAAAAAAAAACTATCATCCACCTCTCACCAATTAAGGTTCGAATTCTTGCTTTGATATAAATGTTTTTGCCCTATCAATATGATTTTTTTTGGGCTTTCGATCTGCAACCGAAATATGTGTTCGATCTAAAAAAAATTATGGTTTTTTATATGATCATAGATTCGATTTGAATTTTTTGGCTTTCATTATGATTTTTTTGGCTTTCGATCTAAAAACAAATATGTGTTTCGATCTCAAACTTTTTTTTGGGTAATAGTTATGATTTTCGAAGCACATATGTTTCAGATTTGAAGTATCTATTAAAGCAGACACCATAATTCATTGTGAGGAAAAAATGGTTGAAGCATGACCCATTTCATACATTCTGTGGGTCATGTGTATTTTACTTGTTTTCATTTGGCATGTGAAACTAGGGTGGGTATTGTTCATGGCCCCTTAAATATTGTCTTTGGTTTAAATCATGTAATAATGGTGCGCATGTGTTTTATGGTTGATATAATCAATCGAAGGGAGCTGCATATATGTTTTAAGGTTGATGTAAAATTAATGAAGTGGTGTACATATGTGTTTTATGGTTGATATAAACTCATTTGAAAGGGTGTGCATATATGTTTTAAGGTTGATATAATAATGAAGAGGTGTGCATATATGTTTTATACTTAGACATAAAATCATGAGAAGCTTTTAGTTTAGTTTGAAAAGTTATTGTCTAATTTTATTTTATTTGTTTCAGGTGGCTATGCCTTAATTGAGATTGGTGTTTCATTTTGCCTATTATATATATTTTTTTAAATCATGTGTTTTTATATATGTTCTAATATGTTTAAATATGGTTAGCGTGTATTGGTTTAACAAAAAATTGTGTGTTTTTTTTTGTCATAGGTTATTTGGGATCTTTCTTTGTGTTTAGAAACGATGATGGAGCCGATGAACGCACATGTGCACTTTCAAGATTAGTGTATTTTATGAAGATTAAGGATTATGGGTACCAATGCACATATGTGCACAAGCGAGACGATAAAGCACATGTGCACAAGGATTAAAAATACATGTATAGATTTTATGGGTTCTTGAACCAAGAGAGGAATACATGTGCACGCCTAACATATGAACCAATAGTTAAAGATATTGTAGTATGCACATGTGCACGCTTCATATATTTGTAATAAAACATATTTATGTAATATTCTTTTAATAAAGTTTCGTTGTTTGTATAAAATTGCATAAATTTTGTTGGGAATAATTTGTTGCCACTGATAGTTGTGGAAGAAACTGCTAAGTATTGCACTAGCAGTGGAAACGTATTACCACTGCTGGCACATTATTACCACTGCTATTAGATAATTGTTAGGAAAACGTGTTTAGATAAGTATAGAAAAGATCTTGTGTATATTCTATATTGTTAGCTTTATACTTATCTTGTAAAGGACTCCTTGTACTATAAAAGGAGGTCCTAGGTCATTGTCTTAGGTACGAAACAACTTACGAACATATGTATCATTCACATAAGCTTCAAGGTGTAACCCTAGTGATAAGCAAGATCACTCGTATTATTCATTAATAATATTGGAGCTTAGTTTTGTGTTTAATATGTGTTCATTTACAATACATCATACAATCTGTCTTCTAAGTATTACTAAGTAAATTCCGCATGCTTATTAATATAATATAGAATATCACTGACACAAGGTGTGTGTCCAGATCCATGAAGTGGTATCAGAGCGAAGGTTCTAATATTTTGTTTTAGAAGATCCAAGGAATAGGCTTAACCTGTTCACTCAATGGAGATGGAAAACAACCAGTCCAACACTTCTACTCCAAGACTTCCTAAGCTCAAACTTAATGAGTTTGAGATGTGGAGGATAATGATTGAGCAATACTTTCTCATTCAAGACTATGCTCTATGGGAGATCATCTTAATTGGTGATTCTTTCAAGCCAGTGACTAGTACTCAGAAGGTTGGTGACACAGATATTGTGACAGTTTCGTGCCTGAGACTAATATTGAAAAAGCACTGAAGAAGAATGATGTAAAGGCTAGAAGTTTGTTGCTGATGACTCTTCCTAGAGACCAGATGATAGCTTTCAGCAAGTTCAAGACTGCTAAAGAACTTTTTGAAGAAATTTGCTCAGTGTTTGGTGGTAATGATGCTACAAAGAAGAAACAAAAGACATTGTTGAAGTAAAGTTATGAAAACTTCTCTGCTTCAAGCAATGATTCACTTGACAGCATCTTCACCAAACTTCAGAAGATTGTTACACAACTGACTGTGTTTGGCATTGAGGTAGAAAAGGAAGACCTCAATTTGAAGTTTCTAAGAAGTTTTCCTTCAGAGTTTCAAACTAATGTTACAGTCTGGGAAAACAAAGCAGATATTGTAACAATGAAGCTCAATGATCTTTACAACAACTTCAAACTCATTGAACAAAGATTAAAGAAGGATGGGAAACTTGGTACAAGCTCAAACAGTTTGGCTTTGATGTCAACCTCTGTTGACAGTGATGATTCTGAAGATGACTGTGATATTGCCACTGCTGGTTCTACAGTTTCCACTAGTAATGTTAGTGTTACCACTGTAGGTTCAAAGAAGGAGGTTGCTGGTATTGGAGATCCTACCTTTTATTCTTTTATCTCCACTCAAGTTAATAGCTCTATATTAACTCAAGAAGACATAGAGCAAATTGATGAAGATGACTTGGAGGAGATGGATATTAAATGGCAAATAACTCTTCTTAGCATGAGGGCTAGGAAATTCTACAAGAAGACTGGCAAGCCAATTCACATCAATGGTGGTGAAACTGCAGGGTTCGACAAAAAGAAACTAGAGTGCTTCAATTGTCACAAGTTGGGGCATTTTTCTAGGGAATGCAGAAGACCAAGGATGAAGGACAAGCAAAAGAAAGAACCAACTGTGGAAGAACCAAAGGCAATGTTGGCAATTGATGGTGTGAGCTATGATTGGAGTTTCATGGCTGATGATCAAGAGGAAGAACCTTCAGATGCTGCTCTTGTGTCTACTGAATTTGCTCTCATGGCTTTCTCTGACTCTGAGGTACAAAACTTTGAAAGTTGTTCTAAAACATGTAGGGCTGCTAGAGAAGTTGAAAGGCTTAATGATCTATATTCTAATGAAAGACAAGAGTTGTATACTGCTAATTATACTGTGTCAAACCTTAGGAGAGCTATAGCATTATTAGAAAAACAAATAGAGCACTATAGAGAAAATGAGTCAAAATATAATGATGATATGATTGTTCTTAGGAGAGAGGTAGATCATAAGACAGCTGTGAATGAGGCATACCAAGAAGAGCTTGAAAAACTTAAAAAGATAAATGAAAATGTCAATTTAACTGTAGACACCTGTTATTATCAGTCTAAGTCAATTGATAAAATCTGGAATGCTCAAATCCATAGTAAAGTTAAGTCTGGTATGGGTTATAATATAGTGCCTCCACCACTAAGAGGTGTTCCATCACCTCCAGGTATAGATTTAGCTCATACAGGCTTAGAAGATTTTCAAGAACTTCAATGTGAATATGGTCCTCTAAAGGACACATCTGTGAAAAGTGAGGAAGGGGTTAAGCTTGATAATAATGTTTTTGAAAGTGCTAGTGACTCATCAGTTGTTGATGAGAATGTTAAAAAGAATGTAGAGGCTTCTATCCCAAAAGTTGTTAATACTATTGCAGAGGAACCTAGGAAACAAGCTAATAAACCTAGATCAATTGTAAGGTATGATGAGATGTATAGGAACAAGCCTAAAGCTCCTAGGGGTAACCAGAGGAGTTGGAATCATGTTAAATCTCAACAACTAGGTAATGATTTTGTGATGTACAATAAAGCATGCTATATCTGTGGTAGTTTTGATCATTTACATGCTTATTGTGACTATCATGTTGGGAGAAGGGAAGTCCATAGGAATAAAAGGGTGGAGTCTAACAGGTTTCAAAACAATGTACACCCTAATCAACACAGAAAAATGATCCCAAGAGCAGTTCAACTAAGAAGTGGACTTAAAACTTTTGCCACTGCAAAAACTGTTAACACTACTCACCCTAAGTCACCTGTTACAAGTGCAAAGTCCAAAACAACTTTTGCAAAATATGCACAAACAGGAAAAAGAACTTTTCAAAGTAAAAAGGTTCATTATAACAAACAGTGGGTACCTAAAATCAAACCAGCAGTTTCCACTGGTTATTCAAAAGTTTCCACTGCAAGGGTTGTAAACAAGAAAAAAGGGCAAATGGGAAATGCTGTGAAGGCCTCAGCACGTTGGGAATGGAAACCTAAAGGAATAACCTCATCAACCAATCCCAATGGTGTATCAATGACCTTTGATCGATATAACTATATTGATACACGAGGCAGATCCAAGTCAATCATGGCTTGGGTCCCCAAAAGAAACTAACTCTTTACTTTAATGTGCAGGAACATCCAAGGACAAAAAGATCAGATCAAGGCTACACAGATAGTGGATGTTCAAGGCACATGACTGGCAACAAGTCCTATCTCTCAGATTTTGAACATTATGATGGATAGTATGTCAGCTTTGGAGGTGGAGTTAATGGAAAAGTTGCTGGTAAAGGAGTAATCAAAACTGGTAACTTGGACTTTGAACCTGTGTACTATGTAAAAGAGATTAAGTATAATCTTTTTAGTGTGTCACAAATGTGTGACAAGAAGAACAATGTTCTTTTTACCAAAGATATGTGCTTTGTTCTCTCTAAGGATTTTAAGATGCCTGATGAAAGTCAGATTCTTCTTAAATTTCCTAGAAAAGGCAACCTATATAGCTTTGATATGAACAACATTGTTGCTAAAGATGATTATGCTTGCTTGCTTGCAAAGGCCACAGTGGATGAATCCATGTTTTGGCAACAGATTAGTGTCATGGCAGTGCAAGAAACAAACAATGGTGGCAAATTCATCAACTGAGGCAGAATATGTGGCTGCTGCAAGTTGCTGTTCTCAAGTTCTATGGCTTCAGAATCAACTTTTGGACTATTGGTACAATTTCATGAATACCATCATTCATATTGACAATAGCAGTACCATTTGCATTATTAAGAATCCAGTTCAACACACAAAGACTAAACATATTGAAATTAGACACCATTTCATAAGAGACTGTTATGAAAAAGGACTAATTCAAGCTGTCAAAATCCATACTGATGACAACTATGCTGATTTATTAACAAAATGACTTGATGTGGGTAGATTTCAGTACTTGGTAACAAGTATTGGAATGCTAAATCCATAAAATTTTTGTATCTAATGGTCTTTGGTGTTGAGTGGAAGTCTTTGGGTACTAATATTGTTGTATAAGTTTGTATATGTTTTTGTGTTTGTGTTTTTTGCTTGTTCAATAACTTTTATGCAGCATAACTGGGGGTTGATCTTAAAAGGTGTATAACTGAGATACACAAATGGTTATTGATTCACCATGTCTAACCCACATAAGAATCAACTAGTCCAAAGCAAATGGCTACTGGTAAAGACTTGACAAATCCGTTTATGGTTGATAGTTTACCAAAAACTATATGGTTATCAACTCACCATATTCTTTATGATTAAGAGTTGGCTAGTCCATAGCAAACGGCTCATGGTAAAGACATATCAAATCCGTTGATAGCTGGTAGTTTGCTAAAAACTATGATAAGAGCAGTCTATTTTTTATGTTTTTCTTTACCACTGCTCTTTGAAAAAAATTTGTGAAAAATTCCCACTGCTAGTTCACAGTTTCCACTGACTGTGTTATTTTTACCACTATTGTTCTAGCCGTGACAACTGATTGTGTCAGTAACTAATTTTTACTAGCCGTTGAAAGAAACCATTGATTTCCATATATATACGGTAAAATTTTTAAGGAGATTATCTACTTTCCATATTGTTATTTATCCTCTTAAGATAAATCTTTTCTAAATATAGTCTTTCTTGCGCAACAATTCATAAACCCTACCTCTATATATCTTTCTCTCTCAATTGGCTAGTTATTCTTTCAATTCATACTGACAATATAGTGGCACCATTAAAATTTGCACCATTAAAATTTGCAGATGAGCACAACCAAGTGGCCTACTTAGAAAAGTCAAACGAGAAGAGTGGCCCTGTTTTTCATCAGATTATGGAGTTTCTCAATACTACTCATTTAAGGTATGCTTTACTTTTAAATTCCACAATCTATATCTCTCAAATAAAACAGTTTTGGACTTCTGCTCAGTCCATAACACTTGAGAATAGAGATACACATGAAACAGTGGATGCTCTAAGAGCCACTGTGGATGGGGTAACTATTGATGTTACTGGGCATCCTTGAGGAGAATTCTCCAATTGGATGATCTCAATGGTATCATCATATTACCTATGCCAGAAATACATGAAAATTTATCATCCATGGGGTATGATACCACTGATAAAAATGCTACTTTCAAAAAGAGTGGTTTTTGTCCCCATTGGAGATTTTTGATATATACTCTTTTGCATTGCCTAATTCCTAAGAAAACTTCTTATAAACAATTCAGTTCAACCATGGCTTACCCTTTGCTTTTTCTAGCTTTAGATAGGACTTTTAATTGGTCAAAATATATTTTTCAAAGTATGCAAGGCAATGTAAAGAGTTCAACAAAATTTTTAATGTATCCAAGGTTTGTGCAAGCAGTGCTAAATGAGTTTCAACTGCAACCCCATACTGGCATTTATAAAATCCGTTGCCTTAAGCCTAAAGTTTTTCAAAATATGAATAAAGATGGCAATATGGATTTTACACCTCTCTTTCCTCAAATGCTTGCAAAGATTTCACAAGTACAAACTTCACCAATAATCACTGTTCCCAAGATTGATTATACACCACCAATTTCTCACACCTATGAGAGGAGGCAAAAACAGCCAACTCCTCTCATTACAACACAGCATGTACCTGATCCTTTTGGTTTAGGCACAAGCAGTGGTGGTTCCAGGCTTCAATCTAGTCCAAATAGGGAGGAACCTGAACCAATGCCCTATGATTTACCTCTCCCAACAGGTCACACAGTTGGAAGTGTTAAAGGCAGTGGGCAACCAATGGAATTGATGGAAATTTGTACAACATTAGCAAAGCAGGTTAAATCTCTGGAACAAGACTTGGCACAACTTAAGGAGCATCATGCCAAGGATATTACATCATTGAAGGAAGAGATTCAGACCTTGAAGGAAGAGTTGCAGGGGTTAAATCAAAGAAGAACTACAAAGTTTGTGCTATCATCTCCATCCTCACCTCATGATGTTGATTCAGAAGCTTTCAGTGCAGATTTGGGTCATTCTCCCAAACAGGGGAGGAAAACAGGTGCTGAAGCTAAGGGGAGGAAGCTAGATTTTGGAGATCAAGGTGTTACAAGTAAAGGTTCAGAGGGAGCTGATACTCATGAAGAGCAACTAGATCAAGATGTTTTTAGTACTGCAACTACAGATTTTACCACTGATCCAATTTCCACTGCTGCCACTGCATGTGAAGAAATTGATAAACAAAAGAATGACAAAGGTAAAGCTGTGATGCAAAGCAAGGAGCAAACAAAAAGAAAGATTTCAAAGAAAGAACAAGTTCAGATTGCTCTTGATGAATAAATTGCTAAAAATATTACTGAAGAACAAGTTGCTGAGAAGAAAAAGCTTGAAGAATTGGAGATTGCAAGCTTTATGGAGGCTAAAAGGCTGGATAGAATGGAAGATCCACTTTCTACTGTTCAACCTACAATATTCAGAGATAAGACTCCAGAGTTCAGCTATGTACCTACTGAAGAAGAAATAGAGTTCTTGATTGCAAATGATCTAGTAATCAAGAAGAAGGCAATTGACCTTGTAGCAGATAAGTCTTTAACTGAAGAACAAAGAACAGCTCAGTTAAAGGACTTTATTCAGATGAAGAATAATGAAGCACTTCAAGAGGTAATTGGTTCAGTGAGAAAAGGTCAAAAGAAACCAAGGCAACCAACTAAGGCACAAGTTATTGCATACATGAAGACTTATTGTTGCAATGTTGGTGGTTGGAAAAGACATCAATTCAAAGGAATGCCTGATGATAAAGTAGAAAGTATCTACTACAGAGTTCAAAGACAAGATAAAGATTTCATTCCAATGAACTCTGAAGAAGAAGCAAGAAGGTATCCTGATTTGAAGAGAAAGGCCAAAGACAGTGATTCTCATAATGTTAAGAAAACAAAGTTTGCTGAAGAACAAGAAGTTCCAACTGAGAAATTTACTGAAGAACAGCTGACTGATATGATTGTGATTGAAGAAGAAGATTTTTACCCAGAACCACTGCAAGTCAGACATCCAATCATTGATTGGGAAGTATACACTGCTAGCAATTTTGCTCCAACATGGAAGATTACAAGGCTGGGTGGTGAAACTTCATCATTTATTCAGTTTGAAGATCTTATCATAGCTTTTGACAGAGATGATCTCGATACACTATGGAAGTTATGTTGGATCGATATACTTTAATCAAACTAACTTAACTAGCTTGTTAAGGTTTAATAACCTCGGATAAATCCTAAGTTATTAACAAAGAAACATTGAGCAATCTTTATCAAGTACGCGGAATTTACTTAACAAAGCTAAGAAGAATAACTTTTATTATAAACTATAAATCTGCTTATTATGCAGATACTCTAAACAACTCTAAGATTATCGAACTTCTCTCTAATACACTAAATAACTTGTGAATTCGTAAACTCTAAAACTCATAGACTCGTATTCTAAATCTTATCTCTAATGCCAATCTTGGAGTCCTTTTATAGGCTCAAGGATATCCTAGTCGGTTTACAATTTGTATTCTTGTACGACAAGTAATCTAAACATAGAATACAATACTTTCCATAAACGAATATAACAGTTCTTTGTTCTTGCAGTACTTTGACTTCATAATGCAGTACTTTGACTTTGTCTTTAGCAGTAATTTGACTCTTTGACATTTTCCAGTACTTTGCAGCTTTCAGTACTTTCATATCTTCAGTACTTTCATATCCCAACAATCCTCCCCTAACTTGAATTCTACTTGCTTGACTTCAGGTTCCCTTTTGTGAATATATCTTTAACAACTTCATCTTTAAAGACAGATTGTTTCTTAGTCTTTGGATTGTATCTCTTTAATGTCTGTGCTTGTCAAAGTATCTCTTAGAATTATTCTTTTACAGCATCATCCAGCAAGCTCCATCTTTTCAGCAACACAGCAACATATGACAATTTTGTACATTAATTCAGTTTAAGTTGCATACTATTCTCATCACTTCCAGGTGTGTTAACTCCTGTGAGAGGTGAATCATTGAAAACTTAATGGATTTTAGTCTCTTTACCAAAGCCATTAACTCTGGAGTAGCCGAATGTTTTGGTGTGTAAGACCATGGTACACTGATAACCATATGATTTTTAGCAAATCATCAGCTATCAACAGATTTGTTTTGTCTTTACCAAAAGCTGTACCCTTCTGGACTAGTTAGTTCTTCTATCTAATGGTGAACTAATTACCAATAATGGTTTTTCCACAGCCTTTACCACAAGCCATTTTCTTGTGGGCTAGCCAACTCTTCACATTACTGATATGGTGAGTTGATTACCATCCAACTTATTAGCAAGTTGTCAACTAAAAACGGATTTGATATATCTTTACCAGAGCCGTTTGCTCAAGGATTAGTCAATCCTTTTGTAACCATGGTGGATTGATAACCTATTGATGTTATCATCACAAAAACCATTTATTTAACCTTTATTTCAAAATATTTATTACTTAGCAAAAGGTTTCTTCTAAAATTCATTTAACTGGTTTATTTCTGCAAACAGTACTTTGATGAAAATACTGTCTGATCAGCAGTACTTTGAATAAAAGTACTGATATATCAAAAAGTATTTATTCAAATAAAATTCATACCAGTTATTGATCATCCTCAGCAATAGTAGTCCAGTTGATAAACAAGTTGATAACCATGCAAGCAGTTTCATTATCCTCTTCTACTTCCATTCCATGCTCTAGCATCCTTCTCATAAGCTCGATTGTGAGAGGATATCTTCTTTCGGCAAACATGTGTATCATTGTTCCATTTTCCAGCTCTAAAACATGAACTCCAGACTCTTCAAACAATCTCCAGCAAACAATTTCCCAGCTTTCTTGATTCTTCCAAACATCATCAATGCTCTCTTCTTCAGTTTCCCATGCAGTTATAAGATCACCATGTAAAACTAAACCAATCCCTTCTAATGGATTATGTTCAAAGTAAGCTTTCACCACATGATATAAATAGAATAGGTCTACTCTATCTATAATGTGCAGTAAGTCCCATAGCCTTTTGAAAACTTTGAAGCTTTCATCTTCTTTATGAAAGATCATGTAATCTCCATCCTTGGACTTCACAACTTCAAAAACACTAATCTTTGATATGTTCATCTTCATGTCATCATCTTCTTTTGTATAATCAAAATCTACCACTCTGAGATAATTCCTTAATTCATCACTAGTCTCAGATCTTAATTCAACTTTTTCTTTCTTTGAGAACTGAACATCTGTAACTTCAGTTTTCCTTTTTCTTTTCAAACTCTTCTTTCTTTCAGCTTTAGTCCAGGTAGCTTCTTCTCTAAAATCTTTGATGCCTGCAACATCCTTCTTATAATCCTCCCTAGCAGCATCATATAATCTTTTCATCTCAAAATAATTAAACTTCTGCAATCCTTTATACCCTTGACTTTTCAGATAAGCCATCATATCATTTCTGTCTTTAGCTTTATTAAGTCTTCTTGGCATAAATCTAACAGGAACAGGTGACTGTAATGGTTCAGCAGCTTCAACATCTAATTCATCTTGTACCTTTTGAGCTGCTTCTCTATTCTGAGCTTCTTGAGCTTCCTGAGCTTCTCTATCTTTAGCATTTAACTCTTCTTGAATCTTTCTAGCTGCTTGTTCATTCAAAGCATCTTGAGCAGCTCTTAACTGTGCTAAAGTTGGTTTCTTCTTCTTAACTTCTACCAAAACACCCTTCCCTTTATCCTTAGGATCAATTTCAGGTTGAGAAGTTCTTTGTTGTTCTTCTTCTTGAACATCTCGAATAGTAACTCCTCCTCTTGGTTGTGATAAATCTCCAAGAATTGTATCAATGAACTCATCATCACTTGCAGAATGAATAGGTTTGAGAATAGCTTCCTCTTCTTGTATAACTGTTGTAGAAGGTCCATCTTCCTCTTCAAAATTTAACACTCTTGGAGTAATTACTTCTTGTCTGAAAGTATCCTGAAAACCAGTACTTTGTTGTTCAGTCTTTGATCATCAGCAGTACTTTGAACTTGAACTTGCTCATCAGTATCTTGAATGATCTTTTCTTCAGACTTTTTAGAACTTTCAGGTTCATTCTCTTTAACCGTATCTTCTTTCTAATTCTGATCTTCTAAATTCCTCCCCAAGTTGACAGAAGATGGTTTATGAACCTTTTGGTGTTTACTTGCCTTGGACTACCTTTTTGATTTCTTCTTTGATTTGACCCAGATACGAAATTCTTTAATCAAAGGCCAGACAAAAAATTTTAGCCTTCTAAATTTTAACTTCAATTTCTTTATCTGCTTAGCTTGAACCTGAGTAGTCTTTTGCAACTTAACTATCTCCCTTGTCAAAGCATAATTATCTAAAGATAAACCTTCACGAGGTATAGTATGTGGATCTTCACCTTGAATATGTGAATGTTCCTCTGATTGAGAAACAGGAACATATCGTGGTGGAGATGGAGAAGGTGATCTTACAACTTCTTCTTGAAACTCAGGGCTTGGAGAAATAGTACCCTGTGGAGATGCAGTACCTTCATTAGAAGCAGTACTTGCAGATGCAGTACCTGCAGTTGCAGTTCCTTCAGATGCAGTACTTTCACTTGCTGCATCATCTTCATCATCTGCTCTAACAGCCTGAACAACTTCCATCATAGAAGTAGTTAATGGTGTATCTGGACCTCTAAATAGATCACTTCTTCTAGCCATAAAAGTGAAAATCTTGGATTGTTGAACAATAACAGGCAATAAGTTTGTAGGCTTAGGTACATCAGCAAGTTGTTTATTCAGAAAATCTTGTACAAACCTGGGATACATTAACCATTTTGATCCATGATTGATGTGAGAAAGTATGCCATCAAGAATTAGCCTTGAAAAATTAAAAATACGATCTGTAGCTAATCCCACCATAGCAGATGCTATGTTAGACCCAAACTGCTCCCAAGAAGTACTTTTAGCACTAATACAGTGTAACAACACATGTATTAAAAACTTCCATTGAGGACAAAACAACTGCTTTCTGAATGATTGTTCTGTTAAAGAACCTTCATAACCAATATGCCCAAAAGTTTCCCAAATCAATTCCTTGGCAAAACGAATAGCACCATCATTATCATTAAACAACAAATCTTCTCGAATAGATGCTTCAGTAATCTTCACAGTTCTTCCAACAACTGTAGCCCTAATATAAAATTCTTCATTCTCCATGTTTTCTCTTGCAGTAGCCCAAAATTCTTGAATCCAAGGTTCAATAATATCCGGCTCCACTAAAAGAGCATAACTGATGGGCGACCCAGTTAGATAATCAATAATATCATGAAACGCCTCATTATCTTCAGTCTTGTCTAAATTAGCTACCATATTATGCTTTGAAACAGTAGGTCGATTCGCCATGGGTGATTATGTAAGCACAATAAGCATTTAAATCGAATAAGAATGAGAGAAGTGGAATATAAGAGGGAAAATCGGAAAGTAGTTATTTATAGGTGAGATTTAAAAAAAAATCACTGCCCAAAATAAAACAACCGTTAGCATTAATTACCCCGCAATATAACCGTTGGAACAGTACTTTAATACGACAAACAATACTTTCCACGTATGCAGTACTTTCCCAAAGCAGTACTTTCCAAGCAGTACTTTCAGGAAAAACAGTACTTTGCCAAATTACTCCATAGAAACTAAGTATACACAAATATCCTCCCCTCAAGCAATACACAGGACTATATTAACACCTTATAGTCCTCCCCTCAAATGTAGCTTAGTAGTTAATCATGCCAATACTCACCACCAAGTGATTGAATCTTGAAACATCAAAGCCTTTTGTGAGTAAATCAGCTACATTGTCATCTGTGTGAACCTTAACAACATTAATGAGCCTGTGCTCATAACAATCTCTGATAAAGTGATGCCTAATCTGAATGTGCTTGGTCTTGGAATGATACACAGGATTCTTCACAATACAAATGGTACTCTCATTATCAATATTGATAGGAGTATTTTTGAAATTGAACCCATAGTCCAAAAGTTGATTCTGCATCCACAAAACTTGTCCACAACAGCTTGCAGCAGCTACATATTCAGCTTCAGTAGATGATGTTGCTGCAATTTTCTGCTTCCTGCATTGCCAGGAGACTAACCTTCTTCCAAGATATTGGCATCCACCAGTTGTTGATCTTCTATCATAATTATCACCTGCATAATCACTATTTGAAAAAGCTTCTAAGTGAAAAGGTGACTCTTTTGGATACCACAACCCCAACTTTGGTTGTTGTTTCAAATAACAGAAGATTCTCTTTACTGCATTCATGTGAGAGATCTTTGGTGAGACTTGATATCTTGCACATAAACAAAATGCAAACATGATAGCAGGCCTTGATGCAGTAAGATACATAAGAGAGCCAATCATTGATTTGTATAACTTGACTTCAACAGGCTGTCCATCTTCATCTTTGCCCAATGAATTGATAGATTTAATGGGTGTAGTAACAGCCTTCATATCATCAAAATTAAACTTCTTAAGTATGTCTGTAACATACTTGTCTTGACTGATAAAAATTCCTTCCTTTGACTACTTAACCTGAAGTCCCAAAAAGAAAGTTAACTCTCCCATTGAACTCATTTGAAATTCCTTCTGCATCAGCTGCTCAAACTCCTTAACCATGGACTGTTTGGTAGCCCCAAAGATAATATCATCAACATAGACTTGAACTAACATGATATCCTTCTTGTCTCTCTTAATAAACAAAGTCTTGTCTATAGCTCCCCTCCTGTAACCATGTTGTAATAAGAATGTAGAGAGCCTTTCATACCAAGCTCTAGGTGCCTGATGAAGGCCATAAAGAGCCTTAACCACCTTGTAGACTTTGTTTGGGTGTTTAGGATCTTCAAAACCTGGAGGTTGTTTCACATACACCTCTTCTGTAATAGTGCCATAGAGAAAGGCACTCTTGACATCCATTTGGTAAACCTGAAAACCCATGTATGAAGCAAAAGCAAGAAATATTCTAATAGCTTC
Organism: Chrysanthemum seticuspe; assembly: GCA_019973895.1. Taxonomy (NCBI): domain Eukaryota; kingdom Viridiplantae; phylum Streptophyta; class Magnoliopsida; order Asterales; family Asteraceae; genus Chrysanthemum; species Chrysanthemum seticuspe. The sequence goes on from BPTQ01000007.1 coordinate 54,738,427, forward strand.
AATCCTTGCAACAAGAGCAAATACTTCATCATAATCTACACCTTCTTCTTGTCTGTAGCCTTGAGCTACTAACCTTGCCTTGTTTTTGATAACATTGCCTCTTTCATCTCTTTTCACTCTGAAGACCCATCTGGTTCCAATAACTCTCTTCCCATCTGGAAGATCACATAAAACCCAAACTTCTTGAAGTTTAAATTGAAGAAGTTCTTCCTGCATAGCTTCAACCCAGCTTTCTTTAGTCAAGGCTTGAGCAATGTTCTTGGGTTCCTCTTGAGAGATAAAACAAGTAAATAGGCAGGTTTGATGGTCCTTATGATTCAGCCTGTTTTGTTTGTAGACAAAGGTAAGTAAAGCATTATGAGGTTTTGTGAAACCCTTAGCTTTGTGTCTTGTCATAACTCCAGAAGTAGATGGACCAATGATTTGATCAGTTGGATGATTCTTATGAATCCTTAAGATTGGAGACTGTGGAACTCCATATGCATCATCCAAATTAGTATAATCAGCACCTTCATTAGAATCTGAGAAAATACCTTCATCTTCAAGCTCATCATCAGTTTCTTCTAATCCAGGCATGGTAGGATCATCCAAACCATCTAAAGTACTGTCAACAGGTGCAGCAGTACTTTGGTCGAAAGTGTTGTCCAAAGTATTGTGAGAGTACTCTGCAGTCTTGTTCTTTTTCTTTGCCCCTTCATAAGCTCTCCTTTGTTCATCAGTGTAAGAATGTGCTAATACATCTTGAAGAAGCATCTTATTAAGTTCCTCTTCAATAGATTGAACCTCAGCAGATAATGAGGATTGTGGTGCAACAGTACTTTGTTTTGGAGTATCAGTACTTTGCTTAGGAACATCAGTACTTTGTTTTGGACTTACAGGATCTTCATCATGAACAACATCAGATCTAATATGAACTCCATGTACAACATATTGTAAATCTTCTCCATTGTGCACAGGTTGATTTTCTTCTCTAACAGGTACATAATTCATTGAAGGAGTTAAAACTTCAAGATCAAACATCCAATCAGGACCTTTACCTTTTTCATTGTCTTGATCTTCTAAAAACTCAACATGAAGACAATCTTGAATCTTCTTAGTAACTCTGTTGTAGACTCTAAAGCCTTTACTTTTAGTGCAATAACCCAATAAATATCCTTCTTCAGACTTGCCATCAAACTTCCCCAGATTATCAATGGTGTTTAAAATAGTAAGAGGGCATCCAAAAGGCTTCATAAAACGAATGTTAGGTTTATTGCCCATCAGCAATTCATAGGGTGTCTTCATCTGTGGTTTGGTGACAGAGACTCTGTTAAGTACATAACATGCAGTACTTACAGCTTCTGCCCAAAATTGAATAGGTAGATGGGAATCTGCTAGCATTGTCCTTGCTGCTTCAATCAAAGTCCTATTCTTCCTCTCTGCAACACCATTTTGCTGTGGTGTTCTAGCAATACTAAACTCCCTCTGTATGCCTTTATTTGCACAAAAGTCATCCATAAGCTTGTTCTTGAACTCAGTTCCATTATCACATCTAATACCTCTAACCTTAAGTCTTAATTGGTTTTCAAGTGCTATAATCAGTGTCTGAATAGCATCAAAAGTATCATCCTTAAAACCCAAAAAGAAAACCCAACTGAATCTACTGCAATCATCTGTAACAACCAAACAGTACTTTTTCTTATTCAGGCTTGCCACAGAGACAGGTCCAAATAAATCCATATGTAACAGCTCCAATGGTTCTCTAATAGTTCTTTCCTCAAGCTTCTTGCAGGAAGCTTTATGTTGTTTACCCTTCTTGCATGCCAAGCATGATTGATCATTCTTGTAAGTCTTTGAAGGTAAACCTCTAACTAGATTGCCTTTGACCAGTTTGTTGATATTCTTGAAATTAACATGGCCCAATCTTCTATGCCATTGATGTGCCTCTTCAGATGTTGCTTTAGCCACCAAACATGTGGCTCTTCCATAAGAATGTAAACTCTTCATGTCTAAGCTATACACATCATTTGTCCTTGGTACTCTAAGTACTACCATGTCATCATCAACAGGTTCAAAATCAGAGGAAAGGATGAGACATTCTGTGTCAGTGAATAACACATGATGCTTTTTATCACAAATTTGAGAGACTGAGAGCAAGTTGAACTTAAGCTCCTTCACATATCTAACATTCTCAAAGTCAATAAGCCCTGCTTTGATAGTTCCTTTGCCAGTAATCTTTCCTCCATTGGGATCATTCCCAAATGCAACTCTTCCTCCACTAATAATTCTAAAATCAGACAGAATCTCTTTGTCTCCTGTCATACTTCCAGAGCAACCACTATCTACAATCAGATGATCTTTAAGCTCCTCTTCTGGGTTGCCCTGCACACAAAGAAAAGAGTTGGTGATTTTTAGGAACCCAAGCCATTACTGACCTGTGTTCCCCTTGTGGAGTTACAAACTCAAATTCTTTGAGTATGTAATTCCCACTATCTTTCAAATGATGATCCAAAATTATCTTTTGATCTTTAGCATGTGGATTTTCAAAACTTTCTGGCTTTTCAACATAAATCTCTTTTACATGATTATTAGCTTTTTCTTGTGTCACAAAAACATTAGATTCACTTGTTGTTGAAAGTACTGTTTGTCCCTCAGCAGTACCTTCCTTCTTAACCCATTCTGGTTTAACACGTGGTTCCTGTGATCTAGATCCCCTATGTGAATTGTAATACCTTCTAGGTTGATTGTGAGATCTCCTAGGATTCCTATTCCAAGTAGTGTGATCAGTACCTTGTTTCTGAGCAGTACTTTGGAAAGTACTGTGAGATACTGAAGGTTTTGAAAAAGGTCTTCTCTGATGTGGGTATCTGTGATCTGGTGTGAAGTTTCTGTGATTAATCTTATTTGAATTATTCCAAACTGGTTTGTGCTCTCTAGGTTTGTGGTTGACAGATCTGTTCTTTGGAAATTTGCTAAGATATTCTGAGTGTCGATCACAGTCTTTGATTAAGTGATTAGGACTATAACACACAAAACACAGTTTTTGACCCATATGTCCAAAGTGATTTCTTCTATGTCTATGCCCAAAATTATTTTGCCTTCTAGGTGAATGATTAAACCTGTTTTGACCAAAATTATCCCAAAAAGGTTTAGCAATACTGTTTTGAAAAGACTTTGCAGAAGGTACTGCTTGTGGAGCAGTACTTTGATTTGAAGGTACTGCTTGATTTTGAACATTATTTTCAACAGTTTCTTTGGGTTTTTCAGATCTAGATTGAGCAACAAGCTTCTTCCTAAACTCTAGACTGTCTACTCCAAATCGAGTAACATCAGGCCTTATGGGTTGATGACTAATGGGATGTGGGAAAACATTATATCCCTTGTCTTTCTTATACTCAAGAGGTGGTTCACTTATTGAACCCTCATTACTAGATGTATCTACATAGTTAATGAGTTCATCATCACTAGTGGTTATGTCCTCAAAATCACCTACATCCTGATCACTAGGTTGTTTTTCGTCTATGTTATCAAAGTTCATACCAAAACCTAATACAGTTCTAATGTATGCTCTTCTTTGTTTTTCAACATAAGTAACATGGGACAGACCAGATTCATTCCAGGCAGCAAACTTTTCTAACAGATCATCTCTTTCCTTAGTTAATTTCTCAATCTCAGCAATTTTACAGTTTAGTTTCCATTCACTAAGTTTTAACTGGTAATCCTGTTGTTCATACTTTTCAGCCCAAGCCATTTCATTATTTTCATGTGTTATAATTTTAGCTTCCATAGACTCTAAAGTAATTTGATAACCTGCTACCTCAGACCTAGCCCTAACACAATTATCTCTTTCAATCACATAACTGTTAAGTAATTTTTGATAAAACTCATAACAGTTTGAGCATACCTCAGAGATAGGAGACTGAGTTGGTAAAGTAGCCACCATAGCAAGAAGAACAGGATCATCTTCACTTTCTTTGCTCCAATCAAATCCTCCAAAGCCATCATCAGATTCCAAAGCAGCATGCTCAGGTTCTTCATCAAAAGCAGTGCTCCAGTCCAATGCATCCACTGTGTCTTCAATTGCATCTTCCACTGCTAACATACAGTAAGTCACTGGTTCATCATCAAACTCTTCACTCCAGTCAACTTCTGATAACTTCTCTTGAGCAACCAAAGCCTTTGTTTCAGTAATTGGAATTTCTTTGAGCTCAAGTTTTGGCTTCTCAGATGTTCTGTTTGCTTGATACTTAGCAAACCTGCACTCCCTTGCAAAGTGACCAGTCTTTTGACAATTGAAGCATTCAATTTGGGATTTGTCAAAAGTTATTCCTTGTTTTGGTTTGAAATCAATACTTTTGCCTGTCTTCTTCATGTACTTTTTGATCTTTGCAGTGATCATAGCAACTTGCCACCTGATATCAATTTCTTCAAGTGCATCTTCTTCAATCTGTGCTAGATCCTCTTCATAAGTGACAGGTAAACTGGCTTGTTGTGTAAAGAAGGAGCACACAACTTCATCTGAGTGCAAATTGGTAGGTGGTGGGGCCTGCTGAGCATATGAAGGGGGGTTGTAAACAGCAGTACTTTGAGAAACAGTACTTTGAGGAGAAGCAGTACGTACTTTTGACAGAAGTACTGCCCTTCTTTTCAGATGATAGAAAAGCTATACTGTGAGACTTAGAATTTGTTTGACCACTCATCTCATGCTCATACACCTTCAATTGATGATAGAGATCATCAAAGTCCATGACATCCAAACCTTGTTGTCCTCTGATCATTGTAGCAATCACATGCCATGTAGATAGCAAACTCCTTAGAAACTTCAAATTAGCATCCTCAACTGACACTTCTGCCTTGTATAACTCCAACATGTTGAGGAGATTTTGAAACCTATCATATGCAGCATCAAGACTCTCTCTTTCACCTACTGTGAAAGTTTCAAACTGTTGCTTCAGCAAATTTCTGTGCATCTTCTTAGAGGCTTCATTCCCTCCAAATCTGGTCTTGAGAGCAGCCCAGAGCTGCTTAGCATCTTTAGCTTCATGAAATTTGAGAAGATGAACATCTGGAATGGCAGATAAGAGAATGTTTGGTGCCTTTTCTTGATTCCTTAGGGTTGTTGCTGGTAAGACTGCCTTTGGTGCAATTGGTTGTCCAGGAATATTAATAGGTTCTGGAACTACTTCATTGCCATTCACAATTACATTCAATAGTGCATGGTCTGTAATGGCAATATACTGCCTCATCTTCATGCACCAGAGATCATATTCTCCCTTCTTGATTATTGGAATTCTGAGTGAGGTGATTGAGGGTGGTGGAACAGCTTCAGTCGACATCTTGAATATTGTTGAAGTAGGGTTTCTTCCTAGTCAGAGTTTCCACACAAGCTCTGATACCACTTGTTGGATCGATATACTTTAATCAAACTAACTTAACTAGCTTGGTAAGGTTTAATAACCTTGGATAAATCCTAAGTTATTAACAAAGAAACACTGAGCAATCTTTATCAAGTACGCGGAATTTACTTAACAAAGCTAAGAAGAATAACTTTTATTATAAACTATAAATCTGCTTATTATGCAGATACTCTAAACAACTCTAAGATTATCGAACTTCTCTCTAATACACTAAATAACTTGTGAATTCGTAAACTCTAAAACTCATAGACTCGTATTCTAAATCTTATCTCTAATGCCAATCTAGGAGTCCTTTTATAGGCTCAAGGATATCCTAGTCGGTTTACAATTTGTATTCTTGTACGACAAGTAATCTAAACATAGAATACAATACTTTCCATAAACGAATATAACAGTTCTTTGTTCTTGAAGTACTTTGACTTCATAATGCAGTACTTTGACTTTGTCTTTAGCAGTACTTTGACTCTTTGACGTTTTCCAGTACTTTGCAGCTTTCAGTACTTTCATATCTTCAGTACTTTCATATCCCAACAAGTTAGTTTAAGAAAGGTTTGATGCTAAAGATCTCAAAGATATAAAGGAGATGCAGTTATGGGTTAATCTTATAAGGCTCTATGATCCAGATGTTAATGATGATTTCTGGAAATTATCATGTTCATGTCCTGGTACTAAATTGTTCTACTATGATTCATGTGAAGTTCATCATGTTTCTACAGCAAATGGAGTTGATGCATTCATGCTTGCTGAGAAAGAATATCCACTCAGAGCTGGAACTCTCACTGTAATGCTGTGTACTACTATAAGAGTTCATGAAGATAGTGAGAAAGTCAGAGCATTGTTACTTAGGCTTCAAGATCAATGTTTAAGAGCTATTCAGAATCTAAGGAAGAAGTGAAGTGTTTGAAAGAATTCCCCAAATCCTTGAAGATAATGAAGATTGAAGAAACTTATCGATTTGAAGAGAAATCATAAGTTTAGGGGAGGATTGTTGGGAATAATATGTTACCACTGATAGCTGTGGAAGACACTGCTAAGTATTGCACTAGCAGTGGAAATGTATTACCACTGCTGGCACATTATTACCACTGCTATTAGATAATTGTTAGGAAAACGTGTTTAGATAAGTATACAAAAGATCTTGTATATATTCTATATTGTTAGCTTTATACTTATCTTGTAAAGGACTCCTTGTACTATAAAAGGAGGTCCTAGGTCATTGTCTTAGGTACGAAACAACTTACGAACATACGTATCATTCACATAAGCTTCAAGGTGTAACCCTAGTGATAAGCAAGATCACTCATATTATTCATTAATAATATTAGAGCTTAGTTTTGTGTTTAATCTGTGTTCATTTACAATACATCATATAATCTGTCTTCTAAGTATTACTAAGTAAATTTCGTGTGCTTATTAATATAATACCAAATATCACTGACACAAGGTGTGTGTCCAGATCCATCAAATCTATTAATAAAGTTTTGTTTTTTGTATACATATTTATGTAATATTTTTTGAAGATACATATGCATAAACAAAAAATACAATTGTCACGTAATGCAAAACACATGTGCACAAAATGTTATTTTCAACAGGTATGACGCAAAAAAATAATAAATAAAAAAAATCCTAGAATTTAAGGAACTTAAAAAACATTTTTTGTAAAAAAAAATCAAAAATAAAATAAAAAAGTACTTTTACCATGATACCCTTTTAAATTATATAATAAAATTTAATATCCAAAAAAATCTGATTGGTTGATGCTGGTTCTCGCAGTTCTCGCATTTTCTTTGGTTCTGAAAATAACAATATATATATATATATATATATATATATATATATATATATATATATATATATATATATATATATATATATATATATATATATATATATATATATATATATGGGATTTATTTGCAGATCCTATATTAACCGCGAGAACTGGGAGAACCCATTTTCTACCTTTGGATTAACTTGATCAATGATTAATATTATATAATGGCATTTTTGTAATTAAGGGAAACATTATTTCCTGAAAATATTAATGAGAAGGGTAGAAGTGGTATTTTATGATACACTAATTTATTAAAAGGGAGCTAAAAAAGGGGATTTTTTTTAAAACTTCCTCCGATATATATGATTTCAAACTTTCAACATATATCTTTTAATTTCGTCCATTATTATATAAGAAAAAACACACATTGATTAACCTACAAACCTAAACCCCCAAATCCTCTCAAGAACGGCGATATCCGAACCAAAAAAATAAATTTGATTGTCAATTTTTTTAAAGAAAAACAACGATCAATGGAAGGTATGATCATCAATGTTATTTAATTGTATTTTAATTAGTTTTTTTTTTCTTTTCGATGTTGGTTTTTGGTGCATTTGAAAAATATAATTGCATGTCGGTTTATATGAATTTTAATGATAAGATACTGTAAATGCATGTTTTTTGCTTATTGTTGTGATCAGTAATGTTAATTATGATAAATCTTTTTTTAGCAATGAAAATCTAATAATAATCTTTGGACGCAATTGTTTGTTCTAGTTTTGATTATTATTATTATTATTATTATTATTATTATTATTATTATTATTATTATTATTATTATTATTATTATTATTATTATTATTATTATTATTTTGGATAAATTGTAAGATGAAATCAGTAATGTTAATGAAGAGGATGTGGTCTTGTATAACTGAATGATTAAGAATGCGTATTGTTATTTTTTTGTAAAAGTAGTTGTTTGATGCGTAAATGATTTCGGTGACGTATACGGGTGTTTGAATGACTAGTATCAGGGGTGTACTTGATAATCTCTTTGAATAAATATAAGTAGTATGAGTGGTTTTTCAATAACTAGGTGTTTGGATAATGTAGGTGGAGTAAAGTGTAGTTTTTGAATAACTATGTGTGTGAATAACATAGGTGTTTGTATGATTTTTTGTATGGTGTGAGTTACAAATAACTTTGATATGTGGGTGAGTTACAGAGATGTGTGGGTGAATAACATAGGTGTTTGTATGGTGTTTATATGGTGTGAGTTACAAATAACAGAGATGTGTGGGTGACTTACGTGTAAAAAGTAACAAGGTTCAGATTTTTGTTTTGAAATTGAATGAACAGAGGTGTTATGATTCTTATATTTATTTATGAATAGTAGGTTTGAAAAAAATGGTGAATACAAAAAGAAGGGAAAAAGGCAAAGAGGCTGTTAATGTTGCAGAGGAGGAGATAAATGTTGAAGAAGAGGAGATCGATGATGACTTTGTTGATGAACAATGGAACAACTCAGGTAATTTGCTGACATTGTTGAGTGTTTATATTACTTATATTAACATATAATGATCAGGGATATGATGTGTTGATAGTGGTTGCAATATATTGATGAAACTGTATGTTGTCAGCATGGGTGTTTGGATTAAGAATGGTTAACAATCAATGAATATATATGTTGCAGGTTTAAGAAGAAGCGGACGGAAGAAAGGAACGGCAGAAACTGATGCCGATCAAGAGGGGAAGGAAACTGCAGTTAGCAAAGGTACGTATTTGTTCTTGGATACGCGTGGCTGTACAGGGCAATATATAAATTTATTCGGGTGAAAGGTAAGTAATTGTTGATGAATTTTATGTGTTTTGTATGGCATATGTGAAGATGGACGGAAAATCATCAAGCAGGAAAGGGTTCCGAAACCTAAGAGGAAGAAGGGTGAAAATTCAAAAGATGATGAAATTGAAACTGTTCCCAAACCTAAGAGGACAAAGGGTGAAACTTCAAAAGGCGAAGTGAGTAAAACATATGTGTTCCAGACCCGAGCAAGTCCGAAAAAAGTGTTCAATGTTATACAAACCCTAACGCCAAAACAGAAGGCATGTCTGGAGAGAATAGGGTTTGGAGGGTTGTTGGATTTATAGTTAGATGGTATTCCGAATAAGATAGGATTTTATGTTGCTGACAATTTTAATCTAGATAAGATGGAAATTAAGTTGGGTAAATCTTCTATTCTGATTACTAAGGAGTTGATTGGAGAGATGCTGGGAATTAGGAACGAGGGTTATGATATCATGGCTGCAGAGATCTAAAAGGATATTGAGTTGGTACGTAGCTGGAATGATCAATTTGGTGGAAAAAAGGAAATTTTAACAGGGAACGTTAAAGATATGATTAGTATGTCGAAAGTTGCGGACAAGAACTTTAAACTAAATTTCATTGTCCTATTTGCCAATGTTATGGGTGGTGTTAAGGGAAAAGGAGTTTGTGATTTAAGTGTCCTGGATAATTTAAGAAGTGATTCGGAGTTGTTCAAAATTAACTGGTGTGACTATGTTTGGAGAGGTCTCCAAACATGCAAGGAAGGGTGGAAGCGAGACAACGCGAACAGTTATTTTTTGGGACCAATTTCATTTCTAATTGTAAGTTTGGTACTGTTATAGTATATAAATTGAAAGTATGAATTATTATTTTTGTATCATAACTGTTTTTTAATTGAGAATTATGTATGAGACAGATGACGTACGTGTATGGAACGGTATGTGAAGGGTTCAGTGTTCCTCGTATTAGACCGCCTACAAATTTATGGACAATTGAATTGTTAAAAGCAAGGGAAAAAGCATAAACTGATGGGGAAGGACTGGGCATGGGTGAACTAGCAGGTCCATATGTTGAAGAAGATGTGGATCCAATGCCTGATGATGAGGAGGTAATATATGACGGTTAATCAAATTATATACTATTTATTGTGTGTATGTGTTATTGAAACATAGTGTATGAATTCATGTAGGGATTCGTATGGAAACTGTGCAAAGTTATAGAAGCTATAAGGAGTTAGCGTAACTGTTTTCAAAAAACTTTGGAGGCGGGACTTGCAATGTTCCCTGGTAACTTGTTGATATCAGATTTAAATCAACAATACCGTGCAGCGTTGCTTATTGCACAATCTAGTGAGGAGGGTTCAATACCAGCCAGCGTTGACAAATCTGCGGACGATGGTTTGAAGTCTAAGGAAGGCGTTGTTGTTTCGAACAAAGATCCCTTTGATTCGCCTGCATTCATGATGGGTCAAGAAACACAGGTGCAAGTTTTTAGATCATCGGATAAGGTATGCGCAGAATTCTATGGCAATGAAGATGCTTGGGGCTTTGATGCACCAAGTTTCAATATTGGCTTGACACAAGACCCGTTGTTTGCAAAGCAAGAAAGCGTGGAAGGAAGTGGGTAAAGAAAGGAACAGAAAGAAAATGAAGTATCGGTAGAAGCTACCGAAATAGGAGTAGCTGAAATCAGAAAGAAAATGTAGGCGAGAAGGGTAAAAGGGCTTGTTGACAGGAGTGAAGCGGTGAATGTAGTCCCGATAAGTGTGTTGAAACCGGAGGAGGGTCGCGTAAATCATAGGGTAACAAAATCTGAACGTATGGTTTCACCATACTTTCCGAGAGTGCTTGGAATCGATAATGCGCTAACGGCGGAAGAGAAACAAATTGATATATATCTGATTAAGAAAAGTGGCGGTGATCTAAGGTAATCAAGTTTGTTTTTGTGACAATCCGTACTTTCAGGTCATTTCTCGACACCGTTCATGTCTCATTATTTCAACATTTTAGTAAACTTGGTTTACTTGTTTCAAATTCGCGTAACCTTGGAGGTTTAGCGGCGAATTCATGATCATGACATTCACGTACATTTCATATGGACTCTGAGTAGTCTACATTTCATTGACATCATGTGCATTTCATTAGTTCATGCACGACATTTCATTTCACCCTTCAACGCTTGATTTTTATATTTATTAATTTTATCGCGTGAGTTTTTATTTTGATTATTAATCCGTTACTTTCAAAAATGATCCCGAGGTATTTTTAAACTCACATTTGGTTTATAAAAACTATGTTTTTAGTTTCCTAGTGTTTCACATTTATTTGGTATTTTAAATCGTTAACGTTTAATTATTACGTCGTTTTTCTTAAAATTTTACGATAATTATTTTATCACCCGATTTTCACAAGGAAAGTATTTTTACAATTTTTATCACCTCAATACAATTTATTTTTATCTACTAAAAACTTTCATTTACCTTAACTTACACTTTTATACAAGTTTTTCTACAAATAATATACAACTTACACAACAAATATGCTAGTTACATTTGAAAAAGAAAAAAAAAATATAAGGGAGACAACCCTCCCCCAAAAACCGGCCAAGGGGGGGGAGGGGAGTCTTAATGGGAGCATGGTTCTCTTATGCATTTGTCTACTAATAATTCACAAGTCTTAAAAGTCTAACACTCAACATTATTTACACATACTTCTACACATACTCAAAGTGTGAAAAACAAAAATCTTTCTCTCCTCTTTGCTCATCAAAACCGGCCACATATAACAAGCCAAGGGATCAAGAAATTTTGCATCTTCAAGTGTGTTTTAACAACCTAGAACATATCCTCTTTATGGTTTTGAAATAAAAACCAAGGATATCTAAGTAAACCTTTGTTACCTACACCTCTTCATATCACTAGTAAGCATGTTTTTATCATCCTTATGTTTCCTTATCATTTTTATATGATTCTTATCATTCTTGAAGCTCATATGCATGTATTGTTGTTTATACCATTTATTTCTTGATTTTGAGGTTTTATATATATATTAGTCATCCTATAATTATTCCCAAGTTAATCTTTGGTCTTGATGGTGATTAGGAACCCATGACACCCTAAGAAGGTGTATGGTAGGATTAGATTAGTTTTGGAGTTGATTTGAAGGGATTAGAATAGGTTTTGTCCGTGAAAAACTATTTTCGTAAACTATATTTTGTATTCTGTCCTTAAATCGAATTTCTGGAAAAATCAGTGGATGGTACGGAAGTTTGGCCTTGATTTTTGGAAAATATACTTAAAAACGAATCCGTGGCCTTTTGAACGGATAAAAACGGAGTTATAACGAAGCCGTGGTGAATTTTTAAAGTTTGACACCGACAAGTATTATTTTCTGAAATTGACAGCTTGCTGTTTTGAGAGTTTTTGGGTCAAAAACGAGCCTTAAGCTTCACAAATTATTTCGACTAGTCAAAAATATATTAGTTTACTTCGATACGAAGCTAAGGACATATTTTACGTAGAAAACGGAGCTAAAACGACAAATATATGGCCATTTTCATAAAGTTGCCGTAAAGTATTATTTTCTGAAAATTATATTATTTTGACGTAACAAGTATTTCATTAACTCTATCGTCCATGTTTGCGGCAGTTTTTAACCATGATGCAAAACTTTTTACAACAAAGTGTCTTCTAGTAAAATCAAGTTCATCGGCCATATTTTTCAAAACAAAAAGCCGTTTGTCAAGCGGAGTTATGGTTATTTATTTACGGATGTTCAAAGATTGGCCGAAACTCATTTTCTGCACACAACTCACAAAAACCACCATCTTAAGCCTTGGATATCTTTATGATCGAGACCTTTTGGACGAAAACTCCTGAACTGAAACTTTTAGATATCGATACAAACTTTCCAAAACCGTCGAGTTCGTTCTCTAACGATCGACGTACACCATTTTACGACCACTTTTCCGGAGTCATTTTTGTTGATTTCATGGTTTTTCCGACGACATTGTTTTGCGACGAAAAGTGGTAATTTCACCAAAAATCATTATAAAACCATTGAGGATGACATTTTGACGTAAAAACATGTAAAGTCATTTTTGAAGGGTCAAGACGTCAAAAGAGTATTTTTCGACGTCGAGTAATATTTTCAAAAACCCGTAAAGGGTATAAATAACATACGAAGTGCATGCATAGCATTACATTGCAACTCATGACATATCATATCATTGATAATAGGTCCCGGTTGACGCATCATTATAAACCTCAGTGTACTCACTTTTGCCGTATTTCCAGTTTATCCAAGTGAGTTTTCATAGCCCCGTTGTACACTTTTAATTATTTTCAAACCCACGGGGGAGAATACATTGCACTACATTTTTTTTGTACGATACCAAGTATGTTAAATTCATTACATTGCTTAAGTTACCACATATGCCAATTTGAAAGTCCCCATTTCCTGAACCATGAACCGTTAATCATTGAAGCGAGGATGAGTGGATAGATCTATCGAGGGTGACGCCTCCATCCGGGTTGGTGAATCCCAACCAGGTGAACGGATGCATTTCATTTGATTTCATTACAGAGTTGTCTGGCAAACACTCTGTGGAGGGGCATACATTATTGATCAGTCTAGTTTCGGGGTCATGGGCTTAAGGCAATTGTAACATTATTTTTACGTGACTGGATTGTCATGCATATTCTATACTTGTGTAGTCGTATAAAATGTTTACATAAACCTATGATTTCTCACCAACATTATTGTTGACGTTTTTAGCAATGTATTTTCAGGTAACTGAGGCACGTTCATCATGACATGGTTAGGGACCTATATTTTGAGTCGCGGCGTCGACTTACATTATGTACATTATGGTTTATTTCAAAACATCGTTTGGATTTGTAACATATGTGTATCTTTGCAAACTTGCTAAACCTTTTGGGACCGATGTTGTACTCTGATTATGTTTTTATGAAATATCCAACGATGTGTTTTTAAAACGACACTTTAGGTCGTTCAATATAACTGTGATGTGGTGCTATGACAGTCATTGCCCCCAGGAATTCCATTCCGCTGCAAAACAGGTAAATTGGGGGTGTGACAGATTGGTACCAGAGCTACAGTTATAGAGAACTAGGTTGCATCATTGACCCTAGACTATAGCTACATTATCATAGCATCTCATCATTTCATCATTGTACATGTTCATTGTTTTCATGTGGTTTCACTTACACTTTGTTCGAGATTATTTACATTTATTTCACATCGGTTGTCACAGACATGTCTTCAGATTCTCACCCTATCACCATATCATCGGATGATGATCCATCACATTCCACTGAGGTTGTATCTTCTATTGGATCCACTGCAGCCTTCCCACTGATCATGACCGACACTGAGACCGAACCCTTCGAGGAGGGTGAAGTCGCACCTACACCTCATGTTAGCCCAGTTCATAACCCGTTGCTTGCACCATCACCACCACCAGCACCACTACCACCATCATCACCGTCATCGTCATATTTTCTTAGAGATCCTGTATCCGCATCGGACTTGCCGCCCAAAAAGCGTGCACGTTTCGATATCCCTACACCACCATCCACTGAGCCCGAGCCACCCGCTAGATTTGAGTTAGGCGAGAGTTCTAGGGCAGCTGCTGCACGTCAGCCTTCTACAGCGGCATTAGGTGCCCGTATCGATGCACAGCAGTTACAGATTGATAGTTTGACGCGACAGCTGGGGGAGTTGTCGGTTGATAGGATTGAGCCCATAGCCGAGGAGGTTGAGGGTTTGATATTAGGCAGGGTTTGCATTGATTTAGATTTTCAGAGTCTTCAGCACCGACAGATTGAGGATAGAGAGCACATTACAGAGTTGAGGCAGGAGATGCCTGAGCTGTTTGACAGGGCTGATATGGCACGAGATGGTTTACTGAGCCAGTCACAGGAGTTATCTTCAGCCCAGGAGCGTATTGTTTCATTGCAGGGTCAGTTGGATGAGATGAGGAGTTTGGTTGATAGTTTGGTTATTCAGGTTCGCGATCTTCAGGATAGGGCAGGCGGAGCACCATGAGGTGCCTTATGTAGACTTTTGTCATTGTATAGTTTTGACCATTAGTATCCTAGTCACAAGGTGTGTGACGTAGTTTAAAGAACTTGTTGTATTTTGGTTGTTGTACAAACAAATGTATCAAGTAGTGACTCTACTATGTAGGAATGGTTATTATTATCTATGATATCGGTCCATGTAGGCCGAAATTTTCATGTATATTATCCACGAGTGTTGTGATTATATTTGTGATATTTCGTTATTGTTCCGTTGTGATTCCATTTATCTTTATGCATGTTGTGGTTGTGGATATATTTGTATGATGGTTGTTTCTACTTACGAGTTCTCATGATTGTTTCATCTTGTGATTTTGAAGAGTTATGGCGCCTAAGAAAGCAACAGTTGAAATGACCCAAGCAGCGATTCAGAAGTTGGTAAACGATAGCATTGCTAATGCTTTGAGAGTTGAACGGGAAACAGTAGCTGCTGCTGAAGCCGCGAGGCTTGCTACTGCAACTGGTAATGCCGGAGGATCTGGGGTTAAGAAATGCTCGTACAAAGATTTCAAAAGTGCTGAACCCACTAAGTTCCGAGGTACCGAGGGAGCAACAGCAATGATTCGATGGTTTGAAAAGTTGGAGTCGGTATTTTTGCTTTGTAACTGTCCGGATGACAGTAAAGTTAAGTTTGCTACGAGCACTTTGCTCGATGGAGCGTTGTCATGGTGGAATTCATACGCTCAACCAATTGGTATTGAGAATGCTTTTAAACTTTCGTGGGAGGAATTTAAAGGCTTGGTGACTAAGAAGTTTTGTCCGCGAACAGAAATCAAAAAGTTAGAGACGGAGTTCTACGAATTGGTCACTATTGGTTACGACATTGACACATATATTCGGAGATTTCAGGAATTAGCCGCGTTATGCCCATCGATGGTTTCTGATAATGAAAAGTTGCTAGAGGCTTTTACTGGAGGACTTCCTGAAGTGATTCAAGGAGATGTGACTTCATTCGATCCACAATCAATTGAAGAAGCTATTCGTGTTACTCAGAAGTTGATGGCACAAGTGGTGAAGCGAGGCAAGAACATCACCACCAACCGAAACTACAACAACAATCCCAACAACCGTTTCAACAACAACCGAGGCAACTACAACAACAATAATAGCAACAACAACAAACGCAAGTGGGACAACAGGGGTAGGAATGCTACTCAACAACCGCCCAAGAGGCAAGAGGTTGCTAAGGCTTATGTTGCGGGTCCGAAGGAAAACAAAGGGTATACGGGGGTTTTGCCGAAGTGTAACAAGTGTTTGAGTCACCACAATCCGGGTCGATGTCCTGATCCGTGTGAGAAGTGCAAGAAAGTTGGTCACCGTACTAGGGATTGCAATGCACCACAAGTTACGTGTTTTGGGTGCGGGGAAATTGGACACTACAAGAGGGATTGCAAGAAAGGAAAGAACCAAGCAAATCCGAATCAAGGAGGTATGGCTCAAGGAAGGGTTTATGTTATTGGAGGCGGAGAAGATAG
Organism: Chrysanthemum seticuspe; assembly: GCA_019973895.1. NCBI lineage: Eukaryota > Viridiplantae > Streptophyta > Magnoliopsida > Asterales > Asteraceae > Chrysanthemum > Chrysanthemum seticuspe. The sequence continues at coordinate 54,755,000 of BPTQ01000007.1, forward strand.
GGAGGACCCGAATGTCATAACGGGTACGTTCCTTCTTAATAATCGTTACGCTTCAGTTTTATTTGATTCGGGTGCCGACAAAAGTTTTGTGTCCAATGCATTTGCACCTTTGCTCAACATTAAGCCAACTACACTAGACATATCATACAACGTCGAATTAGCTAATGGTAGCGTAGTTTGCACCAACACCATTGTTCGCGGTTGCACATTTAATTTTCTTAATCATCCCTTCAACATAGACCTCATGCCCGTAGAGCTTGGTAGTTTTGACGTCGTCATAGGCATGGATTGGTTATCTAAGCATCGTGCGAAGATCATTTGTGATGAGAAAGTGGTTCATCTTCCCTACAATGGCGAAACTTTGATTATTCGTGGGGAACGAAGTGGAACTCGAATTAGTATCATATCGAGTATCAAAACGGAGAAGTACATTAAGAAAGGTTGTCTTGCTTTCTTAGCTCATGTAACGGAGAAAAAGTCGGAGGAGAAGCGACTTGAAGATGTTCCTATTGTTTGTGAATTTTCTGAAGTATTTCCCGAGGATTTACCGGGACTTCCACCGGCAAGACAAGTAGAATTTCAAATTGACTTAGTGCCCGGAGCTGCACCGATTGCGAGAGCACCGTACCGTTTAGCGCCATCCGAAATGCAAGAGTTGTCTAATCAATTGCAAGAGCTTCTAGACAAAGGATTCATTAGGCCGAGTTCTTCGCCTTGGGGAGCACCGGTTTTGTTTGTGAAGAAGAAGGATGGATCCTTCCGTATGTGCATAGATTATAGAGAGTTGAACAAGTTAACGGTGAAGAATCGTTACCCACTCCCCAGAATTGACGATTTGTTCGATCAGCTGCAAGGTTCTAGTATTTATTCCAAGATTGATCTTCGGTCGGGTTATCATCAGCTTCGAGTTCGGGAAGAGGATATTCCGAAGACAGCGTTTAGAACACGTTACGGTCATTACGAGTTTCAAGTGATGCCGTTTGGATTGACTAATGCACCGGCGGTATTCATGGATCTTATGAATAGAGTTTGTAAGCCGTATTTGGACAAGTTTGTTATTGTGTTCATCGACGACATTTTGATCTACTCCAAGAGCAAAGAAGAGCATGAAGAGCATTTAAGGACGATCTTAAGGCTACTCAAGAATGAGAAGTTGTATGCCAAGTTTTCGAAGTGTGATTTTTGGAACCACAAAGTGCAATTTCTTGGTCATATCATTGATAGTCAAGGACTACAAGTTGATCCGGCAAAGATTGAAGCCGTGAAAGATTGGGCTACTCCAACGAATCCTACGGAAATTCGACAATTTCTAGGATTAGCCGGGTATTACCGAAGGTTCATCGAAGGTTTTTCGAAGATAGCGAGACCTTTGACCAAGTTGACACAGAAAAACAAGAAGTACGAGTGGGGAAAGAAACAAGAAACTGCTTTTCAGTTGTTGAAGCTAAAGCTTTGCAGTGCGCCGATTTTGGCACTACCCGAAGGCATTGAGAACTTTGTTGTATATTGTGACGCTTCGCATAAAGGACTTGGGGCTGTTTTAATGCAAAATGAGAAGGTGATTGCGTATGCTTCTCGACAACTTAAGACTCATGAGAAGAATTACACCACACATGATCTCGAGTTAGGAGCCGTAGTTTTCGCGCTCAAGATTTGGAGACACTACCTTTACGGTACCAAGTGTACAGTGTTTACTGACCACAAGAGTTTGCAATATATACTTGATCAAAAGGAACTTAATATGAGGCAACGTCGTTGGTTGGAGTTACTTAGCGACTATGATTGTGAAATCAAGTATCACCCGGGAAAAGCCAATGTTGTGGCTGATGCTCTTAGTCGGAAAGAGAGGCCTAAACCTTTAAGAGTTCGATCATTGGGAATGACAATTATTTCTCCTTTACCATCGAAAATCCATGAAGCACAAGTCGAAGCACTTAAGGAGGAAAACCGACCGAGTGAAAAACTTTATGGCATGCCCGAAAGCGCAAATGGTTTTGTGAAGAGAGCAGATGGAGTACTATGTTTCAAGGATAGAATGTGGATTCCATTGTTTGGCGGAATACGAGAATTGATTATGCATGAGTCGCATAAGTCAAAGTATTCTATTCATCCAGGATCGGATAAGATGTATCAAGATCTTAAGAAGCTTTATTGGTGGCCGAACATGAAAGCGGAAATTGCCACGTACGTTAGCAAATGTCTTACCTGTGCTAAGGTAAAAGTCGAATACCAGAAGCCGTCAGGATTGCTCCAACAACCAGAAATTCCTCAATGGAAATGGGAACGTATTACAATGGACTTTGTTACGAAACTTCCTAAGACATCGGGAGGTTACGACGCTATTTGGGTAATCGTTGATCGCCTTACCAAGTCAGCTCATTTCATACCGATTAGAGAGACTTATTCCATGGAGCAACTCACTAGACTTTATGTCAAAGAAATAGTCTCGAGGCACGGAGCACCAATTTCTATCATTTCCGACAGGGATAGTCGATTCACTTCAAACTTTTGGAATTCATTGCAAGATTCATTCGGAACCAGATTAGAGATGAGCACCGCATATCACCCACAAACCGATGGTCAAAGTGAAAGGACCATTCAAACATTAGAAGATATGCTTAGAGCATGTGTCATTGATTTTGGAAATGGTTGGGCTAACCATTTGCCACTGATTGAATTCTCGTACAACAATAGTTATCACACCAGTATCAAGATGGCACCATTCGAGGCACTGTATGGTCGTAAGTGTCGTTCACCTGTTTGTTGGGCCGAGGTCGGAGACGCACAACTTACTGGCCCAGAAATGGTACGGGAAACCACTGAGAAGATTGTTCAAATTCGTGATCGACTTAGAACTGCCAGGAGTCGACAGAAAAGTTATGCGGATGTTAGACGCAAGGATTTGGAATTTCAAGTGGGTGACAAAGTTATGTTAAAAGTATCGCCTTGGAAGGGCGTGGTACGCTTTGGAAAGCGTGGGAAATTGAACCCGAGATACATTGGACCATTCAAGATTTTGAGCCGAGTTGGTCCGGTAGCTTATCGTCTTGATCTTCCGTCAGAACTTAGTCATGTGCACAACACGTTTCATGTTTCAAATTTGAAGAAGTGTCTTTCAGACGAATCGCTCGTTATTCCATTGGACGAAGTTCATATTGACGACAAACTCAACTTTGTGGAAGAACCTGTAGAAATCATGGACCGCGAGGTCAAGCAGTTGAAACAGAGTCGTATTCCTATTGTTAAAGTTCGTTGGAATTCTCGTCGAGGTCCTGAGTTTACTTGGGAACGGGAAGACCAGATGCGACGCAAGTATCCACATCTTTTCGCCGACACTGTTACACCTAACAACGATTGAATTCAGGGACTGAATTCCTTTTTGGATGGGCGAATGTGACAATCCGTACTTTCAGGTCATTTCTCGACACCGTTCATGTCTCATTATTTCAACATTTTAGTAAACTTGGTTTACTTGTTTCAAATTCGCGTAACCTTGGAGGTTTAGCGGCGAATTCATGATCATGACATTCACGTACATTTCATATGGACTCTGAGTAGTCTACATTTCATTGACATCATGTGCATTTCATTAGTTCATGCACGACATTTCATTTCACCCTTCAACGCTTGATTTTTATATTTATTAATTTTATCGCGTGAGTTTTTATTTTGATTATTAATCCGTTACTTTCAAAAATGATCCCGAGGTATTTTTAAACTCACATTTGGTTTATAAAAACTATGTTTTTAGTTTCCTAGTGTTTCACATTTATTTGGTATTTTAAATCGTTAACGTTTAATTATTACGTCGTTTTTCTTAAAATTTTACGATAATTATTTTATCACCCGATTTTCACAAGGAAAGTATTTTTACAATTTTTATCACCTCAATACAATTTATTTTTATCTACTAAAAACTTTCATTTACCTTAACTTACACTTTTATACAAGTTTTTCTACAAATAATATACAACTTACACAACAAATATGCTAGTTACATTTGAAAAAGAAAAAAAAAATATAAGGGAGACAACCCTCCCCCAAAAACCGGCCAAGGGGGGGGAGGGGAGTCTTAATGGGAGCATGGTTCTCTTATGCATTTGTCTACTAATAATTCACAAGTCTTAAAAGTCTAACACTCAACATTATTTACACATACTTCTACACATACTCAAAGTGTGAAAAACAAAAATCTTTCTCTCCTCTTTGCTCATCAAAACCGGCCACATATAACAAGCCAAGGGATCAAGAAATTTTGCATCTTCAAGTGTGTTTTAACAACCTAGAACATATCCTCTTTATGGTTTTGAAATAAAAACCAAGGATATCTAAGTAAACCTTTGTTACCTACACCTCTTCATATCACTAGTAAGCATGTTTTTATCATCCTTATGTTTCCTTATCATTTTTATATGATTCTTATCATTCTTGAAGCTCATATGCATGTATTGTTGTTTATACCATTTATTTCTTGATTTTGAGGTTTTATATATATATTAGTCATCCTATAATTATTCCCAAGTTAATCTTTGGTCTTGATGGTGATTAGGAACCCATGACACCCTAAGAAGGTGTATGGTAGGATTAGATTAGTTTTGGAGTTGATTTGAAGGGATTAGAATAGGTTTTGTCCGTGAAAAACTATTTTCGTAAACTATATTTTGTATTCTGTCCTTAAATCGAATTTCTGGAAAAATCAGTGGATGGTACGGAAGTTTGGCCTTGATTTTTGGAAAATATACTTAAAAACGAATCCGTGGCCTTTTGAACGGATAAAAACGGAGTTATAACGAAGCCGTGGTGAATTTTTAAAGTTTGACACCGACAAGTATTATTTTCTGAAATTGACAGCTTGCTGTTTTGAGAGTTTTTGGGTCAAAAACGAGCCTTAAGCTTCACAAATTATTTCGACTAGTCAAAAATATATTAGTTTACTTCGATACGAAGCTAAGGACATATTTTACGTAGAAAACGGAGCTAAAACGACAAATATATGGCCATTTTCATAAAGTTGCCGTAAAGTATTATTTTCTGAAAATTATATTATTTTGACGTAACAAGTATTTCATTAACTCTATCGTCCATGTTTGCGGCAGTTTTTAACCATGATGCAAAACTTTTTACAACAAAGTGTCTTCTAGTAAAATCAAGTTCATCGGCCATATTTTTCAAAACAAAAAGCCGTTTGTCAAGCGGAGTTATGGTTATTTATTTACGGATGTTCAAAGATTGGCCGAAACTCATTTTCTGCACACAACTCACAAAAACCACCATCTTAAGCCTTGGATATCTTTATGATCGAGACCTTTTGGACGAAAACTCCTGAACTGAAACTTTTAGATATCGATACAAACTTTCCAAAACCGTCGAGTTCGTTCTCTAACGATCGACGTACACCATTTTACGACCACTTTTCCGGAGTCATTTTTGTTGATTTCATGGTTTTTCCGACGACATTGTTTTGCGACGAAAAGTGGTAATTTCACCAAAAATCATTATAAAACCATTGAGGATGACATTTTGACGTAAAAACATGTAAAGTCATTTTTGAAGGGTCAAGACGTCAAAAGAGTATTTTTCGACGTCGAGTAATATTTTCAAAAACCCGTAAATGGTATAAATAACATACGAAGTGCATGCATAGCATTACATTGCAACTCATGACATATCATATCATTGATAATAGGTCCCGGTTGACGCATCATTATAAACCTCAGTGTACTCACTTTTGCCGTATTTCCAGTTTATCCAAGTGAGTTTTCATAGCCCCGTTGTACACTTTTAATTATTTTCAAACCCACGGGGGAGAATACATTGCACTACATTTTTTTTGTACGATACCAAGTATGTTAAATTCATTACATTGCTTAAGTTACCACATATGCCAATTTGAAAGTCCCCATTTCCTGAACCATGAACCGTTAATCATTGAAGCGAGGATGAGTGGATAGATCTATCGAGGGTGACGCCTCCATCCGGGTTGGTGAATCCCAACCAGGTGAACGGATGCATTTCATTTGATTTCATTACAGAGTTGTCTGGCAAACACTCTGTGGAGGGGCATACATTATTGATCAGTCTAGTTTCGGGGTCATGGGCTTAAGGCAATTGTAACATTATTTTTACGTGACTGGATTGTCATGCATATTCTATACTTGTGTAGTCGTATAAAATGTTTACATAAACCTATGATTTCTCACCAACATTATTGTTGACGTTTTTAGCAATGTATTTTCAGGTAACTGAGGCACGTTCATCATGACATGGTTAGGGACCTATATTTTGAGTCGCGGCGTCGACTTACATTATGTACATTATGGTTTATTTCAAAACATCGTTTGGATTTGTAACATATGTGTATCTTTGCAAACTTGCTAAACCTTTTGGGACCGATGTTGTACTCTGATTATGTTTTTATGAAATATCCAACGATGTGTTTTTAAAACGACACTTTAGGTCGTTCAATATAACTGTGATGTGGTGCTATGACAGTCATTGCCCCCAGGAATTCCATTCCGCTGCAAAACAGGTAAATTGGGGGTGTGACAGTTTTAAATAAATTAGTTTTATAATTTAAAACCTGATATTAACTGAAAATTTTGATTACAGTGAGGTTATGTTTGAGGCTGAAATGGTAAAAAAAAAAACAATGCAACAAATGTACACTCTAGTGGATGGTCAAAACATTGATGATGAGGTTATCAACGTGTGGTCTGCATTTATAAATTCACTAGAGAAGTATAAAGACAGTTGCTCATATTCCCGGTTTTACTTTCCGACTTTTGTTGTTGTAAGTTTTATACTTTTAGACTTTTGTTGTTGTAAGTTTTATACTTTTAGACTTTTGTTGTTGTATATATTAAAATAAACAGTGGTAAGCTAATAAACACATGTGCACAGGATAAAAAGAAATTCAATAAAAGCGACAAAGAGGCAGATGATAATGTGAAGGAGTTTCTGATGTATGCGGAGGTGTGGGCTGCACGTGTAGGAAATAAACTTCTTTCTGATGTGGACATTGTAAGTTATAATTATCTTTTCTAGTATTCTGGTTAGTTAAAATAATAATATAACTATTGAGTATGCATACTAGTTTTAATCCAGGAATGTAGACTATAGGATTTACCGATTAGGGATTCTGGAAATGTGTATTGGGATGTATGTGATATTCAGAGACAAGTGTGTTTGTGGATTTGTAGGATCCAGGATGTATTTTATGTATGTATTAGTCTGTATGTGTATGGATAGAATCTAGGATGTATATAGTATATATTATGTGTTTGTAGTATTGTAGAATCTAGGATGTGTTGGGCTTTATTTAGGAACAAGGGTGTTTGTATATTTTGTAGAGTCTAGTATGTGTTGGGATTTATTCAGGAACAAGGGTGTTTGTATGTATCCCGAAAAAATGATGGCTGACCAGTTTGTATGTTATATATTAAAAAATTGCAGGCTTTCATACCAATAAGTAATGGTTCCCACAAGTATGTGTTGTGCCTGAATTTGAAGTACCCGGAAGTTAATGTATTTGATAACAGTCGTATGAGAAATAAAAACAGGACTGCCAAAGTTGTTTATTTGACTAAGTAATTGTTTTAAGGAAATATATTAGTAAGTATACATTATATGGTATATTTATTGTAAACATCTATGAATGCAGCGCAAGAACTGTGTCGAATATATGCACTATGTGAAACATGTGAATGCAAGAGCTATTTATAAATCTGAAGTTCGCAGGCCTGAGTTTGAGTGGGAGACTGATAACAGACCTAACGACTGTGGTATATTTGCTAGGCGTCACATGGAACATTAGTTTTTGAAAAAGTAAAAACCGAACCATTGGTTTTTAGTTTCGGTCGGTTTTTTTGGTTCGGTGTTTTCGATTTTCGGTTCGGTTTTGGTTTTTTTGATTTGTTTTGCTCACCCCTACTAAAACCAGCGTGCTGGTAAACCTGAGATGCATGACCCTCAATAGCTAATTGCGTCAACATTACATGAGTCTTTTCAACCGTTTTGTTGTCTAACACACGTTGGGTGTACCTCTGCTTTTCCATAGCTGAATCAAAACACAACATAAAATGAACAAGCGAGTTTCCTGGATTAGAATACACCTGAAAAAAAGCGTTTGAACTTTCGGAACGTGAAGTTGTCTTCATCAAACCACACATTGGAATTTGGTCAAAATAACCTAGAACCCTTATGTCCCTTATTGCATACATGTCAGTTAGCCACTTGTTCCGACCAAGATTGTACTTTGCTATCAAATCATTCCATCTTTCTTCAAAAACTTGCGGACCAATGTACATATTCCAGACAAGTTTGTGAAACTCTTTCCTAAATTCAGAGTCGGCTTCAAGGTCACCCAACACCTGTAATAGTATTAAATTGATTTTAGTAAATTTCGTTATTGTAACCTATAGAAATGATAATTTAAATTACAAGGTAAACTGTCGTGAATTTATAAAGAATAAATTAAAAGAAGTAAATAAACCTTGTCGGGAAGCTTCTGAGTGATGTGCCACATGCATAATCTATGATGTGAATCTGGTAACATCTTCTAGACAGCCTTACGTAATGCAGCGTCTTGGTCAGTAAGAGCAAAAGGTGGTTGTTTTTTATGAACCTTTAAAAATGATTTGAGAATCCAACAATAAGATTCATATTTTTCATCGGACAATAGAGCAGCACCAAACGTAACACATTTTTGGTGGTGGTCTACACCGGTAAAGGGAACAAAATTCATGTCATACCTGTATAATGTGTAAAGAAAAGTTATAGTATAAAACATATATGTTTTTCATATATTTTTTTTTCAAACAGAAAATATGATTTAGAACTTACTTATTAGTTTCGAACGTAGCATCAAAAGAAACAACGTCACCAAAAGCAACGTAGTTGCACTTCATCGTCTCATCGGCCCAACATACACCACAACTCATCCTTTATAGTGTGATGAATGAATGAAAACTCATGGACATGCTCCTGTCTTTTTAGCATCTTGTCGACCAACATCTGAGCATCCCTTTCACCTATGAACAAATTCATACCACGTCTAAAATTGTTCCAGTCGACGGGCATCCCACGTACTAAATCAAAACCACCCAAAAGTGCTACTCTCAGCCTATGGGCCTTCTGTGGACCAATATTAGACAAAGAAGCATCGTGAATGAACATATTATCACCAAATTCCAACTGTCGTCTAGCTTTGCTAAGATCCATATTAGACTGGTCAACTAATTTATGGTTATGATTCTCCACAAACTTTATTATCTTGTATGAATTTGTTCCTATAAGGTATTTTAAACTTATTTTTGCTTGACAATCAGTGACTTGAGTTGTCGATCTCCGCTTTCTTTTTTTTACCATCTCCATCACCACCCTCTTTAACAACTGATTTGGGACTTCAATTAGAGTATTAGTTTCAACAGGCTTCCTTGGTTTACCATGCCTATGGCATACCAAGTATTTGTGTGTTACAACACCATTCTTTTTTTTTTGTTCCTGATTTACGAATGCCAAACCTAGCCTTAGCGGCGTACACCGTGTACGCTTTCAATGCTTTATCAAAATTTGCAAATATACGACCCTTTTTAGGCTTCTCATCATCATGAATGTTTGGCACATAATATTTGGTGCCATGGGGTGATGGAATACACTCTGGGTCAATGTCATACACATCGATCTCATTAGCATCTACAAAAAAACAAACAAAGATATCAGTTTAACATGCATGCACATACTATCAAAAATGGGATAAACCATACGATCATGTTTAACCAAGAAAAATGGGATAAATAACCTAACAACTGACACTTTAAGCGCAAATTAAAAATAACTGAATCTGATAAAAAAAAACATAAATTACATGTTATTAAATAACATGCAAGCAAATGAATCTGATAACAGGTAAACGTTCGAAGTTGCGTATAAAAAAATTAAAGATACCAATGTTAGCGTCTTGATCCAGTTTTATATCCTCTATATCAATTGGATCCTCCGATAACACAATTACACGTTCGTTCTGGTGTTGATTATCGTTAGAACCTACATGTTCTTGGTCGACAATATTCACCATGATGATTGATGGGAACTATATAGGTTATTTTTTGTTTAATGATGTATTGAAATTGAATTAGGGTTTATGTGAATGAAGAACACAAGATGTAAAACTACTTTCACATGATCTGGAAAAAAATTAATTAAAAGATAATAAAATTATTTCCATGTTTGTAGCATAAATTTGAAACTGAAAAAAGATCCTGAATAAGTTAAGGTATGTTAAATTACTATAATGCCAACACGAAATATAATAAATAAAATAAAAGAAAATCAGTTTCCTAAATTCTGATTGGGTAGAAGGAGTTCTCGCGGTTAAGATGGCATCTGAAAATAAAGTTTCACTATACATACATATATATATATATATATATATATATATATATATATATATATATATATATATATATATATATATATATATATATATATATATATATATATATATTATGAACATATGAATTAGGCTTTTAACTTCAAAGTCACAAGTCTCTAAAAAGTCTCTCTTCACTACTTTCCATCTTAACACATCATCGGGAATAATATTCCTCTTTAATTCTCTTAAGAAAGCGTAAGTTTGTCAAATCTACGCCGTCATCGCAAAATAGATTATTGATAATTAAGTCTTATTTCACCATCATTCGATAAACAATTTTCCTCCCTTCAAAACACCTTACCCAAACGTCTATTCAAATAGGCATTTAATCAAAATCTCATTGTACAAGTTCTTTTCAAAAATAAGTTATTGTATAACTTGTTACAAGTGAAAGAATAATCCAAAACACTCTAATACTTGTCTGCAGAGCCGGATCCCACAAGTTGTACAAGCCGGATCCCTCAAACAAGGGATCTGGGGGAACCGTGTAAACAGACATCAGGAAACTCATTTTCAAAACCCAAAATAATCCATTTTTCCCTCTTCCTAAAAACACAAAACGACCTCATCTCAGTTCCAATTATCATAGGGCTCCATACTCTCAAGCATCTCAATTCCAAAAATCATTGTAAGTAATTACACTCATATTAACTATTCATCATCATCTCCATCCTAGGGTTTAGGTTTTTATAACTTTTAATTGGTCTCAATTTTTCATATCACCAATTGGGAACTTCTTTATTGCAAAATTGGTTTAGCACAAAAAGGTTCTACATAATCAAGGTTTTTCAAAAACGAAATTGTTAATACAAGATAAACTCATAAACCCATCTTGACAAATTTTACCTAATTGAAATATTTGTTTTCTAAGATCAAACATGCCTAAAGCTACCCAACAATATCATCATGACACCGTTCACCACCTTCCTAGATACTACCACAAAGAAGGGCTATCAAAAAGTGATTACAAAACCTTCAAAATGCTTCAAAAACAACTTATCCACGAAGGTCGTGTAGTTAAGGAATGTTTCCTTGAAAACACCGACATTCACCAAGTCTTTTCTGCAATCAACTTTGATTGTCTCCTAGAAATTGATGAACAAATTTGTCCGGTCTTCATTTTTGAATTTTACAAAAGTGTTAGGATTTTCCAAAACAATGATGAAAGTATTTCAATCACTTTCATTATAAACAACCAAAGCATCACCCTACCCCTCAACACATTCGCACAAATCCTTCGCATACCATGTGAAGGAATTTGTATGTTTTCCAAAGATTGGTCGATTGCTACTCAATACTTCGCACTAGACCCTAAACCTATTTATCACACTCCACTTGATAATCCCATAATTGTTCGAGACACCATCTTCAAAAAGAGAGTCGACCAATCTCGTTATAACCGCAACAAAGAACTCATCCATCGTGATCCCTATCAAATGGAACTCTTTGAGATGTTTCCCATTTACAAAAAGTGGGAAGAAATCATTAGAGAAAATGTCATTTGCTTGGTTGGAAACAAAGACCATCCTAATGTGTTGTAGGATCGTAAATATTATGTTGTTTAGATGATTCGGGTGGTGATTATGATTAAACAAGTAAGCCATGGTTAGAGAGATGAAGAGAGGAGAGGGAATTCTAGAAAGAAAGATAAAACACAAAATGCAAGGTTTGCTTAGAAGTTCCACCCCTTCCAAGGATGGAAGGGGTATTTATAGTTACAAGTAATACGTCCTCCTGTCGGACTGTGGATCAGGCATACAGTGGATAAAGACCCGTCCTTCCTCCACGGTGTTGCTCTAAACTAATCTACGCTAAAACTAATCTAATAAACAGTAAATAACGATATGTCTACGAGCTAACTTGTGCTAGTCTATATTTGGGGTAAACAACACTTCACAATGGAATTTCCAATTCCTAACAATCTCCCCCTAAGGGAGGTCACCCCATGTTTTACATTTTGAATCCTAGCATTCTATTTAATCTTCAGTCTTGAGCTCGTAGACTTTAATTCTTCACATCCGCAATCTTTGTGCTTTAGCAGTGATTCTTCAAAGTCCGACTGCTTTGTACTTTAAGTAGAGGTCTTTGAACTGATCCATATCTTTGATGATCTTTGAGCTTTCATTGAGATCATCAGCCACAGTAAATCTTTGGATCACCCATTGTAGTGTTGCCATCATGTGATGTTGTGACTTTTGGACCGACATGCTCACACTTTCAGGATCATGACATCTTTCCATCAGAGTAGCGGAAGCTTTACTGGTTTATGATATTTGCAGCTGCGTAGCAGAAGCATAGTATAAAAATATCAGAGCCAGGTTATGTAGATATGCACTAGTCATGATTTCTTCAATTAAGAGTGGATGCTGTGAGCATGCGGCTTTGGATTGACTTCTCAATTCTTATCAGCTGCAACCGTCCAAAATGTATCTACAAACAATAGTTAGCAATAAAACACACGAAAGTGTCTTTGATCACTTTCGTTGAATTGAGGTACACGGCCCACAGTTCCCCTGTTGATCAGTACAAGTACTGCCTGTGATCAGGTAGAATTCAGAAGAATCTCCTTGACAGGGTTTCGCAGTTGCTCTAGTCGTTCTCCAACCGGAGCGTCTCAAAGAAGACAACACGGAGTGAGTGAACCAGCGAATTGAGATTCACTGATTGATGAAAAATTGATTTGAAAAACAATCTCGTATTGCTTAGAAGAAAGAGTTTTGCAATACGACAAAGGTTTTATGAGAAAGATCAATTTTCAATCAAAAATACCTTTTGTATTTGAAAAGAGTACACATTCAACGTGCTAGAGAAAAGAAGAGATTCGCACGTCGAACATTTTTCCAAAAGTATTTTTTCAATCAGAGATACTTTTTGTCTTTGAAAACATGAGTACACATTCGATGTGCTAGAGAAAAGAAGATTTGCACATCGAACGGTTTTTCCAAAAGTATTCGTCAATTCATTTCCTGGACCAAGGTTGATTCAAGAGTGAATCGCCCCATTGTTTCTATCCAGTTGTCACAAGCTTGATCTATTAGAAAAGATCTCACATGTCACCAATCAAGAGCCTGTTTGATGTTGGCTCTAGAAGGATTTCCATCTTCATCGTAAATATTTAACATATTGTAACACCCCCAATTCGGATATGCAGCGGAATTCAAACTGGGTATTACTTGATGGCACAATAGTCATAATAATAGAAAACGATCTCTAAAGGAGTCGTTTTAAAAAGGCTTTATCATTCAAATATATCAGAGTTTACAAAATAGGTCCCAGTTGGTTCCATTGATTACAAAACACATCAATATAAAGTTTTTGATGTTTTGTGAATGATAAATTATTCATTTATATAGCCTTCTTGATCTTGCCCTTCCGTGGCTGCTCCCAACATTATGGACCTGAAATACATGCTTAAAACTGTAAACAAAAAGGTTGAGTGAAATTCATAGAGTTTGTTTAATGGTTGAACACATTATGTTGGTAGTGTGAGTTAATTAGACTCACACCAATGGTTTGAAAACAAAACAGTTATTATTAGACTAAGCATCATGCAATCAAGGCGTTAACGTGTTCCAAATTTTATTGGAGAAATTGTTGGTACGTGCCCTTGTAGGTAAAATTGCCATTTTTACCTAATGTTACTCAAATATAGTGCGTTTGTTTGCCTCTAACGGGCCAACACAAACGGGATTCGTCAATCCTAATAGATCTATTCACAATATTCGCGCCCACTCTCACATAGTGATTAATGATTCATGATTTAGGGACTTATGTTTGGCAAATGCGGTAACTTAGTACTAAGAAAACAATCAGATAAGCATACAATTTGAAAGCAATGTGTTCGGTTTAAAATAAAGCATGTATCTCCCCCAAGGGTTTGTAAAACAATTAAGTAATAGAAAGTGGGGCTATGAACTCACCAATAGTTGATGATATTAAGTACTTTAACGGATGATGGATAAGTCGGAAGACTTCTACGTGCAACCTAAAAATGAAATGTTGCGACTTAAGTTTGGAATAATGTTTTAGGAAAACATAAACCATCCTATATATATCCCTATGTTGATCATGATGTAGTGAATTTTCATTTGATATTTATAGAAAGATCTTTAATATGTGAAAACGTATTTAGTTTATAGATATCGTACTACCGTTCGGGCCATCATAATTCAGAGGTCATGCAGTAAACGTTCGAGGAGCTAGGACACTTTAATTCGTAAATCCAGCAACTCGTCGATACGTTTTACTCAAATGAAACCCCTCACATGAAGCTCCCTACTATTGTAGCACTTAGTAAATACAACATATGTTTTGAGTAAAGATTGTTATAACATAAAGTTTATCATGTTTTAATAACTATCTAGTTTTAACAAGCTCTCGTCGTTTCAAACAAGCCTCGAGGCTTTAGCCATGGCCTTGCCGTGACTTTGGTCTTGACTTCCACGGTCTTGAGACTTAGCTTTGGCCTTAGCCGTAGCCGTGGTCTTGGCTAATGGCCATTAGGCCTCTTGGTTTGCTTTTAGTTGTGACAAAAGTATAGTTATAAGACTATATTTACGGCAGTTTCTGTTTTTGAAAGATTTTGGCCTATTTATGCGTTTTCAAGGTCTGAGCTTCCTTTTTATTGAAGGAAAACATCGTTCCGGACAAGTTTCGTGTTTTAACTTTTTGATGATTCGGACCAGAAGTACCATTTTAAAAAGGGCAAAACTCAAAACAGAAAGTTATGGGCAGTTTCGGCGTTTAGGTTTCGCTAACTTCTTTTGCTTATAACTTTTGACTCGTTTGTCCGTTTTGGGTGATTCAAATTGCTATGTTTACCTTTTAATATTGTCTACCATATTATGTAAGTTATAAAGTCCTTATGTTACTGTTTTTAATGGTCTCTCATGTGTAGAATATGACTAGTTTACTAGTTTGTTACTTTTATGACAATATGTGAATTAAAACAAGTGATTGAGTATATGTACATCATGAATCAACATAGTAACTATATATATATAGCATGAAATAGTTAACATTATGAATAATAAAGATGAGATGATGGTGGTGATAAGTTGCTTACAACTTTTGGCTTTCAAAATAGAAAGGAGTAACTTAGTAAGGATAGGACTTTGATTGATCGGGTAAGACTTTGTATTGAGATAGATTTCCACACCTTGGCACCCTTGCAAACTTGAAGAGTTGGTGATGAAGTACTAAGTGACTTGAGTGGATTTAAACTCAAGAGGATCACTTAAACTTGCTAGAGATTTGATGAAGTAGCTTGATCTTTGGAACTTCCTTGCATAAACTTGGAGTTTATAGATCAAATGATGGAAGATGTGAGTGGTTTAGGGTATGAACGACCAAAATCAGTTTGTGAGGGAGTTTATGATGTATTTCACTTCCTATTTATAGGAGGGTAAGTTTGGTTAACCATATATTAGGTTAATTATTAACCATGGTTAAGTTAGGACACTTGTAATGATCAAAATGATGCATGCTTAGGATCAAGCCACATAAATGGTGACTCCCCACCCATAGGTCGGTTTTAATGCATGACAAGGCTTAGATGATAAGCCTTGGTCTTATCTTGAGGTTAGAGTAAGTTTTGGTTCCGTTAAATGCCAACCGTAAGTCGTTAAGCCATAAAACGTACAACCGGGTATCGTAAAAATACGAAACTTACAGGAATGATGAGACTCATCATTATACTCCATCTAAAAATATAAAATGAGTGATAAGTCTCATTGGGTGCAAAAACGCTGCTTAAAGCTGGAAATACGAGTCAAAAACGCGTAATTCGCAGTTTATCGGAAAAGAACGAAATTTCAAGGAAACGACCGTGAATTTATTTAGAGTAGACTAAAATTAGTCTAAAAGTGATATGAGATGTCAAAATGTGGTTTTCTTCATACGCTGGATAACTTAACAGTCATTTGCGAAGTTTAAAAGTTGCGCGATTTATGCAAAAATGTAGAACGTACAAGGTGAATTCCTTTATGGTCAAAGGAGGAGGGAAATATGTTTGACTTTTCTAAAAAATGTAAAAGTTTCAAAAACATTTTAGAAACACAGTGCAGGAATCGTTAAGTCTGGATGTAAGTAGAATTGTTTAAAACGTAAGTTTAGTTTTTCAGCGCAGGGCTTATTTGGTAACATAAAAATAAATCTTAAAAATTCTCAAATTAATCATGAGTGATCTAAGAATTTATCTGATGTTAGGAAAATTATCAGAGTTGATTTTCGTTATGCGCGTGACGTTTAAACGATGGATCGTCCAAAATGAAACTTTATAACGATGTTTTCTTAATAACTTTTGCGAAAATGATCTAACGATTGTCAAACTCTCAGTTCATTACTAAAATAATTTATCTTACGAGAATGTGAAATAAAAATTTTACGGATGAATAGTGAAAGTAAATAGTAAAAGTGAATAGTAAATTCTCAAAAATAAAAAGTAACCTGAAAGTGCGGGTGGTTACACATATCACTCGGATGTTCTGGCAATACCACAAGGATAATGCGTAGGACTCTTAATATATTCTTACTTTCCACATTGGGTGAAACAGCAAGTCTTCAATAATTTTGTGTCCTAATGAGATATTGTGGATGATCTCTTGGTTCTAGACTCACTAGTGCACATTTGGTTTCCTATGCCGGAGACTAGGGAGAGGGTCTCCTTCTTCAATATCAACAATCTCTAAGAGAAAGTCGATAGATTACGTAGGTTCCCCGTGAGAATGAAACAAGCCCTTTTAAGAGGAACTTGAGTAGCTTGGGAAGTTTAGTGCAGTGCGTCACTGGGTCCATGATGTCTTGTCTTTAATACCGGCGTTACCTTAGTAACCACCAGTAGCATATGTATTGAACCCGGTTTTTGCCCTAAGGTTGAATTATTAGAGGGCTATTTCTTTTCACCCTTTTCACATTCATTTCTTTTTCATTCTTCAACCCCTTCAGTGCTTACCGAGACTTCATTACTAGAACCTTGTTGGGTTTATTCCAGTTGTAGCTCTATCTCAGTCGACACTCTTCCCTTTTCTCTTTTTTTCATCATACCTAAGGACTCTACACTATCTAGTGGATTGTCCCTGGGTAGATCCCTCCGGCTCTAGCGGGATCATTGGAACGAATTCCTAACATAACCATCCTTATAACACCATGCATAAAGTAAATTGGTCGGTCTTTGGGTATTGTTCATTCCTTTATGAAACCAATTAAAAAATCATTTGGAAAATCAATCAAGGTACTTGTGATATAAAATCAAAGCATTTGGTACCTTAATTGTTTTTGATCTTTTAAAAATGCTCTCTCTCAACATGTGCATATGATTTTGAAATTGTTTAGCACATGCAGGCAAGAGTTCTTTAAACTAATTTCTTGATCACAATTTCCATAGAAAAAGCCATTTGAGTTTCTTGGTAAATTCTCCCCCTCAATATGTGCGTAGGATATTTGAAATCATTTTATCACATAGAGGAAAGAGTTCTTTTGAAGTACATCCACGATCACAAAAGCCATTAAGAAACCATTAGAAAATTAATCAAGGTACTTTATGTTGAAACATAGAAATCTTTGTACCTTGAAAGTTTTTTTTCTTTTTGAAATGCTCCCCCTCAATATGTGCTTCGAGATTCGAAAGCGTTTAGCACATATGGGAGAGCAGTATGCACATTTGAATCAAAATGATCACCATTTATCAAATTTCATTATTAAATCACAAATTCTCCCCCGATCAAAAATATCGAACCCTTTGAGATTTTGGATCCCAAGTGATTTAATAAGTGTTTAGAAAACATGGGAGAATATGTGGCCTTGTTTAAATACTCTTCTGGTTTTTTGGTTAAATGCTCCTCCTCAATCATATGCATTATGTATTTCAAAATCGTTTGGCACATGAAGGAAGGAGTGCTTTTGAAACAATCTCCCTTTAAAACCTATTTGAGATTTAAATCACGATCTCTCCCCCGATCAAAAATTTCAAACCAATTGAGATTTTGGATCCCGATTGATTTAAATCATTTAGAAAAGTTTGGGGAAAGACGTGGCTTGATTTAATATTGAACAAATGATAGATAAGGAACAGTTTTTCGACATTAAAGATTGTTAGTGTCAGGTATGATAGTTTTTAAGAGATCTTTAAGTAAAATAAAACAATTTCACAATCAAACAATACAGAAAAAAATTCATTTTAAAAGATCTTTGAGTTTTAAAGAAAATCATACCATGACATAACATTAAATCTTTAGATCACCACTTATTTTTGTACAAACCGGACTTTTATGAAGAGATATTGTTTGAAAATATTTTATTTTAAATCACTCTCCCCCTCAATCGATGACCGTAGTCGTTGATTGAGTGACTTAAGTTTTGGTAAAATGAAGTCTGGTGATTTTTAAAATTAAGTCCAATTTGTTTTCAAAACAATATTTTCAAAATTTGTTGAAAAATGGTATTATTCACTACTTGTCCTGCACAACGATACGTTATGTGGATAAGAGTAGAAGCAGCTTCTGTTGTTGTTGTAGGGCTTGGAATAAAACCGTTTGCTGAAGCAGTGAGACCTCTGAAGTTGCATCTATCGTGCCAACTATACATGGAGAGATCTGATTAAGCTCTGTTTCTTCTTTTGTCGACCCAAGATATAGTTTCCCTTTCCTTTCGGCATCCATTCATCTTCATTTGTGGGAGCCAGATCGGGAACATTCTTTTATACCATGATATCTACATATGTTAGTGGACACAAACAGATATATGGTGGTCGACATCACCCAAACAGCAATCGACTAATAAAAGTCATTCTAACATATCAATCAGTTCATATATGGCATGGGAATAATGTTTTCATCAATCTCTAATCATCTACACCTAACAATCATATCCTAGAATCATAGTCCTTCAACATAGGCAATATCTTTTTTCTGATAAGCACGTAGGATGACTATATAAGCCCTGTTAGATGACATACATTTGAAAAAACATTCTCCCCCTCAATTAATGACTCATTTCATAAAAAGTTTTAACAATGTTGAAGTCATTGATTGGGTTTTGCAAATTTATGAAAATTCTTATTCTGATTGATTTTCAAGCAACTCAATTTCCACCATTTTGAAATACAACAAATATTTTTCTGAAGAATTTTAGATGGAAAAACATTTGTGTAGGAACAGCAGTCCTTCGACGTACTTTCCTCATTTTGATTTTAGGATAAGTGTACAAAATTTATGAAAATTGGTTTAGCGCAGCACTTTCCTTTCTTTAAAAGAGCGGGTTGCTATCTAAAACAATAGCAAACCATGGTTAAGCGCGGGTTACAGTCTGAAATAACTGCAAGCCATAGTTTTAGACATGTTTTGAAAAAGAATATATACACCTCATGCTCGAACTTCATCTATAGTCTTGTGCCATTATTGAATGACATTTCTAAGACCGCAGATGTTATCGATACCAGAAGACATGTCTTTGAAAAACAATATTTTTGGTATTTTTCAAATTTTCTTATTTTTATGGGATTTTGTTGGTTTTATATTTTTCTATTTTCTTTTTGTTGGTTTTATATTTTTGTATTTTGTTTTTGATAAATATTTACAGATATAGTAGATGATATAGTTTAAGAAGATGATGATACGAGTACTGAGATAAGGATATCGAGCAGCCTCGTTGTAGAGGATAGAAGTCATCATCTCTTAAGCATTCACCACCAAAGCTTCCAAGGCTCTTGAATCGAAGAAAGAAATAGAACCATCTGAAAGTGAGACTTTGGCAGCTTCCCCCCAAACCGAAAATCCTTTAGTTGAGCAGATTCAAAGCTTTCTTTCAAGCTTTCCTTAGCCAGGTGCACAAAGAAGCACACCATTATCATCGATCTTGCTGCTCCTTTTAAGAATGATCTTTGTGATTCTTTGTTTGAGGTTATATCATCCAATAGAAGAACAACAACGTTTCATCCCACACTTGAATAGAATCTTCTAAATTTCCTTATCCACTGAAGTCTGAAGCGATCCATACCAACAAGTTGTCAAGAGACCACTTCCCCCAAGTAGATGAATTGACGCAGTCAGTCTCATAGACTAGAGCTCATGAACCCGAATACACATATACCCAAAGACAGAGAAACTTATACCATCGAAATAGCAGATTAAGTCCAATAGCCAAAGAATAACCCCGATGTATACTTTTCTCTCCCCCTGAAGAAAGTGTATGAAGCTTAAGAACCCGAAGTACCCGAATGCCCAAAGAGAGAATAACCGATAACATTGAAGAAGCAGGCCGAATCACTGATTATCTCTGCGGATTTCAACTCCGGAATAAGTGATTATATCTCTGAATCACTGATTAAGCACTCAAGTGAAATAGCCGAGCCCCCCCCCCCCCCCCAATGCATACAATTCTCTCTCCCTTGATGATTGTGATAACATCAAAATCATCACACACTTGTGTACCTCTGTTGGATCGATATACTTTAATCAAACTAACTTTAACTAGCTTGTTAAGGTTTAATAACCTTGGATAAATCCTAAGTTATTAACAAAGAAACACTGAGCAATCTTTATCAAGTACGCGGAATTTACTTAACAAAGCTAAGAAGAATAACTTTTATTATAAACTCTAAATCTGCTTATTATGCAGATACTCTACTACAACTCTAAGATAATCGAACTTCTCTCTAAAACACTAATTCGTAAACTCTAAAACTCTTTTTGGAATCGTACCTCTAATGCCAATCTAGGAGTCCTTTTATAGGCTCAAGGATATCCTAGTCGGTTTACAATTTGTAGCCTTGTACGACAAGTAATCTAAACATAGAATACAATTCTTTCCATAAACGAATGTAACAGTTCTTTTGTTCTTGCAGTACTTTGACTTCGTAGTGCAGTACTTTGACTTTATCTTTAGCAGTACTTTGACTCTTTGACTGTTTCCAGTACTTTGCAGCTTACAGTACTTTCATGTCTTCAGTACTTTCATATCCCAACAATCCTCCCCTAACTTGAATTCTACTTGCTTGACTTCAAGTTCCTTTATGAATATGTCTTTAATATTTTCATCTTTAAAAACGGATTGTTTCTTAATCTTTAGATTTTATCTCTGTAACATCTGTCCTTGTCAAAGTATCTCTTAGAATTGTTCTTTTCACAGCAGCATCCAGCAATCTCCATCTTTTCAGCAACACAGCAACATATGACAAATTGTATATTAATTCAGTTTAAATTGCATACTATTCTCATCACTTCCAAGTGAATCATTGAAAATTTAATGGATTTAGATCTCTTTACCAAAGCCATTATCTCTGGAATAGCCAAATGTTTTGGTGTGTAAGACCATGGTACATTGATAACCATATGATTTTTAGCAAACCACCAGCTATCAACAGATTTGTTTTGTCTTTACCAAAAGCTGTACCCTTCTGGACTAGTTAGTTCTTCTATCTAATGGTGAACTAATTACCAATAATGGTTTTTCCACAGCCTTTACCACAAGCCATTTTCTTGTGGGCTAGCCAACTCTTCACATTACTGATATGGTGAGTTGATTACCATCCAACTTATTAGCAAGTTGTCAACTAAAAACGGATTTGATATATCTTTACCAGAGCCATTTGCTCATGGATTAGTCAATCCTTTTGTAACCATGGTGGATTGATAACCTATTGATGTTATCATCACAAAAACCATTTATTCAACCTTTATTTCAAAATATTTATTACTTAGCAAAAAGGTTTCTTCTAAAATTCATTTAACTGGTTTATTTCTGCAAACAGTACTTTGATGAAAGTACTGTCTGATCAGCAGTACCTTGAATAAAAGTACTGATTTATCAAAAAGTATTTATTCAAATAAAATTCATACCAGTTATTGATCATCTTCAGCAATGGTAGTCCAGTTTATAAACAAGTTGATAAGCATGCAAGCAGTTTCATTATCCTCTTCTACTTCCAATCCATGCTCTAACATTCTTCTCATGAGCTCAACTGTAAGAGGGTATCTTCTTTCTGCAAACATGTGTATCATTGTTCCATTTTCCAGCTCTAAAACATGAACTCCGGACTCTTCAAAGAATCTCCAGCAAACAATTTCCCAGCTTTCTTGATTCTTCCAAATATCATCAGTGCTGTCTTCTTCAGTTTCCCATACAGTTATGAGATCACCATGTAAAACTAAACCAATCCCTTCTAATGGATTATTTTCAAAGTAAGCCTTCACCACATAATATAAATAGAATAGGTCTACTCTATCTATAATGTGCAGTAAGTCCCATAGCCTTTTGAAAACTTTGAAGCTTTCATCTTCTTTATGAAAAATCATGTAATCTCCATCCTTGGATTTCACAACTTCAAAAACGCTAATCTTTGATCTGTTCATCTTCATGTCATCATCTTCCTTTGTATAATCAAAATCTACCACTCTGAGATAATTCCTTAATTCATCACTAGTCTCAGATCTTAATTCAACTTTTTATTTCTTTAAGAACTGAACATCTGTAACTTCAGTTTTCCTTTTTCTTTTCAAACTCTTCTTTCTTTCAGCTTCAGTCCAGGTAGCTTCTTCTCTAAAATCTTTAATGCCTGCAACATCTTTCTTATAATCCTCCCTAGCAGCATCATATAATCTTTTCATCTCAAAATAATTAAACTTCTGCAATCCTTTATACCCTTGACTTTTCAGATAAGCCATCATAGCATTTCTGTCTTTAGCTTTATTAAGTCTTGGCATAAATCTAACTGGAACAGGTGATTGTAATGGTTCATCAGCTTCTGCATTCAATTCCTCATGCAACTTCTTAGCTGCTTCTTTATTCTGAGCATCTTGAGCTTCCTGAGCTTTTCTATCTTTAGCATTTAACTCTTCTTGAAGCTTTCTAGCTGCAGCTTCATTCCTAGCAACTTCAATTGCTCTAAGTTCTGCTAAAGTTAACTTTTTCTTCTTAGTTTCAACCAGAACACCTTTTCCTTTATCCTTAGGATCAATTGCAGGTTGAGAAGTTCTTTGTTGTTCTTCTTCTTGTACATCTCTAATAGTAACTCCTCCTCTTGGTTGTGACAAATCTCCTAAAATTGTAGCAATGAACTCATCATCACTTGCAGAATGAATAGGTTTGAATGTAGCTTCCTCCTCTTCTTGTATAACAGTTGCAGAACGACCAGCTTCTTCTTCAAAATTCAATACTCTTGGTGTTATTACCTCTTGCCTAGAAGTATCTTGAAAAGCAACACTTTGATGTTCAGTACCTTGATCATCAGTACCTTGAACATCAGTACCTTGAACTTGTTCTTGTTCCTCAGTATCTGAAATAATCTTTTCTTCAGTACCTTCAGGTTCTTTCTTCTTCGTAACATCTTCTTTCAAATTTTCTTTTTCTAAATTCCTCCCCAAGTTGACAGAAGATGGTTTAGGAACCTTTTTGGGTTTACTTGACTGAGACTGCCTTTGTGCTTTCTTCTTTGATTTAAGCCAGATACGAAATTATTGAACCAAAGGCCAGACAAAAGTTTTTAGCCTTCTAAACTTTTTCTTCAATTTCTGTATCTGCTTAGCTTGAACCTTAGTAGTCTTTTGCAACTTAACTATCTCCCTTGTCAAAGCATAATTATCCAAAGATAAACCTTCACGAGGTATAGTATATGGATCTTCACCTTGAATATGTGAATGTTCCTCTGATGAAACAGGAACAGAACGTGGTGGAGATGGAGTAGGTGATCTTACAATCTCTTCTTGAACCTCAGGGCTTGGAGAAACAGTACCCTGTAGAGATGCAGTACCTTCATGTGAAGCAGTACTTACAGATGCAGTACCTTTAGATGCAGTACCTGCAGTAGCAGTTCCTTCAGATGCAGTACTTGCACTAGCTTCATCATCTTCATCATCTGCTCTAACAGCCTGAACAACTTCCATCATGGAAGTAGTTAATGGTGTATCTGGACCTCTAAATAAATCACTTCTTCGAGCCATAAAAGTAAAAATCTTTGATTGTTGAACAATAACAGGCAATAAGTCTGTAGGTTTTGGCATATCAGCAAGTTGCTTGTTTAAGAAAACCTGTATAAACCGTGGGTACATTAGCCAAGTAGATCCATGTGAGATATGTGAAAGCATCCCATCCAGTATTAGCCTTGAGAAGTTAAAAACTCGATCCGTAGCTAACCCAACCATAGCAGATGCTATATTGGACCCAAACTGCTCCCAAGAAGTACTCTTAGCACTTATACAATGTAGCAACTCATGAACCAAAAATTTCCATTGAGGACAAAACAACTGTTTTCTGAATGTTTGTTCTGTTAAAGAACCTTCATAACCAATGTGCCCAAAAGTTTCCCAAATCAATTTCTTGGCAAAACGAATAGCACCATCATTATCATTAAACAGCAAATCCTCTCTAATAGATGCTTCAGTAATCTTCACAGTTCGCCCAACAATTGTAGCCCTAATATAAAATTCTTCATTCTCCATGTTTTCTCTTGCAGTAGCCCAAAATTCTTGAATCCAAGGCTCAATAATATCCGGCTCCACTAAAAGAGCATAACTGATTTACGACCCAGTTAAAAAATCAATAATATCGTGAAACGCCGCGTTGTCTTCAGTCTTGTCTAAATTTGCTACCATATTGTGCTTTGAAACAGTAAGTCGATTCGCCATTGGTGATTATGTAAGAACAAATTGAAATTGAATAAGAATGAGAGAAAGATGGAAACGATGCTAATGTAATAATATGAGAGGGAAAAGCGGAAAGTAGTTATTTATAGGAGAGATTTGAAAAATCATAGCCCAAAATAAAATAACCGTTAGCATTAATTACCCCTCAATATAACCATTGGAACAGTACTTTAATACGACAAACAGTACTTTCCACGTATGCAGTACTTTCCCAAAGCAGTACTTTCCAAGCAGTACTTTCAGGAAAAATAGTACTTTGCCAAATTCCTCCATAGAAACTAAGTATATACAAGTATCCTCCCCTCAAGCAATACACAGGACTATACTAACACCTTATAGTCCTCCCCTTAAATGTAGCTCAGTAGTTAATCATGCCAATACTCACCACCAAATGATTGAATCTTGAAACATCAAAGCCTTTGGTGAGTAAATCAGCTACATTATCATCTATGTGAACTTTAACCACATTAATGAGCCTATGCTCATAGCAATCTCTGATAAAGTGATGCCGAATCTGAATATGCTTGGTCTTGGAATGATAAACTGGATTCTTCACAATACAGATGGTACTCTCATTATCAATATTGATAAGAGTATTTTTGAAATTGAACCCATAGTCCAAGAGTTGATTCTGCATCCACAAAACTTGTCCACAACAGCTTGCAGCAGCTACATATTCAGCTTCAGTAGATGATGTTGCTGCAATTGTCTGCTTCTTGCATTGCCAGGAGACTAACCTTCTTCCAAGATATTGGCATCCACCAGTGGTTGATCTTATATCATAATTATCACCTGCATAATCACTATCTGAAAAAGCCTCTAAGTGAAAAGATGACTCTTTTGGATACCACAACCCCAACTTAGGTTGTTGTTTCAGGTAACAGAAGATTCATTTTACTGCATTCATGTGAGAGATCTTTGGTGAGACTTGATATCTTGCACATAAACAAACTGCAAACATGATATCAGGCCTTGATGCAGTAAGATACATAAGAGAGCCAATCATTGATCTGTAAAGCTTGACTTCAACTGATTGTCCATCTTCATCTTTGCCCAATGAATTGATAGATTTAATAGGTGTAGTAACAGCCTTCATATCATCAAAATTAAACTTCTTAAGTATGTCTGTAACATACTTGTCTTGACTGATAAAAATTCCTTCCTTTAACTGCTTAACCTGAAGTCCCAAAAAGAAAGTTAACTCTCCCATTGAACTCATTTGAAATTCCTTCTGCATCAGCAGCTCAAACTCCTTAACCATGGACTGTTTGGTAGCCCCAAAGATGATATCATCAACATAGACTTGAACTAACATGATATCCTTCTTGTCTCTCTTGATAAACAAAGTCTTATCTATAGCTCCCCTCCTGTATCCATGTTGTAATAAGAATGTAGAGAGCCTCTCATACCAAGCTCTAGGTGCCTGATGAAGGCCATAAAGAGCCTTAACCACCTTATAGACTTTGTTTGGATGTTTAGGATCTTCAAAACCTGGAGGTTGTTTCACATACACCTCTTCTGAAATAGTACCATAGAGAAAGGCACTCTTGACATCCATTTGGTAAACCTGAAAACCCATGTATGAAGCAAAAGCAAGAAATATTCTAATAGCTTCAATCCTTGCAACAGGAGCAAAAACTTCATCATAATCTACTCCTTCTTCTTGTCTATAGCCTTGAGCGACTAACCTTGCCTTGTTTTTGATAACATTGCCTCTTTCATCTCTTTTTACTCTGAAAACCCATCTGGTTCCAATAAGTCTCTTCCCATCTGGAAGATCACATAAAACCCAAACTTCTTGAAGTTTAAATTGAAGAAGTTCTTCCTGCATAGCTTCAACCCAGCTTTCTTTAGTCAAAGCTTGAGCAATATTCTTGGGTTCCTCTTGAGAGATGAAACAAGTAAATAAGCAGGTTTGATGGTCCTTATAATTCAGCCTGTTTTGTTTATACACAAAGCTAAGTAAAGCATTGTGAGGTTTTGTGAAACCCTTAGCTTTGTGTCTTGTCATAACTCCAGAAGTAGATGGACCAATGATTTGATCAGTTGGATGATTCTTATGAATCCGTAAGATTGGAGACTGTGGAACTCCATATGCATCATCCAGATTAGTATAATCAGCACCTTCATTGGAATCTGAGAAAATACCTTCATCTTCAAGCTCATCATCAGTTTCTTCTAATCCAGGCATGTTAGGATCATCCAAATCATCTAAAGTACTGTCAATAGGTGCAGCAGTACTTTGGTTGAAAGTACTGTGAGAGTACTCTGCAGTCTTGTTCTTCTTCTTTGCCTCTTCATAAGCTCTCCTTTGTTCATCAGTGTAAGAATGTGCTAATACATCTTGAAGAAGCATCTGATTAAGTTCCTCTCGAATAGATTGATCCTCAGCAGTTAATGAGGATTGTGGTGCAACAGTACTTTGTTTTGGAGAATCAGTACTTTGCTTAGGAACATCAATATTTTGTTTTGGACTTACAGGATCTTCATCAGGAACAGCATCAGGTCTAATATGAACTCCATGAACAACATATTGTAAATCTTCTCCATTATGCACTGGTTGATTTTCTTCTCTAACAGGTACATAGTTCGTTGAAGGAGATAAAACCACAAGATCAAACATCCAATCAGGACCTTTACCTTTCTCCTTGTCTTGATCTTCTAAAAACTCAACATGAAGACAGTCTTGAGTCTTCTTAGTAACTCTGTTGTATACTCGAAAGGCTTTACTGTTAGTGCAATAACCCAATAAGTATCCTTCTTCTGATTTGCCATCAAACTTCCCCAGATTATCAATGGTGTTTAAAATAGTAAGAGGACATCCAAAAGGCTTCATAAAACGAATGTTGGGTTTATTGCCCATCAGCAATTCATAGGGTGTCTTCATCTGTGGTTTGGTAACAGAGACTCTGTTAAGTACATAGCATGCAGTACTTACAGCTTCTGCCCAAAATTGAATAGGTAGATGGGAATCTGCTAGCATTGTCCTTGCTGCTTCAATCAAAGTCCTATTCTTCCTCTCTGCAACACCATTTTGCTGTGGTGTTCTAGCAATACTAAACTCCCTCTTTATGCCTTTATTTGCACAAAAGTCATCCATAGGCTTGTTCTTGAATTCAGTTCTATTATCACATCTAATACCTCTAACCTTGAGTCTTAATTGGTTTTCAAGTGCTATAATCAGTGTCTGAATAGCATCAAAGGTATCATCTTTAAAACCCAAAAAGAAAACCCAACTGAATCTACTGCAATCATCTGTAACAACCAAACAGTACTTTTTCTTATTTAAACTTGCCACAGAGACAGGTCCAAATAAATCCATATGTAACAGCTCCAATGGTTCTCTAATAGTTCTTTCCTCAAGCTTCTTGCAGGAAGCTTTGTGTTGTTTACCCTTCTTGCATGCCAAGCATGATTGATCATTCTTGTAAGTCTTTGAAGGTAAACCTCTAACTAGATTGCCTTTGACCAGTTTGTTGATATTCTTGAAATTAACATGGCCCAATCTTCTATGCCATTGATATGCCTCTTCAGATGTTGCTTTAGCCACCAAACATGTGGCTCTTCCATAAGAATGTAGACTCTTCATGTCTAAACTATACACATCATTTGTCCTTGGTACTCTAAGTACTACCATGTCATCATCAACAGGTTTAAAGTCAGAGGAAAGGATGAGACATTCTGTGTCAGTGAATAACACAGGATGCTTTTTATCACAAATTTGAGAGACTGAGAGTAAGTTGAATTTAAGCTCCTTCACATATCTAACATTCTCAAAGTCAATAAGCCCTGCTTTGATAGTTCCTTTGCCAGTAATCTTTCCTCCATTTGGATCATTCCCAAACGCAACTCTTCCTCCACTAATATTTCTAAAATCAGACATAATCTCTTTGTCTCCTGTCATACTTCCAGAGCACCCACTATCCACAATAAGATGATCTTTAAGCTCCTCTTCTGGGTTGCCCTGCACACAAAGAAAAGAGTTAGTGACTTTTAGGAACCCAAGCCATTACTGACTTGTGTTCCCCTTGTGGAGTTACAAACTCAAATTCTTTGAGTATGTAATTCCCACTATCTTTCAAATGATGATCCAAAATTATCTTTTGATCTTTAACATGTGGATTTTCAAAAATTTCTGGTTTTTCAACATAAATCTCTTTCACCAGATTATTAGCATTTTCTTGTATCACAAAAACATCAGATTCACTTTTTGTTGAAAGTACTGCGTGTCCCTCAGTAGTACCTTCCTTCTTAACCCATTCTGGTTTAACACGTGGTTCCTGTAATCTAGATCCCCTATGTGAATTGTAATACCTTGTAGGTTGATAGTGAGATCTCCTAGAGTTCCTATTCCAAGTAGTGTGATCAGTACCTTGTTTCTTAGCAGTACTTTGGAAAGTACTGTGAGATACTGAAGGTTTTGAAAAAGGTCTTCGCTGATGTGAGTATCTGTGATCTGGTGTGAAGTTTCTGTGATTTACCCTATTTGAATTATTCCAAATTGGTTTGTGCTCTCTAGGTTTGTGGTTGGCAGATCTGTTCTTTCGAAATTTGCTAAGATATTCTGAGTGTCGATCACAATCTTTGATTAAATGATTAGGACTATAACACACAAAACAAAGCTTTTGACCCATATGTCCAAAGTGATTTCTTCTATGTCTATGCCCAAAATTATTTTGCCTTCTTGGTGAATGATAAAATCTGTTTTGACCAAAGTTATCCCCAAAAGGTTTAGCAGTACTGTTTTGAAAAGGTTTTGCAGAAGGTACTGCTTGTTGAGCAGTACTTTGTTTTAAAGGTACTGTTTGATTTTGAACATTATTTTCAACAGCTTCTTTGGGTTTTTCAGACCTAGATTGAGCAACAAGCTTCTTCCTAAACTCTAGACAATCTACTCCAAAGCGAGAAACATCAGGCCTAGAGGGTTGATGACTAATAGGATGAGGAACAGCATGATAACCATTATCTTTCTTATACTCAGGAGGTGGTTCACTTATTGAGCCCTCATTACTAGATGTATCTACATAGTTAATAAGTTCATCATCACTAGTGGTTATGTCCTCAAAATCACCATCATCCTGATCACTAGGTTGGTTTTCATCTATGTTGCTAAAGTCCATTCCAAATCCTAAGCCTGTTCTAGTGTAAGCCCTTCTCTGTTTTTCAACATAAGCAACATGGGACAAGCCAGACTCTCCCCAAGCAGCAAACTTAGCTAACAATTCATCTCTTTCCTTAGTCAATTTCTCAATTTCAGCAATTTTACAGTTTAGTTTCCATTAACTAAGTTTTAACTGATAATCCTGTTGTTCATATTTTTCAGCCCAAGCCATTTCATTATTTTCATGAGTTAATATTTTGGCTTCCATAGACTCTAAAGTGATTTGATAACCTGCTACCTCAGACATAGCCCTAACACAATTATCTCTTTCAATCACATAATTGTTAAGTAATTTTAGATAAAACTCATAAAAGTTTGAACATACCTCAGAGATAGGAGACTGAGTTGGTGAAGTAGCCACCATAGCAAGAAGAACAGGATCATCTTCACTTTTTTTGCTCCAATTAAATCCTCCAAAGCCATCATTAGATTCCAAAGCAGCATGTTCAGGTTCTTCTTCAAAAGCAGTGCTCCAGTCCAATGCTTCCACTGTGTCTTCAACTGCATCTTCCACTGCTACCATACAGTAAGTCACTGGTTCATCATCAAATTCTTCACTCCAGTCAACTTCTGATAACTTCTCTTGAGCAACCAAAGCCTTTGTTTCAGTTATTGGAATTTCTTTGAGCTCAAGTTTTGGCTTCTCAGACGTTCTGTTTGCTTGATACTTAGCAAACCTGCACTCCCTTGCAAAGTGACCAGTCTTTTGACAATTGAAGCATTCAATTTGAGATTTGTCAAAAGTTATTCCTTGTTTTGGTTTGAAATCAATACTTTTGCCTGTCTTCTTCATGTACTTTTTAATCCTTGCAGTGATCATAGCAACTTGCCACCTAATATCTATTTCTTCAAGTGCATCTTCTTCAATCTGTGCTATATCCTCTTCATAAGTGACAGGTAAACTGGCTTGTTGTGCAAAGAAGGAGCACACAACTTCATCTGAGTGCAAAGTGGTAGATGGTGGGGCCTGCTGAGCATATGAAGGGGAATTGTAAACAGCAGTACTTTGAGAAACAGTACTTTGAGGAGAAGCAGTACTTTTGGAAGTACTGCTCTTCTTTTCAGATGATAGAAAAGCAATACTATGGGATTTGGAATTTGGTTGACCACTCATCTCATGTTCATACACCTTCAGTTGATGATAGAGATCATCAAAGTCCATAACATCCAATCCTTGTTGTCCTCTGATCATAGTAGCAATCACATGCCATGTAGATGGCAAGCTCCTTAGAAACTTCAAGTTAGCATCCTCAACTGACACTTCTGCCTTGTATAACTCCAACATGTTGAGGAGATTTTGAAACCTATCATATGCAGCATCAAGATTCTCTCTTTCACCAACTGTGAAAGTTTCAAATTGTTGCTTCAGCAAATTTCTGTGCATCTTCTTAGAGGCTTCATTCCCTCCAAATCTGGTCTTGAGAGCAGCCCAGAGCTGCTTAGCATCTTGAGCATCATGAAATTTGAGAAGATGACCATCTGGAATGGCAGATAAGAGAATGTTTAGAGCCTTCTCTTGATTCCTTAGGGTTGCTGCTGGTAAGACTGCCTTTGGTGCTATCGGTTGTCCAGGAACATTAATGGGATCTTGAACTACTTCATTCCCATTTACAATTACATTCCATAGAGCATGGTCTGTAATGGCAATATACTGCCTCATCTTCATGCACCAGAGATCATGTTCTCCCTTCTTGATTATTGGAATTCTGAGTGAGGTGATTGAGGGTGGTGGAACAGCTTCAGTCGACATCTTGAATATAGTTGAAGTAGGGTTTCTTCCTAGTCAGAGTTTCCACACAAGCTCTGATACCACTTGTAGGATCGATATACTTTAATCAAACTAACTTTAACTAGCTTGTTAAGGTTTAATAACCTTGGATAAATCCTAAGTTATTAACAAAGAAACACTGAGCAATCTTTATCAAGTACGCGGAATTTACTTAACAAAGCTAAGAAGAATAACTTTTATTATAAACTCTAAATCTGCTTATTATGCAGATACTCTATTACAACTCTAAGATAATCGAACTTCTCTCTAAAACACTAATTTGTAAACTCTAAAACTCTTTTTGGAATCGTACCTCTAATGCCAATCTAGGAGTCCTTTTATAGGCTCAAGGATATCCTAGTCGGTTTACAATTTGTAACCTTGTACGACAAGTAATCTAAACATAGAATACAATTCTTTCCATAAACGAATGTAACAGTTCTTTTGTTCTTGCAGTACTTTGACTTCGTAGTGCAGTACTTTGACTTTATCTTTAGCAGTACTTTGACTCTTTGACTGTTTCCAGTACTTTGCAGCTTACAGTACTTTCATGTCTTCAGTACTTTCATATCCCAACAACCTCTTTTATCTTCAGAAACTTTCTCTTACATCACTTCCCCCACGTAGTTGGAATAATAACACTAAAAGCCTTGATGAGTAAAACCTTGAGTTTCTCTACGGTCATGACATTTGTCTTCCCGGGATATCTTCAATCACTTAAAAGAATTAAGTTCATCAAGTTTACTCGCTTTGTGTTTAGATGTGTGTCTCCTTCCCCCTTGATGGTTTTGACACTTCAGAATCAGCAACATATTATAAGCCCAAATACTTGAAATCTTTTTGAGAAGACCACATTTAATCTTTGTGAGAATCAACTTGTTGAGCAAGTCTAATTGGGGATTAAATCTGGCTTTTCACTCTCCCCCAATTAGTGCTCTCCCCTAAACCGACAATCTTTTAATAAATGCCCAGAATAAGAAGAAGTCTTTGGATAATCAAATGCAACTCGTCTTTAGTCTTCTAACATACAGCAGAAGATGTAGAACCGACTGTAGACTCGACCTTCTTCAAGATTGTCCGAATGGGGAAATGGACAGTTAACATATTCTTCACACTAAATGCATTCCCGTTAACTTTGTAAATAGCAAATCCCCTTAATTCAAATCCCTCCCTATCAAACAAGAAAAGAAAGATGTTCATCAAGGTAATCAGCCTCGCAACTGGAAGCACTTTGTCATTATACTCATCAGTCCGTGTGAAGATGTCAACCAACGGCTCTTAGAAGAAACTCCATGTAAAGATGACCAGATAGAAGAAGCTCGGTTCTTACATGAGTTTGGAGCCGCTTGACCATTTATTCTCATATATCAATCATCATGCAGTAACTTCACACTTCTTCTCCCCCTCAAGAATTGCATACGGAGTTGCCATTCTTGATTGAATAAGTGAAAATCATCCAAATGTATTCTATTCACACTTCTCCCCCTCAAAGGTAGCGTATGATGTCGCCATTGATCGGACCCAAACTGTCAAGTTTATCACACAAGTCAACCACTTGTGAATGGTCAACCGTAATAAAATTCAAACAGTCTAAAACCAATACAATTAAGATCAGAGGAATATAGTGTTTCCCTAGGTCGTTAAGTCCCACGGAGGATTAATGGTGTTTGAACACGTTCAGACGTAAAATAATCACTAAGGATAGTGATCAGTAAGGATTTTGGATGGGAAAAAGTTTGTGATTTGGAATATTTATACCTAAAGGAAAAAGTTTGTAAATTACAGGGGCTTAAATGCAAATTAAAGAAAATTAAAAGGCTAAATTATATTAAATAAACGCTATCACTATTTTTAAAATTGGATTTTCTTGATTTATAAAACAAAATAACTTAAATAAACTATTTTAATTAAAATGTAAACCTAAATTATCTAAAAATGTGACCTAGAATGAAAACGTGCGTTATATGTAAAAATTACGCGAGTGCGCAAGTAAAAACGTAAAATTTGTAAAATAAAAATCCTACGAGTGTGAAAACAATTTTCTTACTTACTATATGACAAAAGAAAATTTTAGAAAAAAGATTTATATTTTTTTGACTTTTATATTTTTAATTATAAATTAAATACTATTTTAAACTAATTAAATGATTAAAAATACTAAAACTATTTAGAAAATTCTGAAACTTTTTTATAAAATACTTTATAATAATACAAGGCTAGGAAAAATACAAAAGATGTAACAGCTTATTTTAATAAGCTGTAAATAAGCTAATGTATACGAATAAGCTAAATGGACAAAAAGGGGTAAGTATTAAATGTTGCAAAGAAATACCAGTCAAAGACCCAAGGGCAGTTGGTGAGTGTGTTGTGTGGTGAGCTGGGTGGCCAGGGTTCGAATCCCAGCACTGGCTTTTTGCAAAATATTTTATTTTTGGATTTTTCTTTTACAAACTAATTAAGTACAATGAGATAAGCAATTTATAAAACTAAAACTTTTTATGAAAACCACTAATAAGCTCAGATTGAGCTTATTATTTCTTAACAGTGGTGCAAGAATTAGAATAAGCACAAGGTTAAGCCAAAATGGCTAATAAGCTAGTAAATAAGCCAAGGTGAACTGAAAACAAGTTAAACAACTGATAATAAGCTAGAATGACAACTGAAAAAGCAAAATAACTTATAAATAAGCATTAAACAAACCCAAATAAGCACTAGCTTAACTGGTTGCACAGGACACTACTTGGATTTCTAGGTACTTTCTAGCTAATATTTAAGCATTTTAATAAGCTAGGAAATGAAAAAGAACTCTGGAATTAACTAGTATACCAACTAAGCTTTACAAAAAGCTAAAGCTCTCACTGTGGTGTTCACAGGTGAGCTTATAATGAGCTTATGAAAAAGGGACTAAACACTGACTGATTGGTGAACTAAATGAAATGAACAAAACTAAAAGCAAGTAGCAGGCTAATTAAATAAGCTAGAAATGGGAAAACTAGCACTGGAACCTTGAGACAGCTAGGTAAGCTTCTCAAAAAGCTAAGGTACACAAGTTAAAGCTAACTAATGAGCTCTTGATGAGCTTATGAAACTGGATGGCTCACTGTGCACAGGGCATGTTTTTGGAAAAGTACTTAAAAGAAACAAAGAAATAAGCAGTTTATAAGCTAAGTAGATATAAACTAAGATTTTTCTAGTGAAGATGAGCAACAAAACTCTAATTTCCCAAAAGATTATAGGCTAAATCTTAATATTAAACATACATTAAAATTCTCAATTTTATTCAAAAACTGCTATTGAGAAATTTTGACTTTTTGAAGAAATGAACTAAGTTGACTTTTATGAACTTATGATTGATTCTATGGACTGAATTTGTTATAACAAGGTGAAATGAGATTATCTAGAGCTATAGTAACAACTTTTAAGCATGTGTGATGAATTTGGCAATCCAAATTCCTAACAGTGACTAACTAAGGAGAATTTAAAGATAATTTTGACTTTTTATCTAACAAACACTGGATTTTATGTTTTGACTGAGCTAATAGGTTGTATTGTGACATATATCAAACAAGAACAACTCCACAAACAACTTCTAACACAGTTTTCACATCAAATCCAAACACCCCTTTAGTAAACTGTTTTGAGCCTTTAAACACTAAAACAAGTTTTTAAACCAAGTAATCTATTTATTATCTTAAGTTAACTATAATAAGACAGGATTGAACTGGAATTAACAATATTTAAACACTTATACTAAGAAATGCAAAGTTTAAAGAAATGGCTTACAAGTG
The DNA here is from genome assembly GCA_019973895.1 of Chrysanthemum seticuspe. NCBI lineage: Eukaryota > Viridiplantae > Streptophyta > Magnoliopsida > Asterales > Asteraceae > Chrysanthemum > Chrysanthemum seticuspe. The sequence goes on from BPTQ01000007.1 coordinate 54,790,785, forward strand.
GCTTCCAAGCTCAAAACTGAGAACTGAGGCACACAAACACAACCTATAGCTTCCCAAGAAGCACTAAACCAAGGCAATCCAATATCAACCTTGCTCCAGCTTCTTGATAACCTTCACCATGGATTTTTGATTTTCCATCATTTTTTTAGTATTTTTGGTATTTTTGCTTTTGACTTCTAAACTGACTTTTATGGGTTTCTAATAGCTTACATAAGCTATATAGGAGCTTATGTGATCTTATGAGTCCAAATAACATCTACAAAACAACATTTGAACTTATTGAGATTTTGAACAAGTAAAATTGCATAAACTGAAATTGAGACTTAAAACTGTAATTGATGTTCACAAAAGCTTTATTGTACACTGAAAACTTGAAATACAGAGCTTGAAAGCTAAAACATACACTGGAATTTTTAATTAAGCTAAAACGACATAAACTAAAATAAATTACACTAGATAGATGACTACATTGCTCCATCTCTATCTTTATAATGATCATTTAGACTCCTTGTCGACCTCTGATTGTTTCCCACCTCATCTCGGCCATTGAAACCTTCTAATTCATCACCACTGTCCATTTGGCAATTTTGGCGCCAAAAAATTCTTTGAGCAGGTTTTTGCATTTAATGTAATTTGGTGGATGTGGAGGTGGAAGGGGGTGGTTAACTAGCTGTTAGGGTGAGGTGGAAAGGGTAGGAATGAAAACCATGGTGGTTTTGATAGGTGTCTGGTTTTGGCGGCAATTATGAGAGACGATGCACAGTGACACTAGTATTTGACTTTTGTTGACCGAGGGATATTAGTAGACGGGGGGTTCACAATGGGGGGTCACAGGTTTATGACAGGGGTTCTTTTGGGCTTGGCTGGGGTTCAAAATACACAAAGGGGGATTTGGTTTAAGCTTATATATAAGGACCATTCACGTAATTTTCTGTTTTATGAGGGACCAAAACTGCCAACATTTCCAAACTTATCAAAAGGACCAAACTTGCCAATCTTTAATAGTACAAGGACCATATTTGATTATTTTCACTTTTTAAATATCCGAGGACTATTTTTGACATTTTTTAAAGTTGAGGGACCAAAGTTGTAATTTTGCAATTTTTAAACTTTAAAGGGTTTGTTTTGACAACTTTTGAATCCCATGGACCTTAAATGACATTTTGCTTAATTTTGATTTACCAGAGACTAGATTTGACAACTTATGAAACTTTGGGAGACTAAAACTGCCAATTATGCAAACTTGATACGTTTTTCATCTAATTTTGGTATTTTTGCATTTAAAACACATAAAACACTTATTTGTGATATTTTTATCATTTTGATGCATTTCTGAGTGTTTTCAGATGTTTTTGCAGTCTAAAAGGTACAAAAATGATGAGTATTTAGACACTCATCAATCCCCCACACTAAGATATTGCTAGTCCCTAGCAATCTTTTTAGAAAACTTAATGGATTTCATCTCTTTACCAAAAGCCATTACTTCTGGAGTAGCCAATTGTTTTAGTTCAAGTAAGAACTTTGGTACAATGATAACCAAATGATTTTGTGCAAATCATAAGCTGTAAACGGATTTGATTTGTCTTTACCAGAAGCCGTTTGATTCTGGACTAGCCAACTCTTAGATAAATATCTTTGGTGAGTCGATTACCAATTATGGTTTTCCAACTGCCTTTACCACAAGCCATAAACTTGCGGGCTAGCCAACTCTTTAGTAATTAAAGATATGGTGAGCTGAACACCATACAATTTTGGGCAAATTGCAAGCCATAAACGGATTTGAGATATCTTTACCAAGAGCCGTTTGCTCCTGGATTAGCCAATCCTTTTGTGGGTTAGACATGGCGGACTGATTACCATTTGCTGAGTAAGTGTAAAACACTTACTCCAAAAAAAAATTTGGCCAAAAACGGGGGAATTGGGTGATATAATTACACGATAAAATTCGTGAGAATTCCCCCCCACACTAGAAATGAATATTGCCCTCAATATTCAAAGTACCGGCGGTTATGCCGAAACATAGAACGTAAAAGGGAAATACTACGGCCATTATCTGAATTTTTTTTTTTTTTTTTTTTTGAAACTTTATATACAACAGCGGGGGGCAACTCCCCCACACTAGGGTGGTAGAAAATAGAAAGAAGTCAGAAATACGGGTGAAAACCCATATAGTGTGCTATTGTTTTTGATTCCCGAGTCGCTAGCTTGACTCGACCCCGTATTCATTTGTTCATGGGGAAAGTAACGTGGAAAACCAATCTCGATCAGACTTTCATTCACAGTGTTAATAAACATATGAACATCAGAAAGTTCCACTCCGGCTAGATACAACCGGTATTTTTAATAGTAGAAACTATAAAGGATAATACCGGGGTCAAAGATGGTGTCCTCATTCCCGAAAGAGAAAAGGGAAAGAGCAACCACGCCATCCGTAAAGAATGGAATAAAGATGTGCATCACAATGCATGTCCATTCCTCATCAGTAAGAAGCAAATCACCATTTTTGACATTTTTAAGCTTAAACTTGAAGCTTGTATGGTGATTGTCAAAGGAATTTCCTGTAGGGAGGTTTGGAAACGGTTCTTCAATCAACAGATTTTCTAGAAAAAGGATGTCCCCCTCCGAATCAAAGTAAGTATTATCAATTCCTGTTGGAATCGACTCATCACTAAGAAAGGCATCGACTTCATTCCAAAAGTTGTCATCTTCCTCATCCGGAGTGAGAGAAGGAATGGAAAAGTCGAAAACGATAAAACTCGGAGATGATGGATCATTTTTGAGCAATTCTTCAATGGGAAGAATGTCTCCCATTGGATCACAAACATCATCATCCAATCCAGATGAAACTGAAGAGAGTTTGGTTTCATCCACAGAGTTAACAAACTCGATACGATAAACTGGTTCCGGAGGTGGGACAAGTGGTGTGCTCTTAGAGCTAGCAATTTCCACTACTTCCGATAAAGTCTCCGATTCTAGATCATCATCATCAAGAACACTCTTGACTTCCTTGGTACAACTTTCAAACCATTTGTTTGAACCAGGGTTGATTTTCATAGCTTTTAGCTCAGCACGTTTTTGGTGACTCCTCTTAACCGTGAAATTTAAGAGTGTTGCATTGATTCTTTCAGATTTTTGATCAATTGTGGCAACACTATGTTTGGATAGAGGTTTGGAGTTCTGGTTGATATTAAACGTGAGTTCTTCGTTGTCAACCCGTATGGTCAACTCTTCAGCAAATACATCAATTAGAGCACGGCTCGTTCTCAAGAAAGCTCTCCCTAAGATGAGGGGAACTCTAGGATCTGCATCAAAGTCTACTACAACAAAATCAGTAGGAAAATGAAACTTTCCTACTTTTACCACGACATCCTCGGCTATCCCAAGTGGACGAGTTATGGTACAGTCCGCTAGCTCAAGTGTCATACAAGTAGGAGTAAGTTCAGGAAGAGACAGTTTCTTCCATACTGAGAGTGGCATGAGGTTAATGCTAGCGCCAAGATCGGCCAAGGCGGAGCATTGAACCATCCCCAAGAAATCACACGGGATTAAAAACCTGTCGGGGTCTTCAAGCTTTTTGGGAAGCTTTTTGAGAAGGACCGCAGAGCATTGCTCATTGAGAGGGTTTTAGCCATCTCAGATAACTTATCTTTGTTGCTCAGTAAGCCTTTAAGCGTGGATGCAAATTTGGGCATTAAAACGAGAGCATCAACGAAGCTTATATCAAAGTGCAATTCATTGAAAATTTGGAAAAATTTTTCCATTTGCTCTTTGGTTTTGTCTTTGAGCTTCTCATCATGCAATCTTGATGGGTAAGGAAGTTGACTAGACTTTTGAGCCAGGATGGAAGTCATTTCTGGCTCAGAATTTGTCTTCGGAACTTCGGGTTCCGGACTTAAAGCTTGGACTACCGAAGGTGGGACGTGTGCGGTACTTCGTGGGCTTGAGAAATGCACCTTGTCCGTTGTATCCTTGGTAACTTGACTCATTGCTCCTGGTGGAGGAGGCATTGGAGTCGAAGGTCCATTGTGCGTCTTAGGTTCACTATCTACTACCTTTGGGAGAGAAGAAGAAGAGGTAGTAGGAATAGTGGGTCCATCGTATGATACACCACTTCTGGTTGTGATCGCCTTTGCGTCGCCCCTCGGGTTAGCGATCGTGTTGCTCGGAAGTTTTCCTGAGCCCGAGGGTTGATCATTTAAAGACTTCTTAATGTCAGAAATCTGGCTAACCAACAATCTGTTCATTTCATCTTGGGATTTCATGAATTGCTTCAATAGCTCATCAGATGATGGTCCAGTTGGAACAATGGCTTGAGTTTGATTAGGAAAATTCTGGCCTCTAATGTTCGGATTAGGGCCTTGATTTTGAAATTTTCCTTGATTAGGATTCACATTCCCATGAAATTGATTCCCTCAATTGAAATTGTTTTGATTAAAGTTTCCTTGATGTTGGAAACCTTGATTTGGTCCAAAGCGATTTTGATTGCCATGGTTTTGCACAGGAGGAAAACCAGGTGGTGTCATACTGCTAGGTGCACGGTAGTTTGGTTCATTTTGAGGACGGTATTGATTACCTCCCTGATGTGAAGTACCGGCTATAGCATTGGCTTCAAACGGACTACCATCGGTGGCAGTACAGTTGTAGTATGCATGAGGGCCACCACAAGTAACACAGACCTCGACTTTCTTTACTTCACCATGTGATGGTGTCTGTGTGAAAGTGACTTTCTTTTGGTTAGCAAGAACCAAAGCCTGAACAATATCCGTGAGTTTGTCAATCTTAGCATCGGTGCTAGATGTACTCACGGAAGATGAAGTAGAAGGTCCAACATTAGACTGAGACTGATATGTCTTTATTCGGAAAGGGCGGACCTGGGACTTGTTTTCAATGATTTGCAAGGCTTCTTTTGTGGTCTTGCTCAGGAAATTACCTCCCGCGGAGGCATTTAAAGAGTCTTGGTCAGCTTGTCTCAGACCATTGTAGAAAGTATCCATTTGCATTAACTCGGTAAGACCATGATGTGGACACTTGCGGAGCAACTCTTTGTAACGATCCCATGCCTCCCCGAATGATTCATCAAATCTTTGCGAGAATTTCATTATCTCATTCTTAAGACTTGTAGTTCGGGATGGAGGATAGAATTCGTTAACAAACTTAGTGACTAAATCCTCCCATGTCTTAATGGAACGAGGGGGTTGTTTCTCAAGCCAATTCCGGGCTTGTCCCTCTAGAGAGAATGGGAACAGAAGAAGCTTAATTGCTTCATGTGGGACATTCTTGTATTTGATGGTAGATGCAATCTTGTTAAACCATCGAATATGTGCATGAGGATCATCCCGCTCAAAACCATAAAATAGGCTTTGGGTTACAAGATTAAGCAACCCGGTTTTGAGCTCAAAGGTATCAGCCACGATGGCTGGGACAATAATGGCATCTCCGTAACCCTCGATGGGTGCTTGGAGAAGCTCATTCATAGGCTTATCTTCTGCCATTACGACAGGGGGTGGTGATGCTAGACGTTCCTCAGTCACGGCTGAAGGAGCAGAACGTCCTCTACGTCTACGAGGAATATTTGCAAGCTCAGAAAGTGGACTTGTAGAACTGGAAGAACGAGTGCGCATGCACTAAGTATATAAATCAGTTTTTAAAACAAATGCGAGGCAAAACGACAAGTGAACTTAAACCAATAATCACAAATGAAATGGCTTCTTTGAAAAAGGTACACCAAATCACAAGGACACAAAGGTAAGTTTTGATCTTTAAGATTGGGAACTTATTAATGTTCACAACCCCAGTTGGTAGGTGTTCTGCCTTGGTTTGCGGTGGTTGATTTTTATGTATTTATTAAGTACCACTAAAAAGACGTAGGTATGGATTTGTGCTAAGGGTTTAAATACTTTTGGACAATATTTTTGGTATCGTCTTGTTTAACCAAATCGTACCTCTTTAAGAATCACCTTAAAGAAAATACAAGATAGAAAACGTTACGATTGTTTTGTTGTTTTATATTTTTTTTGGTGTTGTTAACACTTTAGGAAAAGTGTTAATGAACTTTTTGATATCTTTAAAAAAAAACTGTTTACAAAAGGTGGTATATGTGCAAGTATGGATCTGAAAATGCTTAGAACACGCTTACAGCCTCCCCGGCAGCGGCGCCAAAATTGATCGGTCCCTGTCACACCCCCAAATTACCTGTTTTGCAGCGGAATGGAATTCCTGGGGATTGACTGTCATAGCACCACAATCACAGTTATATTGAACGACCTAAAGTGTCGTTTGAAAAGAACATCGTTTGATTTAATAAAACAATCAGAGTTTACAAAGTAGATCCCAAATGAAAATCAACTTGTGCGGAAATAAGTTTGTTACAATTCAAACGATGTTTTGAAGTACGCAAAACCCAAGTGAGACGCGTCGTCATCGCGACTCCATGATGTGTCCAAATGCATGCCATGAAGTGAATGCCTTAGATACCTGAGATAAAACATGCTAAAAGTGTCAACACAAAGGTTGAGTGAGTTCATAGAGTTTGTATTGAAATGTAAAGCCTTTCAAAATCGTTTATGCCGCAAAGGCATTGTAAATCGTTGAAATGTAAAGACTTTCAAAATCGTTAATGTAGCAAAGGCATTGTAAATCCACTCAGTTCCAAGTCCCGCCCATACAAAACTTGCAACCTGTGTGTTCACAACCCATTGCCAGAATGTGTATAGTTTATGTTCCAAACATATGATGTCAAATGAATTCACAAATAGTGCATAACTTAATGTATCCACAGTTACTTAATATAACACATAATTTGTACGGTTTCAAATTGTTCCATGACCATTAGTGCAATGATTATACCAAGACCATCAGCTCAATGAATGTACCAAGACCATCAGTCCAATGAATATACCAAGACCATCAGTCCAATGAATATACCAAGACCATCAGTCCAATGAATATAATATGAAAGTTCTAAATATGGCAAAACTGTTTCTACGCATGACTAAGCATTCAGTTCAGTTAAACATGTAGTTTCAAATAATCATGATAGTTATGAAAATAATTGAGCATGTATCTCCCCCAAAACATTTATGAAAACAAGTAAAAGTAGGGGCTATGAAAACTCACTTGGTGGAATGATGCGAAGACAAAAGTGAGTACACCGAGATGTAATGTGATACGTTAATCTTAACCTATTACGAATGGTATGATATGTCATGAGTTGCAATGTAATGTTATGCATGCACTTCGTATGTTATTTATACCATTTACGAGTTTTTGAAAATGTTACTCGTCGACGAAAAAATACTCGTTTGACGTCTTGACCCTTCAAAAAATGACTTTACATGTTTTTACGTCAAAATGTCATCCTACAATGGTTTTATAATGATTTTTGGTGAAATTACCATTTTTCGTCGCAAAACAATGTCGTCGGAAAAATCATGAAATCAACAAAAATGGCTCCGGAAAAGTAGTCGTAAAACGGTGTACGTCGATCGTTAGAGAACGAACTCGACGGTTTTGGAAAGTTTGTATCGATATCTAGAAGTTTCAGTTCAGGAGTTTTCGTCCAAAAGGTCTCGATCATAAAGACATTAAAGGTTAAAGTTGGTGATTTTTGCTAATTGTGTGCAGAAAATAAGTTTCGGCCAATGATTGAACATTCGTAATTAATTCATTAAAACTCCGCTTGACAAACGGCTTTTTGTTTTGAAAAATATGGCCGGTGAACTTGATTTTACTAAAAGACACTTCGTTATAAAAAGTTTCACAACCGGGTTAAAAACTGCCGCAAACATGGACGTTAGAGCTAATGAAATACTTGAATCGTAAAAATAATATAATTTTCAGAAAATAATATTTACGGCAACTTTATGAAAACGGCCATATCTTTGTCGTTTTAAATCCGTTTTCTACGTAAAATATGTCCTTAGCTTCGTATCGAAGTAAACTAATATATTTTTGACAAGTCGAAATAATTTGTGAAGCTTAAGGCTCGTTTTTGACCCGAAATATGTAAAAACAGCAAGCTGAGTTTTTCAGAAAAATATACGTTTCGTCGTAAAACTTTAAAAATTCACTACGGCTTCGTTATAAGTCCGTTTTTATCCGTTCAAAAGGCCACGGATTCGTTTTAAAGTATATTTTCTAAAAATCAAGGCCAAAGTTTCGTACAATCTGTTGGTTTTTCCAGAAATTCGAATTAAGGACAGAACGTAAAATATACATATCGAAAATAGTTTTTCTCGGACAAAACCTATTCTAATCCCTTCAAATCAACTCCAAAGCTAATCTAATCCTACCATACACCTTCTTAGGGTGTCATGGGTTCCTAATCACCATCAAGACCAAAGAATACCATGGGAGTAATTATAGGATGACCATATTGTATATATAACTTAAAAATCATGAAATAAATGGTATAAATCACATAACATGCATATAAGCTCCAAAAATGAAAGGAAACATATGAAAATGACAAGGAAACATGAAAATGATAAGAATATGCTTACAAGTGAAAATGAAGAGGTGTAGGTAACAAGGATTAACTTAAATATCCTTAGTTTTTATTTCAAAACCATAAAAAGGATATGATCTAGGTTGATAAACACACTTGATTTTTGCAAAACTTTGATCCCTTGGTTGCTCTTGATGAGTGGCCGGTTCTATGGAGCCAAAGAAAGAAGAGAGAAACTAATTTTTGCTACTAGTGAATTATTGGTGAATGAGGTTTTAAATGAGATGAAGACTTTATATATAGTGTATGAATCTAGTCATAAAAAAAAATCTACCCAACTTGATTTCCAATCCCCCATGGCCGGATTTTTGGGATTGTGTTTCATCCATATTATTTTTTTTTTTTTTAAATCTATTACTTGTATATATGTTGTGTTATTTGTGTAGAAAGTGTAAGTAAAATGTGTAGAAATGTACAAATAAAGGTAAAAATGAGAATTTTTGGTACAAGTAAGTTTTTAATAGCTCAAAATAGAATGTAATGAGTTAATAAAAATTGTAAAAATACTTTCCTTGTGAAAATTGAGTGATAAAATAATTATCGTAAAATTTTTAAGAAAACGACGTAATAATTAAACTTTAACGATTAATGTACGAAATAAATTTGAAACGCTAGGAAAACTAAAAATATAGTTTTTATGAACTAGATGTAAGTTTAAAAATACCTCGGGATCATTTTTGAAAGTAACGGTTTAAATATACAAAATAATAACTCACGCGATAAATATTATAAAATATAAAAATTTACGCGTAAAATATGAAATGAAATGTCGTGAATGAATCAATGAGATGCACATGATGTCAATGAAATGTAGACTAATCATAGTCCATATGAAATGTACGTGATGTCATGATCATGAATTCGCCGCTAAACCTTCAAGGTTACGCGAATTTGAAACAAGTAACCCAAGTTTACTATAAATGTTGAAATAATGAGACATGAATGGTGTCGAGAAATGACCTGAAAGTACGGGTTGTCACATTCGCCCATCCAAAAAGGAATTCAGTCCCTGAATTCAATCGTTGTTAGGTCTAACGGGTTTAGGGTTTGATGTAGCAAACTTTCCCATTCCCGAGCAAAACCCTCAAAAGACTTTTTGGTAACCGATTTTTACTTAATCTCACAACTCATCAAACAAGAACTGTCATGAGATTAGGCTAAATCGGTTTAGGTAACAACTTGTTTCTAGCTCGATCGTTGCAACTCATCAAACAAGAACTGTCACGCGGATCAAACTGGAAACAAGTGGTTTGAAAAAAAAATCTTTTGAAAATTTGGCTCGATTACGGAATTGCTTGCACATATAAGACTACTACCCCCTTCATTGCATGATTCTTCCTGAATTAGACATAGGTGATCAGGCTATGTATAATTTAGGAGTAACTATGCAATGCTTGGACTAATCGACTCATATGTTGTTTGGTGTTGAGTCAACTGATGTTAAAATTGTGATGAACATCGAGGAGAGAAGACATGGAGAAGTGTCGTTAAAATAATAGTTAAAATAAAAAGGAATTAAAATCCTTGTAAATGATATCGAATCGAAAGGAAATAAAGTACGATAGATGAGAATATTTTACAACGAGTAGTTTAGCAAAAGTAATACATCGTTAAATTATAAAGTTTCGGATACGATGGAAGACATAAAATTAGTACAACATAGTACATAAGGAGAAATAAGACTGTTAGTTTCCGAACTTCTTCAGTCTTCCGCGTCGTTGATACCTTGACGAGCTCCTTCTAACATATATACATTCCCATGAGCACCTTCGACTTGTTGACCTTGGTTTTGAGGACATTGATTCCGATAGTGTCCTTGCTCCCCGCATCTGTAACATGTAACCATGGCCTTGCCTCTACAATTCCTGGCAAGGTGTCCCAGTTGTTGACACTTGTAGCACTTAGCAGGACAAAGACCCGTGTGATGATACTTACATCGATTACATAGTGGGTAGGTTCCAGCATAACCTCTGCCTTCTATTGGTGCAGCAACATATACCATCGCAGTTTCTTGCCCTCTTTTCTGCTGTTGATGATGGTTAGTGTTGTGGTTGTGGTTGTTGTAATCTCCTTGGTCGTCTTCCCATTTCCTTTTGTTGTTGTTGAGTTGGTTATCGCCGTTGTTGTTGTTTTGGTTGGTGTTTGTGTACTTGCCTCTCTTCACTACCTGGGCCATGAGCTTTTGAGTCAATCGAATAGCTTCCTCAATCGTTTGCGGGTCAGAAGAAGTCACGTCACCTTGAATAATTTCAGGAAGTCCATCAATGAAAGCCTCCAGTAGCTTCTCATTATCCGAAACCATAGATGGACATAACACGGCCAATTCTTGGAATCTCCGAATGTAAGTGTCAATATCATACCCAATAGTTTCTAGTTCATAGAACTCCGTCTCCAACTTTTTCACTTCTGTTCGAGGACAAAACTTCTTAGTCACCAAACTCTTGAATTGCTCCCAAGTAAGCTTGAAAGCATTCTCCATTCCAATCGGTTGAGCATATGAATTCCACCAAGACAATGCTCCATCAAGTAAAGTACTCGTAGCAAATTTGACCTTACTATCATCCGGACAGTTACAAAGCAAAAACACGGATTCCAACTTTTCAAACCATCGTACCATTGCTGTAGCTCCTTCCGTCCCTCTAAACTTGGTGGGTTCGCCACTTTTGAAATCTTTGTACGAACATTTCTTAACCCCAGATCCTCCTGCATTACCAGTAGCAGCAGCTAGTCTAGCGGCTTCAGCAGCAGCCGTGGCCTCAGCAACAGCAGCAGCCACCGTTTCCCTTTCAACTCTTAGAGCATTTGTAATGCTATCATTCACTAACTTCTGAATAGCCGCTTGGGTCATTTCAACTGTAGCTTTCTTCGGTGCCATATCTTCTTCAAAACAAGAGGAAATGTGAGACGTAGCAAAATCCGATGTTAATAATAAACGCTCCAAAGAAATGTGATAAGAAATGATAAATTTGAGGTTATGTTTCAAAAATGATCGACGGGTTCCGAAAAGATGGGTTATGAGGTGTTGTAAGTGCTTCAATGTATGATGGTTTAGAGACTTAATGTGTGAATAAAGTGTAACTCAACATGTTAGTGGTGAAACAAAGGAGTGAGAATGACTTCGCCCTATTAAAAGGTTCATCTCGGCATTCAACGTTATCGGTGATGAATCAGCTGATATAAAAATTGTGATAGGAAATGACAAGGAATTCTCCACGTTAGAGTATGGGGAAAAGATAATGGGATGGGCATTTAAGGGCATCCATGTGACAATCAATGTGAAATGAAAGTAAATAACTCGAAAAATGTACGTATAATCCGCATGCAAAGTGAACATGCACTTGTGATGAAATGATGAGATGCTATGATAATGTAGTTATAGTCTAGGGTCAATGATGCAACCTAGTTCTCTATAACTGAAGCTCTGATGCCAATCTGTCACACCCCCAAATTACCTGTTTTGCAGCGGAATGGAATTCCTGGGGATTGACTGTCATAGCACCACAATCACAGTTATATTGAACGACCTAAAGTGTCGTTTGAAAAGAACATCGTTTGATTTAATAAAACAATCAGAGTTTACAAAGTAGATCCCAAATGAAAATCAACTTGTGCGGAAATAAGTTTGTTACAATTCAAACGATGTTTTGAAGTACGCAAAACCCAAGTGAGACGCGTCGTCATCGCGACTCCATGATGTGTCCAAATGCATGCCATGAAGTGAATGCCTTAGATACCTGAGATAAAACATGCTAAAAGTGTCAACACAAAGGTTGAGTGAGTTCATAGAGTTTGTATTGAAATGTAAAGCCTTTCAAAATCGTTTATGCCGCAAAGGCATTGTAAATCGTTGAAATGTAAAGACTTTCAAAATCGTTAATGTAGCAAAGGCATTGTAAATCCACTCAGTTCCAAGTCCCGCCCATACAAAACTTGCAACCTGTGTGTTCACAACCCATTGCCAGAATGTGTATAGTTTATGTTCCAAACATATGATGTCAAATGAATTCACAAATAGTGCATAACTTAATGTATCCACAGTTACTTAATATAACACATAATTTGTACGGTTTCAAATTGTTCCATGACCATTAGTGCAATGATTATACCAAGACCATCAGCTCAATGAATGTACCAAGACCATCAGTCCAATGAATATACCAAGACCATCAGTCCAATGAATATACCAAGACCATCAGTCCAATGAATATAATATGAAAGTTCTAAATATGGCAAAACTGTTTCTACGCATGACTAAGCATTCAGTTCAGTTAAACATGTAGTTTCAAATAATCATGATAGTTATGAAAATAATTGAGCATGTATCTCCCCCAAAACATTTATGAAAACAAGTAAAAGTAGGGGCTATGAAAACTCACTTGGTGGAATGATGCGAAGACAAAAGTGAGTACACCGAGATGTAATGTGATACGTTAATCTTAACCTATTACGAATGGTATGATATGTCATGAGTTGCAATGTAATGTTATGCATGCACTTCGTATGTTATTTATACCATTTACGAGTTTTTGAAAATGTTACTCGTCGACGAAAAAATACTCGTTTGACGTCTTGACCCTTCAAAAAATGACTTTACATGTTTTTACGTCAAAATGTCATCCTACAATGGTTTTATAATGATTTTTGGTGAAATTACCATTTTTCGTCGCAAAACAATGTCGTCGGAAAAATCATGAAATCAACAAAAATGGCTCCGGAAAAGTAGTCGTAAAACGGTGTACGTCGATCGTTAGAGAACGAACTCGACGGTTTTGGAAAGTTTGTATCGATATCTAGAAGTTTCAGTTCAGGAGTTTTCGTCCAAAAGGTCTCGATCATAAAGACATTAAAGGTTAAAGTTGGTGATTTTTGCTAATTGTGTGCAGAAAATAAGTTTCGGCCAATGATTGAACATTCGTAATTAATTCATTAAAACTCCGCTTGACAAACGGCTTTTTGTTTTGAAAAATATGGCCGGTGAACTTGATTTTACTAAAAGACACTTCGTTATAAAAAGTTTCACAACCGGGTTAAAAACTGCCGCAAACATGGACGTTAGAGCTAATGAAATACTTGAATCGTAAAAATAATATAATTTTCAGAAAATAATATTTACGGCAACTTTATGAAAACGGCCATATCTTTGTCGTTTTAAATCCGTTTTCTACGTAAAATATGTCCTTAGCTTCGTATCGAAGTAAACTAATATATTTTTGACAAGTCGAAATAATTTGTGAAGCTTAAGGCTCGTTTTTGACCCGAAATATGTAAAAACAGCAAGCTGAGTTTTTCAGAAAAATATACGTTTCGTCGTAAAACTTTAAAAATTCACTACGGCTTCGTTATAAGTCCGTTTTTATCCGTTCAAAAGGCCACGGATTCGTTTTAAAGTATATTTTCTAAAAATCAAGGCCAAAGTTTCGTACAATCTGTTGGTTTTTCCAGAAATTCGAATTAAGGACAGAACGTAAAATATACATATCGAAAATAGTTTTTCTCGGACAAAACCTATTCTAATCCCTTCAAATCAACTCCAAAGCTAATCTAATCCTACCATACACCTTCTTAGGGTGTCATGGGTTCCTAATCACCATCAAGACCAAAGAATACCATGGGAGTAATTATAGGATGACCATATTGTATATATAACTTAAAAATCATGAAATAAATGGTATAAATCACATAACATGCATATAAGCTCCAAAAATGAAAGGAAACATATGAAAATGACAAGGAAACATGAAAATGATAAGAATATGCTTACAAGTGAAAATGAAGAGGTGTAGGTAACAAGGATTAACTTAAATATCCTTAGTTTTTATTTCAAAACCATAAAAAGGATATGATCTAGGTTGATAAACACACTTGATTTTTGCAAAACTTTGATCCCTTGGTTGCTCTTGATGAGTGGCCGGTTCTATGGAGCCAAAGAAAGAAGAGAGAAACTAATTTTTGCTACTAGTGAATTATTGGTGAATGAGGTTTTAAATGAGATGAAGACTTTATATATAGTGTATGAATCTAGTCATAAAAAAAAATCTACCCAACTTGATTTCCAATCCCCCATGGCCGGATTTTTGGGATTGTGTTTCATCCATATTATTTTTTTTTTTTTTAAATCTATTACTTGTATATATGTTGTGTTATTTGTGTAGAAAGTGTAAGTAAAATGTGTAGAAATGTACAAATAAAGGTAAAAATGAGAATTTTTGGTACAAGTAAGTTTTTAATAGCTCAAAATAGAATGTAATGAGTTAATAAAAATTGTAAAAATACTTTCCTTGTGAAAATTGAGTGATAAAATAATTATCGTAAAATTTTTAAGAAAACGACGTAATAATTAAACTTTAACGATTAATGTACGAAATAAATTTGAAACGCTAGGAAAACTAAAAATATAGTTTTTATGAACTAGATGTAAGTTTAAAAATACCTCGGGATCATTTTTGAAAGTAACGGTTTAAATATACAAAATAATAACTCACGCGATAAATATTATAAAATATAAAAATTTACGCGTAAAATATGAAATGAAATGTCGTGAATGAATCAATGAGATGCACATGATGTCAATGAAATGTAGACTAATCATAGTCCATATGAAATGTACGTGATGTCATGATCATGAATTCGCCGCTAAACCTTCAAGGTTACGCGAATTTGAAACAAGTAACCCAAGTTTACTATAAATGTTGAAATAATGAGACATGAATGGTGTCGAGAAATGACCTGAAAGTACGGGTTGTCACAGTCCCAAACTGTCAAGTTTATCACACAAGTCAACCACTTGTGAATGGTCAACCGTAATAAAATTCAAACAGTCTAAAACCAATACAATTAAGATCAGAGGAATATAGTGTTTCCCTAGGTCGTTAAGTCCCACGGAGGATTAATGGTGTTTGAACACGTTCAGACGTAAAATAATCACTAAGGATAGTGATCAGTAAGGATTTTGGATGGGAAAAAGTTTGTGATTTGGAATATTTATACCTAAAGGAAAAAGTTTGTAAATTACAGGGGCTTAAATGCAAATTAAAGAAAATTAAAAGGCTAAATTATATTAAATAAACGCTATCACTATTTTTAAAATTGGATTTTCTTGATTTTTAAAACAAAATAACTTAAATTAACTATTTTAATTAAAACGTAAACCTAAATTATCTAAAAATGTGACCTAGAATGAAAACGTGCGTTATATGTAAAAATTACGCGAGTGCGCAAGTAAAAACGTAAAATTTGTAAAATAAAAATCCTACGAGTGTGAAAACAATTTTTTTACTTACTATATGACAAAAGAAAATTTTAGAAAAAAGATTTATATTTTTTTGACTTTTATATTTTTTATTATAAATTAAATACTATTTTAAACTAATTAAATGATTAAAAATACTAAAACTATTTAGAAAATTCTGAAACTTTTTTATAAAATACTTTATAACAATATAAGGCTAGGAAAAATACAAAAGATGTAACAGCTTATTTTAATAAGCTGTAAATAAGCTAATGTATACGAATAAGCTAAATGGACAAAAAGGGGTAAGTATTAAATGTTGCAAAGAAATACCAGTCAAAGACCCAAGGGCAGTTGGTGAGTGTGTTGTGTGGTGAGCTGGGTGGCTAGGGTTCGAATCCCAGCACTGGCTTTTTGCAAAATATTTTATTTTTGGATTTTTCTTTTACAAACTAATTAAGTACAATGAGATAAGCAATTTATAAAACTAAATCTTTTTATGAAAACCACTAATAAGCTCAGATTGAGCTTATTATTTCTTAACAGTGGTGCAAGAATTAGAATAAGCACAAGGTTAAGCCAAAATGGCTAATAAGCTAGTAAATAAGCCAAGGTGAACTGAAAACAAGTTAAACAACTGATAATAAGCTAGAATGACAACTGAAAAAGCAAAATAACTTATAAATAAGCACTAAACAAACCCAAATAAGCACTAGCTTAACTGGTTGCACAGGACACTATTTGGATTTCTAGGTACTTTCTAGCTAATATTTAAGCATTTTAATAAGCTAGGAAATGAAAAAAGAACTCTGGAATTAACTAGTATACCAACTAAGCTTTACAAAAAGCTAAAGCTCTCACTGTGGTGTTCACCGGTGAGCTTATAATGAGCTTATGAAAAAGGGACTAAACACTGACTGATTGGTGAACTAAATGAAATGAACAAAACTAAAAGCAAGTAGCAGGCTAATTAAATAAGCTAGAAATGGGAAAACTAGCACTGGAACCTTGAGACAGCTAGGTAAGCTTCTCAAAAAGCTAAGGTACACAAGTTAAAGCTAACTAATGAGCTCTTGATGAGCTTATGAAACTGGATGGCTCACTGTGCACAGGGCATGTTTTTGGAAAAGTACTTAAAAGAAACAAAGAAATAAGCAGTTTATAAGCTAAGTAGATATAAACTAAGATTTTTCTAGTGAAGATGAGCAACAAAACTCTAATTTCCCAAAAGATTATAGGCTAAATCTTAATATTAAACACACATTAAAATTCTCAATTTTATTCAAAAACTGCTATTGAGAAATTTTGACTTTTTGAATAAATGAACTAAGTTGACTTTTATGAACTTATGATTGATTCTATGGACTGAATTTGTTATAACAAGGTGAAATGAGATTATCTAGAGCTATAGTAACAACTTTTAAGCATGTGTGATGAATTTGGCAATCCAAATTCCTAACAGTGACTAACTAAGGAGAATTTAAAGATAATTTTGACTTTTTATCTAACAAACACTGGATTTTATGTTTTGACTGAGCTAATAGGTTGTATTGTGACATATATCAAACAAGAACAACTCCACAAACAACTTCTAACACAGTTTTCACATCAAATCCAAACACCCCTTTAGTAAACTGTTTTGAGCCTTTAAACACTAAAACAAGTTTTTAAACCAAGTAATCTATTTATTATCTTAAGTTAACTATAATAAGACAGGATTGAACTGGAATTAACAATATTTAAACACTTATACTAAGAAATGCAAAGTTTAAAGAAATGGCTTACAAGTGGCTTCCAAGCTCAAAACTGAGAACTGAGGCACACAAACACAACCTATAGCTTCCCAAGAAGCACTAAACCAAGGCAATCCAATATCAACCTTGCTCCAGCTTCTTGATAACCTTCACCATGGATTTTTGATTTTCCATCATTTTTTTAGTATTTTTGGTATTTTTGCTTTTGACTTCTAGACTGACTTTTATGGGTTTCTAATAGCTTACATAAGCTATATAGGAGCTTATGTGATCTTATGAGTCCAAAATAACATCTACAAAACAACATTTGAACTTATTGAGATTTTGAACAAGTAAAATTGCATAAACTGAAATTGAGACTTAAAACTGTAATTGATGTTCACAAAAGCTTTATTATACACTGAAAACTTGAAATACAGAGCTTGAAAGCTAAAACATACACTGGAATTTTTAATTAAGCTAAAACGACATAAACTAAAATAAATTACACTAGATAGATGACTACATTGCTCCATCTCTATCTTTATAATGATCATTTAGACTCCTTGTCGACCTCTGATTGTTTCCCACCTCATCTCGGCCATTGAAACCTTCTAATTCATCACCACAGTCCATTTGGCAATTTTGGCGCCAAAAAATTCTTCGAGCAGGTTTTTGCATTTAATGTAATTTGGTGGATGTGGAGGTGGAAGGGGGTTGTTAACCAGCTGTTAGGGTGAGGTGGAAAGGGTAGGAATGAAAACCATCGTGGTTTTGATACGTGTCTGGTTTTGGCGGCAATTGTGAGAGACGATGCACAGTGACACTGGTATTTGACTTTTGTTGACCGAGGGATACTAGTAGACGGGGGGTTCACAATGGGGGGTCACAGGTTTATGACAGGGGTTCTTTTGGGCTTGGCTGGGGTTCAAAATACACAAAGGGGGATTTGGTTTAAGCTTATATACAAGGACCATTCATGTAATTTTCTGTTTTATGAGGGACCAAAACTGCCAACATTTCCAAACTTATCAAAAGGACCAAACTTACCAATATTTAATAGTACAAGGACCATATTTGATTATTTTCACTTTTTAAATATCCGAGGACTATTTTTGACATTTTTCAAAGTTGAGGGACCAAAGTTGTAATTTTGCAATTTTTAAACTTTGAAGGGTTTGTTTTGACAACTTTTGAATCCCATGGACCTTAAATGACATTTTGCTTAATTTTGATTTACCAGGGACTAGATTTGACAACTTATGAAACTTTGGGGGACTAAAACTGCCAATTATGCAAACTTGATACGTTTTTCATCTGATTTTGGTATTTTTGCATTTAAAACACATAAAACACTTATTTGTGATATTTTTATCATTTTGATGCATTTCTGAGTGTTTTCAGATGTTTTTGCAGTCTAAAAGGTACAAAAATGATGAGTATTTAGACACTCATCAGCCATCGTCATTATAATTGAGCAAGTGGAATAAAAAAACAATCAACAGTAGTTCGGTTCACTTGATGACTGAAAGCTCATGGAAAAAGCATGATGCATGTTGATGAGAATGGTCATTAATAAGAAGATTTCTCTTCTTCAGAAGATAAAGCGCACTGACACGTACACTTTTCTTTTCTTTGAGGAAAGAGGCTTGAACTGTTGTGTTCAAACATCATAAGAAGATTTCTCTTCTTCAAAAGATAATGCGCACTGAAACGTACACATTTCTTTTCTTTAGAGTACGAGGCTTGAACTGTTGTGTTCAAACGTCATAATCTCTCTCTTTTCATCATCTCTTGGCAGAACTTGTAATCACCCCATTATCATTCAGTAGGCTCTTTGTCGTGACAAGTGATGGAGAAAACCCAATATGACGAATTTGACCCTGAAGTAAACTAACCAGAACTCATGACTTAAACTTGCACAAATATAACAAAGAGCGGTGTCGATTTCCATTAGAATCTCTAAGTACTCTCTAAGTACTCTATACTCTTCAACCAACCAACCATCAAGTATAAGACGTACATCACCTCTTGAAAATCCACAATTGAATGTGACACTGAGCACTACAACGTAACTCCTTAAAGTGATAGTTATTTTGTGGTGGTAAGAGCCCAATTCCCCCAAGTGGTAAAAGAAAAGGAAAAAGTCACCCAACAATAACTAGATTTCCAAGTCTTCGTTTTTTTATAATAAGCTTGAACAAGGATCTTGAAGAATCTTCATCCAACCATCCCCGATACCTTCAGATACTAAGTACACTCGCCCGTGATATTTCACTTCAACCTCAAATAAATAATAGTGAATTAACCCCGTTGTCACATCTTCTGATTAAAAGCTCAAATCTAGCCTCCTTTGCGTTTAAAGTGAACTACGATAATGGTCTTCATCCTGACCATGGTTAGAAGCACATAACCATGTAATAACCAAACTGCCATGACGAATATCCAAACACACATCCAATTCATGAAGTACACCCTTTTATCCATTCTTCAAAGTAGAAACCATAGCACCAGCATCAAATAAGATCCCAAAACACACTTTCCTTTCTCCAAGATGGTTCCATCATTACGGAATTTTACAATTCTATGGTTTAAACCGAGAAATAGTTTATTTCACGGGATTTTACAAAACCAAGAATAAACCGTAAGATAGATCCGGAAATGCACTTTACTATTACCAGGATGTTTCCATTATCACGGGATTTTACAAGTCTATGATTTAAACCGAGAAATAGATTCTTTCGCGGGATTTTACAAAATCAAGACAAAACCGTAAACAATGTCAGCTTGAATGTGTTATGACAACTTTGGTTTCGGTGAATATCTGTTTTAAGGGGAACATGCAGCGGTTCATCAATGATTCTCCTCCATCATCAACAATTCTTTACCCATATGTAGATAATTTCACAAACCATACTAAGTCAAGTAGTATACACTACTTCCCCCTGAGGTTGACCGTAAAACATCAAAGTATACTTCTCTCCCCCATGATGGTTTCGAACTCTCGGAAGCATCATTAACGTGTACGACCATCTGCACGAAAAGTTCTTGTCATAAGCAAACATCTTGAAAAGTCATGACTAACACTGAAGATTCTTGAAAGATTTTGCTTAGACTGTGAAGTATCATAAACATTTTGTAGCGAAGAATATTCCATGAGAATTGCTGATCACATCTCAACAATTAAATACTTTGGAAAGCACATTTTCCACATATTCTGTTGGCTATTGCTGTGACCACTTGGTGAAGTAAACCCGATATACCAGATTTAAACATGAAGTAGAATTCCCCAGAGTTTTTACTTAAGCTTGTACTAATCCTTGTGAAAAAGAAACGGTGTACCCAATGTACAAAACCTCTTGACGTATCCTCAACTGCGTGAGACACTAAAGTGATAGCTACCTTGCGAAAGAAGACGAAATAAGTAAACGCGTCCGGAAAACCTCACATCAAATCCATATTAGAAATATCGAACACAAACAACCCCGTAGTCAACTTTGTACAAACATCAATTCAAGCCGTGACATAATAACGTCTGTGGAAATGTATAACCCAAAGTATCAAGCCTCATAACATAACGAATCTCATCATCATACCAAATCTCTTATCATCAAATCTCATCGACAAATCTCACATAATCCAAATCTCATAAATACGATCCAATATTGAGAAGCCCATCAGTCCATCATCCAAATCAAGGGCATCATATACATATTGAGCTTAATCCATCAAGAATGACACTCGGTCCGAAAATAAATCACACATATCAAGTCGAGCCAATATCCGGGTTTTAATCTTTCATACCACTTATGAAATCAACATAATTTAAACCATATGCATCCAAAATAAATTCGAGATGACATTTTGTTTACAATTTGGTTACCATTTAAAGTAAGTAATGTCAAAATCAAATTTATATTCTTTCAACAAATTCAGTTCATGTAATCGTGCAAGTCAACATCAAAGTCCAAGATCCGATCTACATCTTCCCATGATAATTGTTCGGATCCAACATGATAGCACCAATGTCCAAATAAACTTGGCCCAAGACACACGTGAAATGAATATCAAAACCAAGTCTGATAATGTCGCTCAGCCCATTCATCTTAACCCTAAACATCAGGTGTATAAAATACCACATAACATACCAAGCTTTACCCTAATACTCTTAAAATCCGCCCCCTCCGCATATCAGTGATTTCTCCAAATCACATCTAACCCTAATATTTCGTTATTCAAACCCTAGACGCATTCTTGACAGCCCTCAACACTTCTCACCAGATACTCTCCAAACCCAAGTATACAAACATTAGATCAACACTTCTATGCCTTCATCCTTTACACAGTAATCACGTTAGTAACATCTTCAAGACCATCAACAACTCGCCACAGGGATGGCTTGAGTTTTATGCCACAGGGATGGTACGAGATATGGTTTCGGCAATGAGATCAGACCGGAGTTCAAGGTAGGTAATTTTTTTCTTTGATTAATTATGCTTCAACGAACGAGCCACTTGGAAATAACAAAATTGTTATATTCCCTGTTACTTGATGTTTGGATAAAACATGAATGAGATATTTTGATTTATCTCATAAGGTCATGAAAAGAGTCTTGAAAAGGTATACAACGAATTGAGACAAAAGAAATAGCACTTATGTTATTTTCTTTTTCTAAAAAATGCGTACATGTTTTGAATTAAGAAATTCAAACAGAGATCGATGATGGATGTATTTAGTGTGAATGATCATTTAATGGTCGGATATACCTTAAGAGCCACACTAAAATCTGAAATCTATATACTTGTACCATTGTACAAATTAACCCGAGCCAAAAGAGGGAAGAACATGTTTAATATGTAACTTTTCTTTTATGTTTCGGATAATCAGTATCTGACATATGGATTGATGATGGATATGTTGGTTTTGATCAAACAAGATCTTTGAGATCTCAAATGAGATTCGTTATACCACCTAGCTGAGATCCAATCTTGATTAATTGTAAGTGAGAGTCATGTAAGTGGTGCAAATGTATGTTGAATGATATTGAGATTGATAGTGTATGATGATGAATGATAGTGTAGTATGTTATCTCAGTGTAGTTTGGTTTTGTAAACAGATTGTGATTGTTTATAGTCAACAAACCGCTGTCCATTCAGGTCATACAAACCGCATACCGCTTTCAAGCTACAAAACGCATCTGTTATCAAACACAAGTCGCTTTTGACTTGAGGTGACTCAAAAGACAACTCGCAAAGAACTTTGATCAGAATGACAATTCGCTTTAGACCATGTGACAAATCACTTTTGACCATTGATAAGTCGCTTTTGACCAT
Organism: Chrysanthemum seticuspe; assembly: GCA_019973895.1. Lineage (NCBI taxonomy): Eukaryota > Viridiplantae > Streptophyta > Magnoliopsida > Asterales > Asteraceae > Chrysanthemum > Chrysanthemum seticuspe. Next base: position 54,813,585 of record BPTQ01000007.1, read on the forward strand.
AGACAAGTCGCTTTTGACCATTTAGTGGATACATTGAATCTGGACAACTTGTCAAGACAAGTTGCTTGGATGAATGTATGCATTCAGAAACACTTAAAAAAATAGTTAAATCAGTTTATGGCTACTTACCACAAGTGAATATCAGATTCGGAACAGTTTTGACACGTAAATAATATCAAAATGGTTAACAACTTAGACCAGATTTAATAAGTGTATAAAAACTGCTCAAAAACTTCTTATAACACTTGTAAAAGCAGTTTGACCATAACAACATAAACCATAATTAATATCCAGATTCAACCAACAGTTGTACCAATTAGAAAAAAAACAGATTCAACAAATTTTCATAACACATCATCAGTACACTCAACCAAAACGCATCAAAACATCAAATAGTCTGTATCAAACCGCAACATAGAACAAGTATACAAACCGCATACCAAAACCTAACAAAACCGCATACAAAACCATACGAGTCACCAAAACAACAAAACCTATGCTCTGATGCCATTTGTAGGATCGTAAATATTATGTTGTTTAGTTGATTCAGGTGGTCTAGGATTATGATTAAACAAGTAAGCCATGGTTAGAGAGATGAAGAGAGGAGAGGGAATTCTACAGAGAAAGATAAAACACAAAATGCAAGGTTTGCTTAGAAGTTCCACCCCTTCCAAGGATGGAAGGGGTATTTATAGTTACAAGTAATACGTCCTCCTGTCGGACTGTGGATCCGGCATACAGTGGGTAAAGACCCGTCCTTCCTCCACGCTGTTGCTCTACACTCATCTACGCTAAAACTAATCTAATAAACAGTAAATAATGATATGTCTATGAGCTAACTTGTGCTAGTCTATATTTGGGGTGACTGACACTTCACAATGGAATTTCCAATTCCTAACATGCGTGTCTTGTCCAAATGATCTATTGTCTCATCCATCAAAAGCCTTTCAATCTCGCCTATTACATGGTTAAAAGAATGGTAGGAGTGTTCAAAACCGACAAAATGGTACTTCCCTATGGTATGCTCCTAACACGACTCCGTGAGTATGTTAGTGCAATGCAACCTACTCCTATTACCAATGATCATTTTCTTGCTAACCATGTTATGGTACCTCTTACCAAACAACCCTCCAAACGGTTCATGATCAATGGTAAAAGGCCTCGCGCTCTCTCGGACTCTTCAGATGAAGGTGAAGAAGTTGAAGTCGATCCCGTTTCTAATTATCAAATTGACCTCATGATTTACTATGAACAACTTCCCACTCTTCCAAATGAATCTGAAGAATTCAAGCAAACAAAAGGGATGTTCAAATGTCTAACTCATTTCATCATGAATTCGGGAAAGAAAAAGAAGTGATGAGATTGACAAAAGAGACATTGTACTCCATGACTTTTGTTATGGTTATTTTAGAAGTTTTATGACTGTCAAAACAATGTATGCTCATAACTTTTTCCAAGACTTACTTGGTTGTTTTCATTTTGATATATGTTCTTTATATTGTTTGCTCATCCATAAATTGTCTCTATATGCTATGCCTACTGTGTTTTTACTTGTATATATGCATGTTTCCAGTAAAAATCTATAGTTTCACAATTCGTCACCTAGAGCAAAATTTTGCACGTGTTCTGTGAAGAAAATAGTCTTAGAAGCCGGATCCCTAGGCTATAACTAGTCGGATCCCTCAAGTGAAGGATCTGTAGGATCCAGGTGGACAAAGATGAATTTTTAAACTTCTTCACATCAATCCAATCTTATAGACCTTATTATACTAGTTAAACATGATACATTAAGATCACTTAAGTCCCCATTAAGCTCAGATGATCCCACATCTACTCATGGATGACTTAAGATCACATTCAAGGTGTTTTTGATTTATCACTTCTTCAAAACTCACCATATTTCCACTCCAATGTTCACACATTGTTCCTCTCATCTTAAAACACTTAGTTTGATATTTCTTTTAATTTTAGTAAATTGATTTTAGTCATCTTGATCTTAAAATGGTCTAAAAACTAGTTTTTCATTTTTTATAATTTTTAAGGAATTTTCTAAATTTTCCTTAGATCATCATCTGATCTCTAGGATCACTTGACTCCTCTTGTCACCTTAAAAATATTAGTGTCATCCTTGATCACCCATTGGTGTTCATAAAAACCCTATTTCTTTCTATAAAAGACATCATTAGCTACCCTCACTCATTACACTTGATCATTTAAGTCTCATATCATTTAAGACACCTGAGGAGACTGAAACACTCAAGATATGTAGGTACTAGACCTTACAAAAACATCATCTTTCTTTTCCTTGGCTCTTGAGAGCCGGATCCCTAGGTTTAGCCTAGAAGGATCCCTCATGTGAGGGATCCGTTGGAACCGGCTGCACAGACTAAGCCAATCCTACTTAAAACAATCATTTCAAACCCTTTTTGTAAATTTGAACACTCCACATTGTCTTAATGAAAGGATTTTAGTGGCTTAAGCTTTAATTCACTTACAAAATCTTTCTCTTTATAAACCTTTTGTGTTAGAACTTCCAAGTCACCATTCACACAATAATTCTCAGTAGCTAAAGCTCTCTTTTCACACCTTCCCTTTCTACCATTTCAATATGAGAAAAGCTTCTAGTGTTAACTCATCTACTAAAGGACCTCCCAAGAAAATTGCTCGGGTTGTTCATGAAATCTCTTCAACTGAATCATCACCCGTGAAAGCCTCAAACACTAGAACTCCTTCACAACCAACTCTACCAATCAAACCAATTCCCAAAAGGATTGTTCCCACAAGACAACCCTTGCCAAACACTACTATACCTCCTAAACCAAACACCCCTACTTCCACTAAACCATCACCTCTAGTACCTAGAGCTATTTCTTTCACCACTCCACTCTCATCTCCACACCTTTACAACTTAGAGGACTTGCCTCCTAGGCCATCTCATCCACCACCATTGCCAACATTTTCCTCAATTGAGAAAATGGTGCAACAACAACCTCCTCACCAAAACTTTGGTGTTGAAAGAACACTAGCACCCATATCTTTTTCTCCATCATCCTCAAATGGTCCATTTTAGATTATGAGGAATCATCAAAATCAACAACCGGATCACATGGAAGTAGATACTTCTCTACCGCCACCATCAACACATATTCCACCACCTTCACCCTTAGTTGAACCACCTTCTCGAACATTTCGATGAGGTCAACAAATCTAATCGTCCCTAAACATAGGAATTCAAGTAGTGTTCTCCTCTTAGGCGTAACTTAGACTTGTTAGGAATCATACTTCATGTTTGGATCATTTTCTTAGTTTTAGAGCTATGTATATCATTTCTCTTGTTTTATTGAATGAAACTACATGTTGTATGCTATATTGATGAATTTCGGGCAAATAAAATGAAGTACGACGGGTCCTTGGGCGCCGGTCCTTCAGGTAATTTATTTCTCATTGAATTATTTACTCTAAATCATAAAAATTCCTGGGTATATGATACTGGATGTGGTATTCACATTTGTAATACACTGCAGGGGTTTAGAGTGGAGAGGAAGCTAGCCTATGGGGAGCAATATCTGCACGTAGGAAATGGCGCACATGCAGCTGTTGAAGCCATAGGAACGTTTAGTTTAGTATTGCCTTCGAGCTTAGTACTGTTGTTGAACAATTGTCATTACGCACCTTCTATAATTAGAGATGTTGTCTCCTTTTCAGTTTTGTTGGATGATGGTTTTACTCATACTATTTCACGTAATGGAATTTCTGTTTCTTTAAATGGTGTATTTTATTTTAATGCGATTACTGTGAATGGTGTGTTTGAAATTGATGTGATTGGAAATGAATCTAACAAATATAATAATTTGATGTTTAGCATCAATAAGAAAATAAAGTTGGACTTGACTTCTTCTTATCTTTGGCATTGTAGACTTGCTCATATAGGCAAGGATCGCATGCAAAAGCTGCAACAAGAAGGGCTTTTGCAAAATATCAATGATGAATCATTTGATAAATGTGAGTCATGCATATCTGGGAAGATGACGAAAAAACCTTTTCATAGCAATATGGAGAGAGAGTCTAATCTACTTGGTCTTATTCATACTGATGTGTGTGGACCACTTAGACATGTGTCAAAAAGAGGTGCTAGCTACTTCTTAACCTTTACTGATGATTTCAGCCGTTATGGTTATGTTTATTTACTTAAGGATAAACATGAGGTGTTTTAAACATTTAAGGTTTTCAAAGCGGAAGTAGAACTGCAATTGGGAAAAAAGATTAAAGCTCTACGATCCGATAGAGGAGGCGAGTATCTAAGCTAAGAGTTTAAAGATTACTTAGCTGAATATCGAATTGTCCAGAATCTCACTTCTCCATATACTCCACAACAAAATGGTGTATCTGAGAGAATAACACGTACATTGTTGGACACGATACGATCTATGTTTAATCTTACTACTCTGCCTTTATCCTTTTGGAATTATGCTTTAGAATCAGCTGTTCGCATTCTAAATATGGTTCCCACAAAGAAGGTTGATAAGACACCATATGAAATATGGCATGGTAAAGCTCCTAACCTGTCTTATTTAAAGGTCTGGGGTTGCGAGGCGTATGTTAGACGTGACTCAGCAGACAAACTCCAACAAAGATCTGTAAAGTGTATCTTCGTAGGATACCCTAAGGAAACTATGGGTTACTACTTCTACTATCCAACTGAAAATAAAGTAATTGTTGCTAGGTATGGAGATTTTCTTGAAAGTGATCTCGTATCTCAAGAATTCAGTAGGAGAGTTTATGATCTGGAAGATGATCATGAAGATGCATTACCTTCTGAAAACACTAACGTACTTCTGGTAGAACCTGATAGTCTGGGTCATCCACCAGAATTTGAAGTGATTCCCGTTCATAGATCCGTAAGGTCTACGCGTGCACCTGAACGTCTATGTCTTAACGTAGAGGTTGAGGAAACTATGTTAGGGGATCTTGGAGAGCCTACTAGTTATAAAGCTGCCATGGCAAGTCCTGAAAAGGACAAATGGCAAGTTGCAATGAATGGGGAAATGCAATCCATGAGAGAAAATGAAGTCTAGGAAGAGGTCGATTTACCTCCAAATGCCAAGGTGGTTGGAAGCAAGTGGCTCTATAAAATTAAGATTGACATGGATAGCAATGTACACATCTATAAAGCTCGTCTAGTTGTGCAAGGTTTCACACAAACTTATGGCATAGATTACGAGGAGACCTTTTCTCCTGTAGCGGACATTAGAGCTATTAGAATTCTCATAGCTATAGCAGCGTACTATGACTATGAGATATGGCAGATGGATGTCAAAACCGCCTTCTTGAATGGTCGTTTAGATGAAGACATCTATATGAAGCAACCTGAGGGGTTCGTGAATCCACAATTTCCAAACCGTGTATGCAAACTTCAAATGTCCATTTATGGATTGAAGCAAGCATCGAGGCAATGGAATAAGATATTTGATGAAGAAATCAAAAAGTATGGATTTATTCAAAATCTTGATAAGCCATGTGTATATCACAAAGTTAGTGGGAGTGATGTAATTTTCCTTATCCTTTATGTCGATGACATACTAATTATGGGAAAAGACATTCCAAGTTTGCAAAATGTTAAGGCATATCTTGGGAAGTGTTTTTCCATGAAGGATTTAGGAGAAGCTGCATACATTCTGGGAATCAAGATGTACCGAGATAGGTCAAAGCGGTTAATTGGTTTAAGTCAAAGCGCTTACATTGATAAAATATTGAAGAGATTCAATATGCAAAATTCCAAGAAAGGATATTTTCCGATGGAAGTAAAGCATGGCTTATGTAGCGATATGTGTGCTTCAACACCTGCTGAGGTAGCACGCATGCAGAAAGTTCCTTATGCTTCGGCAGTAGGATCTATTATGTATGTTGTGAGATGCACAAGGCCAGATGTAGCATTTGCTCAAAACATGTCCAGTCGATATCAACAGAATCCAGGTGAACTTCACTGGACTGCTGTTAAACATATTCTAAAGTATCTTAGGAATACGAAAGATATGTTTTTAGTCTATGGTGGAAATCCAGACACAGAACTTGGTGTTACAAGTTACTGTGATGTGTCCTGGCAGTGCGATAAAGATGATACGAAGTCTCAGACGGGTTAATGGAGGAGCAGTTGACTGGAAGAGCAAGAAGCAGACTATGATTGCGATGTCTGCGACAGAAGCCGAATACATAGTTGCTTCAGAAGCTGCAATGGAGGCTGTTTGGATTAGGAAATTCATTTCAGGGCTTGGTGTTATGCCTTCAATTGAATCGCCTATTGATATGTATTGTGACAATTCTGTTGCAATCATATTTGCCAATAAACCTGGAGTCATGAAGGGCACCAGAAATTTTCTACGGAAGTATCACTATGTTTGGGAACAAGTCCGTGAAGGTGAAATTAATCTATTGAAAGTTCACACAGATGATAACTTAGTTGATCCTTTCACTAAGGCTTTGGCTAAAGACAAGCTTATTGGACTTGCCAATGAAATTGGACTTCGTTTAGCTAATAGTTTCATGCATAACTGTGATTAGTATTTAGATAAAGGATATTGTAAAACATTTATGTGAAAAACTAGAAGGGGGGTTGAATAGTTTTACCAATTTAAAACTTCCTTTTAAATTGTTTAGATCGACTTATGTCAATCTACTTAGATGTGTATGTTGGACGTTGATAGATAGATATATAAAAGTTTAATGAAAGATAAAGAGTAAGAAGCACATAACCACGACACGAGTATTTATAGTGGTTCGGCTACAAGGACACCTTCCTTGCCCTACTCCACTCCCCGAGTCACCTACTCAAGAGTTCGCAATCACTACACGACACCAACTCCTTATGGCGGAGAAGCCTTCATAACGTTGCCTACTTTTTTTCCGGTACTAGGCTAACCACCGGGTTCTTTCACACCAAGGTGAACCACACCTACCACAACGTCGCCTACCCTTTATCCGGTACTAGGCTAAGTACCAAGTTCCATTACAATGGAGGAACTACTAACCAACACTACACAACACCTAATCCCAAAGGAGACCCACTCCTTGTTACACCATCAAGGATATCAACATCCTTGGAAACAAACTATCACTATGTGTATAACGATGCACCTCATTGATTATACGACCTAGGCATTCTTCACAAATGCCACTTGATTTTATTCCTAGGCATCCTTCACTAATGCCTTTGACACAACCCTTGGCACCTTTCACTAATGCCTTTGTCTTGACACCTTTAGCATTCTTTACTAATGCTTTTGACACGGACGTTAAGCACCTTTCACTAATGCTTTCGTCTTTACTCTTTCGGCATCCTTCACTAATGCCTTCGACACAACACTTCTATGGAGAAAGAAAGAACTATCAACAAGAGAACCTCAGTAGTCTTGATGATGACGAAGCATGGCAACTCATGGACTTAAGCTTGCTCGACTTCAAGAAGTGGTGATCTCGTGTTTAAGAGGAACCTAGAGAATCACACAAAAACAAAAGACAAACTACATAGAAAGATTCCTTAGGATCAGTGGTTAGAGAGTTACAATACTTGGGGAAAGTATGTGTGAGGGTGGCAAACCAGAAGGAAGAAATGGCTCACTATTCATAGAGGAGAAATGCTTACTGTTCCCCGAATCCCACGGATCCCTCTCACAAGGGATCCGTCTAGTGTAAAACTGGGGATCCATGGGACGCTCCTCTTTGCCCATGGGTATTTTGGTTATGGGTCATGGGTCATGGGTTATGTGTTGATCCATGGTTCTTTTATTAGATACAATGTATCTTATGAGTGCAGTGCACCTAGTCAAATGGGTATGGGTCAATACCATGGGTTATGGATATGTTCCATGGGTTGTAGTTTTTACCCATTTATAATACATACTAGTTATGTATATATATTTGCCGAATATGTAAACACTAGTTGTTATACATATGTATTACTAAATCATAAAATCACTTATGCTTGTTTTAGTGTTTTATTTGAAAATGTAAGTGTGTTAGAAACTATTAGCTCAAACCATTTACGTATTTTATTTGTTTCATTAAAATGATTTTAAGTTTGTTATCGACAAAACATTAGAAGATCGTAAAATATAAATAAACGTTTTTACGGCTTATTTGTATTAACAATCTCCCCCTTTTTGTTGATGACAAAACATAAAATTATTTTAAGGAAAAGCTAAAATTCGTAAAAGTTTGAATTTGTAGTTTTTACTTTCTTCTCCCCCTTTTTGTCGAAACAAAAAGAGTGTCGAAAAAAAACTAACACATTTTTTTAAGAAAAACATGTAAAAACAAAAGATGTAAAGAGAGCAAGTGACAGGAATGGTTCTCGTCTTAACTCCCCCTTGACGAGTCCATCCCTTTGTGAGGGCGTCAAGTAAATATAAACTAACAAGCTAACGCATTGCAATTTTGTTTGCAAATGGTTTCGTCCTTGTGACGAAAATGCTCCCTGTTGGATCGATATACTTTAATCAAACTAACTTTAACTAGCTTGTTAAGGTTTAATAACCTCGGATAAATCCTAAGTTATTAACAAAGAAACACTGAGCAATCTTTATCAAGTACGCGGAATTTACTTAACAAAGCTAAGAAGAATAACTTTTATTATAAACTCTAAATCTGCTTATTATGCAGATACTCTAAACAACTCTAAGATTATCGAACTTCTCTCTAAAACACTAAATAACTTGTGAATTCGTAAACTCTAAAACTCATAGACTCGTACCTCTAATGCCAATCTAGAAGTCCTTTTATAGGCTCAAGGATATCCTAGTCGGTTTACAATTTGTATTCTTGTACAACAAGTAATCTAAACATAGAATACAATACTTTCCATAAACGAATATAACAGTTCTTTGTTCTTGCAATACTTTGACTTCATAGTGCAGTACTTTGACTTTGTCTTTAGCAGTACTTTGACTCTTTGACGTTTTCCAGTACTTTGCAGCTTACAGTACTTTCATATCTTCAGTACTTTCATATCTTCAGCACTTTCATATCCCAACACTCCCCCTTGAAGATTGAAACTTTGCAATGGGGTGTCATGAAGTGTAATCCAAATAAGGATTAAGTTGCAAATGGTTTTGCAATGTATGGTTTGACACAAAGCTCCCCCTAGCTTAGGGTGTCAAGTTCTTCATGTGTATTTTAAAATTTTTCAAAATAAAGGTTAGAAAACAAGAGTATAGTGCATAATTTCCTGCAAATAAGATTCAAGTTAGTAGAATTTTGTTCTTCTGTACCACGGATCCCACGGTTCCCTCCTTTGTGGGATCCGTCTAGGCAATTTCCAGGGATACGTCTGTCTGGTGACAGATGATTCAGCAAAGGTGTTATACCAAACAATGCTGAATATGAAAGTGAGATATGTATACAAACAATAAACATATACTCAAATAAATATGGCAAATAGGTTATCATTCAATAAAACAAAGAGATGATCAAAAAATCTCTTAAAACTAAGAGAATGATCAAGCCATGTAATACATTTTCTACTTAATGCTAATGAGGAATCTAAACTTAAGAAGCAACCACGTTTTTAAGGATGATCAAACATAAAATGGGATTCCTAAACGTTCTAAGTTGAGCTTAAGACTAAGACACCGTTTTTTAGGCTCATGGTTGTTTAGGTTTGTTGACCTCTTCGAAACGTTCGAGGGGGTGATAAAACATGAAACGTTGCTCTTCACGTAGTTCATGTATCAACCTTTCAACATGTTGACAATGATAGCAATCCTTGTCATGGTTTTGAGGAAATGGTGGTAAAAGTTGGGCTTCTTGAAGCGAAGGTTCAAGTGAAGTGGGTTGAGGATCCTCAAATGAAGGAGGAATTGGTGGAGGCTCATTAAGTGGTGGCTCAACAAGGTTTGAGGTTGGAGGTAGAGAAGTGTCAACTTCCATGTGGTCGGGTGGTTGACTTTGATGTCTCCTCATAATCCAAAATGGACTATTGGAGGGAAATGGAGAAGTTGACATTGGCGTAAGTGTTGATTCAACACTTTAGTTTTGTTGAAAAACTTTTTCTAGTGAATTTGTTGGTAATTGTGGAGGATGAGATGGCTAAGGGGGTAAGTCCTCTAAGTTGTGAGAATGTGGAGATGATTGTGAGGTGTTAAATGATGTGGCTCTAGGCACCAATGATGTTGGTTGGGTTGAAAAGGGTGTGTTTGGTTTAGTAGAGTTTGGTGATGATATCCTTGTAGGAACAATTCTCTTGGGAATTAGTTTGATTGGTTTATTTGGTGTAGGGGAAATCCTGGCATTTGTGGATTTAACCGGAGATGATTCGGTTGAGGAAACTTCGTGTATGACCCTAGCAAGTTTCTTGGGTGGTTCTTGGGTGGATGAGTTAGCACTAGGAGCTTTTCTCATGATGAAATGACTAAGGAAGATGTTTGTAATTGCTGAGAATTATGTTGTGTTTGATGACTAAGGAGTTCTAGCAATATGACTTATAAAAAGAAGAATTTGGCAAGTGCATTTAAGACTTAAGCTACTAAGATTCTTAGAAATGTGATGATTAACATGCACAAGATTCAAGTTCAGAGTTTCACTGATCTAGGGACTTAATAAAGATGAGGTGGAGTGTTTTAAGTTAATAAAATGAGCTTGAAATGATTGTTTTTGCTATAGTTGACATAATCTGTCACCCGGATCCCACGGTTCCCTCCTTTGAGGGATCCGTCTAGGCTAATCCTAGGGATCTGGCTCTTAGCAGCTATGAAAGAGTAAAAATGATGTTTCTAAGGTCTAAAGCCTTTATCATTTTGAGTGTTTCAGTCCTCCTAAGAATCTTTAAATGAAAGTTTACTTGAGTGATCAAGGGTAATGAGTGATATAGCTAATGATTGCCTTTAATGGAAGGAAAATGAGACTAAATAACCACCAATGGATATTCAAGGATAACACTAAGATTTTTGATGGTGTCAAGTCATAATAAACGATCCTAGAGATCAGATGTTAGTTTGAGATGGAGTTTGAAAAATCCTCAAAAATCAAAATAATTGAAAAACTAGTTTTTGACCCGTTTTGAGATAAAGATGACTAGAAACAATTTCCTAAAATTGTTCAATATGTCCACCTAAGTGTTTTGAAAATGAAAAGCAATTTGTGAGTATTGAAGCGGAAATATGGTGAGTTTTGATGAGTTGATAAATCAAAAAGCACTTTGAATAAGATCTTATGTAAGCAATGATTGGGTTTAAGGCTTTCTCATTCTTGAAGAAGACTTAGTTGAGTTCTAAAATCTTATGTTTAGCTAGTGTGAAGTGATCTAGTGAACTATTTTGATGTATGGGATACTGTATTGCTGATCTGTTGTCACGGATCCCACGGTTCCCTCAAGGGAGGGATCCATCTAGGCTAATCCTAGGGATCCGGCATCTGCAGATCAGAACCATCACAGAATCAAGTGCAGATTTTGCACCAAGCAACATACACTAATAACCATTAAACTAAAAAAAGATATAAACATGTCATCACATAAAACATCTCATAGATAATGGTAGAAATAACAATATCCAAGTTACCACAAACAAGAGTGCTAAAACATAGTCATTTACATATTAATCATACGTCTCAAATTAAACATAGTCCTATAGTCTCTTTCGTCAATCCTTTCTTTTCCTCTTTCCCGACTTTGTGAAGTGATAAGCTAGGTTTTGAATCATACCCCTCAATTGTTTGAATTCCGTGGTCTCGTTTGGAATAGTTGGAAGTTGTCGATAGTAATCAAAGGGTTCCAATTCGATGTTAGCTATGGGGTCGGCATCTTCTTCTTCTTCATCTTCTTCTACTTCACCATCCGAGGAATCCGAGAGAGCTTTAGGTTTTCTTCCATTGACCGTGAACCGTTTAGGGGGTTGTTTGGTAAGAGGTACCATGACGTGATCGGAAAGGAAATGATCATCGTTGATGTGAGATGGTTGCAATGCACTAACATACTTACAAAGTCGTGTTAGGAGCATACCATATGGAAGTACCATGTTGGAAACTTTGAATACCCCAGCCATTCTCTTCACTATGTAATAGGCGAGATTAAATGGCTTTTGGTGGATAAGACAATAGATCATTTGCACGAGACGTGCATTTGGATGATCCTTGTTACCAACTAGGCTAATGACGTTTTCCCTAAGAATTTCTTCCCATTTTCTAAACATGGGGTGCATTTCGAAAAGTTCCATTTGAAAGGGATCACTGTGAATGAGCTTCTTGTTTCGGTTGAGACGGGATTGGTCGGCTCTTACTTTGAAAATGGTGTCTTAGGCGGTTTTGGGTTCATCAAGAGGAGTATGGTATATTGGGTTGGGATCAAGAGCAAAGGATTGACAAGATATCGCCCAATCTTGAGAGTACATACAAATTCCTTCACAAGGAATGCAAAGAATTTGAGCGTGTTGAGAGGTAGCGTGAAGTTTTGTTTGTTGATGATGAAGGCGATTGAAATGCTTTCATCGGTGTTTCGAATGATCCTAATGCTTTTGTAAAATTCAAAAATGAAAACCGGACAAATTTTTTCATCTATGTCAAGAAGACAATCAAAGTTGATTGCCGAGAAGACTTGACGAATGTCGGTATTTTCAAGGAAACATTCCTTGACTACACGACCTTCGTGGATAAGTCATTTTTCAATTCTTTTGAAGACTTTGCGGTCGGTTTTTGTCAATCCCTCTTTTCGATAGTAATGGGTGAGGTAATGGACGGTATCATGGTGATCTTGTTGAGTAGCTTTAGGCATGATTGGTCCTAGAAACACAAGTATTCCAATTAGGTGAAATTAGTTGAGATGGGTTTATGGTTTTGATTTATATTAACAATGTTGTGAACACAATGTAATCTTAATTGTGTTAAAAGTCCCTTTTAATGATTAATTTTGAAAACCCTAATTGAATTAATTGATTAGAAATTGAGAAACCATAAACCCTAGGATGAGGATGATGAAAATTAGAACAAGTTAGTGTAATTACTTACAATGATGTTCTAGAGAAGAATACTTGAGGGTACGGAGTCCTATGAGGATGAAATCAGTTCTTGAGTCATTTTTGTGTTATGTGGGGAGAGGAAAAATGATCAGTGAGGGTTTTCAAATGCGTATAGCTGTTTTCTGTCCCACGGTTCCCCCGGATCCCTTGTATTTGGGATCCGGCTAGTACAACTAGAGGGATCCAGCTACTGTGGACAGAAAAAGGGTTGTTTGGCATTATTTTTGTAGTAGGCTATAAACTAGCTTACGGAACAAAAATAGTTTAGAGGTTTCAAATAAAAAGATGTTTTGGTCTATGCGATTTGATAAGTTAATTATCAAGGATCCATTTGTGACGACGACGTTAGTTTGACGAAATCAAGAGGAATACTATTCCCGATGATGAGTAAGTCGGGAAAGTGACGAAAGAGAGACTTTTAAGAGACTAGCAATTATTAAACAAACAAGAACTATGATATCAACATAATCATGTAAGCTAGCTAATGAAAAAGTAAACATACCTTTATGCTTCTTGGTTTGGCTTATGAAGACATAATACCAAAAATACTTCATGAGCTCTTAAAGTAATCCTTTGTACTTAGAGTAAGTAGGCTGTGATTACTTTTAGATCCTTTTTTGAAGGTTGACTTCATTATTCTTTGAATAGAAATGAAGGTTTTGAAGAGATCCTAGCATGAAGATTTCTTGAAACAAATATGTTAGAATGATCTATCAATGTCCAACATGAAAGAGAAAAAAAATGTTTTGAAATATTTCCTTCTTTGTAGTTTTCAAACATACAAGGATCATATCAAGTTTTTAAAGTACAACATACTCTAAGAAACTTGGTAACGAAGCTCTGATGCCAATTGTGGAAAACTAGAAGGGGGGTTGAATAGTTTTACCAATTTAAAACTTTCTTTTAAATTGTTTAGATCGACTTATGTCAATCTACTTAGATGTGTATATTGGACGTTGATAGATAGATATATAAAAGTGTAATGAAAGATAAAGAGTAAGAAGCACATAACCACGACACGAGTATTTATAGTGGTTCGGCTACAAGGACACCTTCCTTGCCCTACACCACTCCCCGAGTCACCTACTCGAGAGTTCGTAATCACTAAACGACACCAACTCCTTATGGCGGAGAAGCCTTCACAACGTCGCCTACTCTTTTTTCGGTACTAGGCTAACCACCGGGTTCTTTCACACCAAGGTGAACCACACCTACCACAACGTCGCCTACCCTTTATCTGGTACTAAGCTAAGTACCGAGTTCCATTACAATTGAGGAACTACTACCCAACACTACACAACACCAAATCCCAAAAGAGACCCACTCCTTGTTACAGCACCATCAAGGATATCAACATCCTTGGAAACAAACTATCACTATGTGTATAACGATGCACCTCATCGATTATACGACCTAGGCATTCTTCACAAATGCCACTTGATTTGATTCCTAGGCATCCTTCACTAATGCCTTTGACACAACGCTTGGCACCTTTTACTAATGCCTTCGTCTTGACACCTTTAGCATTCTTCACTAATGCTTTTGACACGGACGTTAAGCACCTTTCACTAATGCATTCGTCTTGACTCTTTCGGCATCCTTCACTAATGCCTTCGACACAACACTTCTATGGAGAAAGAAAGAACTATCAACAAGAGAACCTTAGTAGTCTTGATGATGACGAAGCATGGCAACTCATGGACTTGAGCTTGCTCGACTTCAAGAAGTGGTGATCTCGCATTTAAGAGGAACCTAGAGAATCACACAAAAACAAAAGACAAACTACATAGATAGATTCCTTAGGATCAATGGTTAGAGAGTTACAATACTTGGGGAAAGTATGTGTGAGAGTGGCAAACCAAAAGGAAGAAATGGCTCACTATTTATAGAGGAGAAATGCTTACTGTTCCCCGGATCCCACGGATCCCTCCCACAAGGGATCCGTCTAGTGTAAAACTAGGGATCCGTGGGACGCTGATGTGTGTCTAAATGCACATCATTTTATACCCATCTAGACTGCTAAAACATCTGAAAACACTCAGAAATGCCACAAAATACTATAAATATCATTGAAATGTGTTTTTATGTGTTACAAGTGCAAAAGGATTGAAAACTGATGAAAAACAACAAAGTTTACATAATTTACAGTTTCAGTCTCTAAACTTTCATAAATTGGCAAAACTAGTCCCTGGATATTCAAATCATGTAAAATGTCATTTAAAGTCCTTAGGGATTCATGAGTTGTCAAACTTGGTCCTTGAAGTTTAAAATTGCAAAAATGGCAACTTAAATCCCTGAAGTTTCAAAAATGGCAAAATAGGTCCTTGGAAATTTAAAATGGAAAATAATTACATTTATGGTCCTTGGTTTATCATAGTTGGCAGGATAGGTCCTTGAAGATATTTTGGAAACTTGTCAAATCAGGCCCCTATACTTTCAGAATATTACAAAAATGGTCCTTGTGATTAAACTACAAACCAAATGGACCCTTTGTTTTATTAAACCCAAAACCAAGCCCAATACAACCCCTTGAACCCCCTGTCAATATCCTGTGAACCCCCCCCCCAAACTTGAACCCCCAGCCTTTTAATAAAAACCAGTCAAACCCACTTCCCTCCCAAAACCGTCTCCCATGTACACCTTCCTCACCCACACCTGCAAACCACAAACCACCATGGTTTTTTCACCACCTTATCCCCCCAGCTGTCTACCTACTCTCACCACTACCTCCTCTTTGTCCCCTCCACCTCCACAAACACCCAAAGATCATTAATTGCAAAAACCTGCTTTTGATATTTTTGGCGCCAAAAAGTCCAAGTGCACGGTTTTGATGAGATTGATGAATTCAATGGCCAAGATCAAGTGGGAAATGTTCAGAGGTCGACAAGGAACTTTCAAAGTCTATAAAGAAGGAAGAGGGAAGCAATGTAGATAGCAATCTAGTGTAATTTTTCTTAGCTTATATCGACTTAGTTAATTTTTAATTTCCAGTATATCAATTAGCTTTCAAGCTTTGTATTTCATGTTCTCAGTGTATAATAAAACTTTTACAAGCCTCAATTTCAGTATTAAGTCATCTTTTCAGTTTATGCAAATTTCCTTGCTTAAATTCTCAATATATTTGAATGTTGTTATTAGTTGTTGTTTTGGACTCATAATCTCATGTAAGCTCCTCATATAGTTTGTATAAGCTATTAGAAACTTTAAAATCAGTGGTAGGTATAAAACTCAAAAATACAAAAAAAATAGGATAAATAGTTGAAAAATCAAAAATCAAGGAAAAAGAAACAAGAAAGCTGTAGCAGTGTTGAATATTGGATGGAAGCTGGTTTAGAACCTCATGGGAGGTAGTAGGATGGTCCTTGGTCTCTAGTTCATGGTTTTCAGCTTGGATGGCATTTTGTAAGAATTTTTCTTATTTTTGTGATTTTACTGTTCAACTGCTTGTTCTCTGCTTATTTTTAGTTCTTCTAGCTTATTAGGTATATCTTGGTTGTATTGAAGCTTAATATTGTAGACTTGTTAATTAGTTCTCATTTTTCTTAAAAATTTTGTATTGACTGTCATAATAGCATAAAATAGAATTTAGGGTAATTGTAGTTCAAGCTAGTGTTTCTGTGTTCATTTAAGCTTATTAACTCATAACAAGTTGATAAAAAGCAGTTTCAAAAGCCTTGGTACTCATTTGTCTTAAAAAACCAAAAATCAGTCTCATAAAAGAGTGTTTGGATCAGGAGAGTTTCCTGAATTCGAGGTTGTTTCTGTTGATTAGAGTAGTAGGTTTATGCTTATAGTGGTGTTGTACTCTCATTTCAGTCATCATATCTCATGTGCATACATTAAAAGTCAATTTTGCACTCTAACTGATCTCTTGTGTTAATCAGTTAGTAAAGTATTTATTAGCTTGCATTTTTAGGATTAGATCATCATAATATAGCTTATATCAGTAGTATTTCATCTCATCATATCATTTACATTCAATAATTTTGTTTCAAATCTCATTTTGGTCAACTTTTTCTAAATCTGATCATAAGTCAAAATTTGCAAAAGTGAAAATGATGGTTTTTACAAAACTTTGTGGATTTTTCATTTGCTCATTTCTGCTCCAAAGCTGTTGAAATTTTGGTATAATTAAGTTCAGGTGGTGAAGTTTTCAAATATCATTTTTGTGGAATTTTATGAATTTCATATAAGCACTAAATAAGCTGTCCAAACAGCCCAGTTTTGCCCTGCTTCTGTCAACAAAAGTCAAAAGTGGAAAAAGTGATTTTTGCAAAACTTTGTGGAATTTTCACAGATTCATTTTTAGTTCAAATCAGCTGAAATTTTGGATACCTGCACTTGGGTTGGTGGTTGTTAAGTAGGTAATTTTAGTTTATTTTTGTGATTTTTTCTAGCTAGCTTAATAGGGGCTTAAAGTAGTTGCTGTAGGGTCGTTTGGCTTAAGTTGCTAGAATCTGATTTAGTGCTTATTTGCCTTTTGCTTGTGCTTTTTGGATTCAAATCAGTTGCAGTAGGTTTATCTCAGTTAGTTTAAGTTAATTTTAGACTGTGGTAGCTTATTGTAGCTTATTGTGGCTTATAGCTTATTGATAGTAGCTTATTCCCCACAGTTGTGTGTCCAAATCATAGTTCATGTGATCATTAGTTGTATATTTTATTTTTCCTTAATCCTCAGCATTATTTTATAATATTCTGGAAGTTTTCTTATTTTTCCATGGTCTTTTGATATTTTTCTGCATTTAAATTGAGTTTTAAGCATTTTTAATTAGCATTTAATACAAATAAATCAGAAAAAGTTTAAAAAAATATGTTTTCAATTTTCCTAGATTAAGATAAATATAAAAAGCCAAAAAAATATTTTTCCATAATTTTCCTAGTTTAAATAGTAATTTTTAGCAATTTAATTAGTTTTAAATAGTTTTTAAATCATAGAAATTAGAATATAAATCAGAAAAATACAAATTCAATTTTCAAAAGTTTTTTTAGTTATTTTAGATTTTTAAAAAATAGTTTCATAATTTTCTCACTTGGTTTCATAATTTTTAGATAATTATTTTAATTTTTAAAAATTAGAAATTAGTTTTTAATTCATATAAATTCAAGAAAAATCCTAAAAATTAGTTTTAATTCTTAAATAGTTTTCAAATATCATTTTAGTTTAAAAAATAAATTTAGATCATAATTAGGACTTAGGATAGGCATATTTGCATTTTATTTTACGTTTACATAAAATTCAGTAAAACGTACACGTTTTAGGTTTTAATCGTTAAACGATTTTAAATATAGAATTAAAATGACTTCAAAGTCTTTATTAGATTTAATTTCCTTAGTGTAATCAATCATAACCCCTTTCCTGTTCAATATCACCCGATCACTACGCGTTTAGCTATTCAATCGTACAGCTCGTTGGGACTTAACGACCCGGGGAAACACTAAACTCTCCTGGATAATTGCATTGCATTCTCAAGTGATTAATTCTTGTTGACCATTCACCTGGTTAATTTGGGTTGACCGTTCGGAGCGAATCAAATTTTGGCGCCGCTGCCGGGGAGCTGTGCTAATAGTCTTACGTTTCGCAGATTAGTGATTTGAATATTCACTCCTTGTTCATACCATCTATATATATTTATATTTTCTTATAAAAATCCAAAAATCCAAAAACATCTTAAAACATATAAAACACAAAAATATTGTTCTTTTGTTTCTACATATATATAAAAGATAAAAATACAAAAAGATTTTCCGTTTTCTTTGTTTAATAATCACAACATAAAAATCAACCACCGCAAATCAAGGCAGAACACCTACCAACTGGGGGTGTGAACATTAATAAGTTCCCAATCTTAAAGATCAAAACTTGCCTTTGTATCCTTGTGATTTGGTATACCTTTTTCAAAGAAGCCATTTCATTTGTGATTATTGGTTTAAGTTCACTTGTCGTTTTGCCTCGCATTTGTTTTTGAAAACTGATTTTTATACTTAGTGCATGCGCACTCGTTCTTCCAGCTCCACAAGTCCACTTTCAGAGCTTGTAAGTATTTCACGTAGACGTAGAGGACGTTCTGCTCCTTCAGCCGTGACTGAGGAACGTCTAGCACCACCACCCCCTGTCGTAATGGCAGAAGAAAAACCAATGAATGAGCTTCTCCAAGCACCCATCGATGGTTACGGAGATGCCATTGTTATCCCAGCCATTGTGGCTGACACCTTTGAGCTCAAAACCGGGTTGCTTAATCTTGTAACCCAAAGCCAATTTTATGGTTTTGAGCGGGACGACCCTCATGCACATATTCGATGGTTCAACAAGATTGCATCGACCATCAAATACAAGAATGTCCCACATGAAGCAATTAAGCTTCTTCTGTTCCCATTCTCTTTAGAGGGACAAGCCCGGATTTGGCTTGAGAAACAACCCCCTCGTTCCATTGAGACATGGGAGGATTTAGTCACTAAGTTTGTTCACGAATTCTATCCTCCATCCCGAACTACAAGTCTTAAGAATGAGATAATGAAATTCACTCAAAGATTTGATGAATCATTCGGTGAGGCATGGGATCGTTATAAAGAGTTGCTACGAAAGTGTCCGCATCATGGTTTTTCCGAGTTAATGCAAATGGATACATTCTACAATGGTCTGAGCCAAGCTGACCAAGACTCTTTAAATGCCTCCGCGGGAGGTAATTTCCTGAGCAAGACCACAAAAGAAGCCTTGAAAATCATAGAAAACAAGTCCCAGGTCCGCCCTGTACGAACAAAGACATATCAGTCTCAGTCTAATGCAGGACCTTCTACTTCATCTCACGTCAGTACATCTAGCACCGATGCTAAGATTGACAAACTCACGAATGCTATTCAGGCTTTGGTTCTTGCTAACCAAAAGAAAGTCACTTTCACACAGACACCATCACATGGTGAAGTGAAGAAAGTCGAGGTCTGTGTCACTTGTGGTGGCCCTCATGCATACTACAACTGTACTGCCACAGATGGTAGTCCATTTGAAGCCAATGCTATAGCCGGTACTTCACATCAGGGAGGTAATCAATACCGTCCTCAAAATGAACCAAACTACCGTGCTAATACTTATCAGGCACCACCCGGTTTTAACCAAAATCATAACATGCAAAACCGGAATCAGAACCAACCTAGAATGAACCAAGGTTATCAAAACCAAGGTAATTTCTATCCCGGACCAAATCAAGGTTTCCAATATCAAGGAAACTTTAATCAAAACAATTTCAATCGAGGGAATCAATTTCAGGGAAATGTGAATCCTAACCAATGGAATTTTCAACAACAAGGTTATAATCAAAACATACGACCTCAAAATTTCCCTCCACCTCCTCCAGTATCAACATCTGATGAGCTTTTAAAACAATTCATGAAGTCTCAAGAGGAGACAAACAGATTGTTGATCACTCAGATCGCTGAACTAAAGAAGTCTTTAAATAATCAACCCTCGGGCTCAGGAAAACTTCCAAGCAATACGATCGCTAACCCGAGGGGCGATGCTAAAGCGATCACAACAAGAAGTGGTGTATCATACAAAGGACCCATTGTTCCTCCTACCTCTTCTTCTTCTTCTCCTAAGGTAGTGGAACGTGAACATGAGGCGACAAAGGACAAGGAACTTCCTACTAATAACGGAGGTACCAACGATGTCCAGCCTCAAGTTGTCCTGAAACCCAAGTCTAAGCCAGGAGTTGTTTTTGATTCACATGACATCCCGGTTGAAAACCAGAAACCCAAATCCTCTATTCCTTACCCATCACGTTTAAATGAACAGAAGCTCCGCGAGAAAGCTACTCAACAAATGGAAAAGTTCTTCCAAATATTTCAAGAACTACACTTTGACATTAGCTTCGCGGACGCTATCATTCTGATGCCCAAGTTTGCATCAACAATCAAACAGTTGTTAAGCAACAAGGAAAAATTGTTTGAGATGGCGAAAACTCCACTAAACGAGAACTGCTCAGCAGTTATCTTGAAGAAGCTTCCCGATAAGCTTGGAGATCCTGGAAAATTTCTCTTACCTTGTGTATTTCCAGGAATGGTTGAATGCTTTGCCTTAGCCGATCTTAGTGCAAGCATTAACCTGATGCCTCATTCAGTATGGAAGAAACTTTCTCTTCCGGACCTTACTCCTACATGCATGACTCTCGAGCTTGCAGATCGTTCAATATCCCATCCACTTGGCATTGCCGAGGAAGTATTTGTGAAAGTAGGAAAGTTCCATTTTCCAGCTGACTTTGTAGTCGTTGATTTCGATGCTGATCCACGGGTTCCTCTCATTGTTGGACGAGGATTCCTAAGGACGGTCCATGCCCTTATTGATGTATTTGAGCATGAAATCACATTACGTGTGGGTGATGAAGCCGTCACCTTTAACCTTGATCAAACTTCGAGGTACTCCTCAAACTATGATGCTGAATCGGTTAACCGAATCGATGTGATTGATATTGCTTCAGAGGAGTACTCTCAAGAGTTTCTTGGTTATTCTCATAATTTTGTGAGTGGGGAACCCACCACATCTTCTCGACCAATCATTTCCGACCCTTCCCCTTCTCTCACTCCGTTTGAGGAAAGCGACTTCATCTTGGAAGAGATTGAAGCATACTTGTCTAGTGATTCGGTCTCATGGGAAATTGATCACGCTCCAATTGATATCGAGGGGGACATTCTTCTCCTTGAGAAGTTGCTCAATGATGATCCATCATCAATCCCCCACACTAGTGATTCAATTCGAGCTGGGATTAATAACAATGAGATTAATCTGGAGGGAGATATTCTTCTTCTTGAGAAGTTGTTAAATCAGGACACTTCTCCTCCACTCCCTCCCGTTAAGTTTCATAACAAGGAAGTCAAGTCAATTGAGAAAACTGAAGAATTTCCTGAGGTTGAACTTAAGGACTTACCACCTCATCTCGAGTATGCATTTCTTGAGGGTGATGATAAATTACCCGTCATTATGGCTCAAGATTTAAGTAAAGATGAAAAGACTGCTTTGATAAAGGTCTTGAAGTCACACAAGCAAGCAATTGCTTGGAAACTCTCCGACATTAAGGGTATCAACCCTGAGTTTTGTACTCACAAAATCTTGATGGAGGATGACTTCAAACCAGCAGTTCAACAACAAAGACGAGTAAATCCAAAAATCCATGATGTTATTAAACAAGAGGTTCTTAAACTTCTTGATGCAGGATTAATTTACCCGATCTCAGATAGTCCTTGGGTCAGTCCCATCCACTGTGTTCCAAAAAAGGGTGGCATAACTGTTGTCACAAATGAAGAAAATGAGTTAATTCCAACTCGGCTGGTAACGGGATGGCGGGTTTGCATTGACTATCGTAAGTTGAATGACGCCACCCGAAAAGACCATTTTCCCCTACCCTTCATGGACCAAATGCTTGAGAGACTAGCAGGAAACGAATACTATTGTTTCCTAGATGGTTTCTCGGGTTATTTTCAGATCCCCATTGATCCACAGGATCAAGAAAAGACCACATTCACCTGCCCATACGGAACTTTTGCCTACAGACGTATGCCTTTTGGCCTATGTAACGCTCCTGGCACGTTCCAATGATGTATGATGGCAATTTTCCACGACATGATCGGGGAAACAATGGAGGTGTTTATGGATGACTTCTCGGTCATTGGGGACTCATTTCAAACATGTCTTTCCCATTTAGAAAAAATGCTCAAACGGTGTGAAGACACCAATCTTTGTCTAAACTGGGAAAAGAGCCATTTTATGGTCAAGGAAGGAATTGTCCTAGGCCATAAGATTTCAAAAAAATGGATTGAGGTTGACAAAGCGAAAGTGGATGTCATTGCCAAATTTCCTCATCCTACTACCGTCAAAGGTATTAGGAGTTTTTTAGGTCACGCCGGTTTTTATCGCAGATTCATACAAGATTTTTCTAAAATCGCTCGGCCTATGACTCATCTCCTTGAGAAGGATGCTCCTTTTATCTTCTCACCTGAGTGCATCGAAGCTTTTGAAACATTAAAGAAAAAGCTTACAGAAGCACCCATTCTCGTTGCCCCCGACTGGGATTTACCCTTTGAACTCATGTGCGATGCAAGTGATTTTGCTATCGGTGCAGTCCTGGGGCAACGAAAAACCAAGCATTTTCAGCCTATCCACTACGCGAGTAAGACTATGACTGAAGCTCAAACCCATTACACCACTACAGAAAAAGAGCTACTAGCCGTGGTGTATGCGTTTGAGAAGTTTCGGCCGTACTTAATCTTGACCAAATGCGTGGTGTATACGGATCACTCGGCTCTCAAATATCTCTTTGCAAAACAAGATGCAAAGCCGAGATTGCTTCGTTGGGTTCTCCTCCTACAAGAATTTGATATCATTATACGTGATAAAAAAGGAGCTGAGAACCTGGCTGCTGATCATCTGTCTCGTCTAGAAAACCCTCACCAGGATGTGTTCGAGAAAAAGGAAATAAACGAAACATTTCCTCTCGAAACACTCAATGTGGTTTCTTTTCATGGAGACTCTTCTATCCCATGGTTTGCTGACTTTGCAAATTACCATGCGGGTAACTTTGTGGTGAAAGGGATGTCGACCCAACAGAAGAACAAATTCTTCAAGGATGTTAAACATTACTTCTGGGACGACCCCTACTTATTCAAAATCTGTGCGGATCAAGTCATCCGACGGTGTGTTTATGGACAGGAAGCTATGGATATTATCAAAGCTTGCCATGCTGGACCCACCGGGGGCCATAATAGTCCAAACTACACTGCCAAGAAGGTGTTTAATTCCGGATTTTATTGGCCCACGATTTACAAGGATGCCCATGAATTTGTCAAAACCTGTGACGCTTGTCAACGTCACGGAAATATCTCACAAAGAAATGAAATGCCGCAAAACGCCATTCAAGTGTGTGAGATCTTTGACATCTGGGGCATTGACTTTATGGTGCCATTTCCATCATCTCGAGGAAACAAATACATACTTGTGGCTATTGACTATTTGTCAAAATGGGTTGAAGCGAAAGCTTTACCCACCAATGATGCCCGAGTTGTTGTGAAATTCTTAAAATCTCTTTTTGCTAGGTTTGGAACTCCACGAGCTATAATCAGTGATCGTGGTACGCATTTCTGCAATGACCAATTTGATCGAGTCATGCAAAAGTATGGTGTAACCCACCGTCTCTCTACTGCGTACCACCCCCAAACAAGTGGGCAAGTGGAAGTTTCTAACCGAGGTATAAAAAGAATTCTGGAAAGGACAGTAGGCGAAAACCGTGCCTCTTGGTCGGATAAACTGGATGACGCACTCTGGGCCTTCCGTACAGCTTATAAAACACCCATCGGGTGTACTCCATACAAGCTTGTGTACGGAAAGGCGTGTCATCTGCCGATTGAGCTAGAGCACAAAGCATACTGGGCCTTGAAACATGCCAACTTCGATATTCAGACAGCTGGTGATCACCGGAAACTTCAAATGAATGAATTAAATGAACTCCGTGATCAAGCATATGAGAACTCTTTGATCTACAAAGAAAAGACAAAGAAGATTCATGACTCCAAAATCAAGAACCGCGTTTTCAACGTCGGTGATCGAGTCCTTCTTTTCAATTCAAGATTGAAGATTTTCTCAGGAAAACTAAAATCCCGCTGGTCTGGACCATTCACCATCACTAAAGTATTTCCTTATGGAACCATTGAGTTATCTCAACCCGATGGTCCAAATTTTAAAGTGAATGGTCATCGATTGAAGCACTATTTTGGAGAGAACATTCCACCTGTGGTTGTCCCGGATCTACAAACTTTCCCCATGAACCAATGAATGCGGGGATCGAGTCAAGCTAGCAACTCGGGAATCAAAAACAGTAGCACACCATATGGGTTTTCACCCATATTTCTGACTTCTTTCTACTTTCTACCACCCTAGTGTGGGGGAGTTTCCCCCCACTGTTGTAAATATATTGGTTCAAAAAAAAATCATCACAAAAATAATGGCCGTAGTATCTCCCTTTTACGTTCTATGTTTCGGCATAACCGCCGGTACTTTGAATATTGAGGGCAATATTCATTTCTAGTGTGGGGGGGGGGAATTCTCACGAATTTTATCATGTAATTATACCACCCAATTCCCCCATTTTTGGCCAAAATTTTTTTTTTTTGGAGTAAGTGTTTTGCACTTACTCAGCTTACGGTTATCAGTCCGCCATGTCTAATAAACAAAAGGATTGGCTAATCCAGGAGCAAACGGCTCTTGGTAAAGATATCTCAAATCCGTTGACGGCTTGCAATTTGCCCAAAATTGTATGGTGTTCAGCTCACCATATCTTTAATTAGTGAAGAGTTGGCTAGCCCGCAAGTTAATGGATTGTGGTAAAGGCAGTTGGAAAACAATAATTGGTAATCGACTCACCAAAGATATTTTGTCTAAGAGTTGGCTAGTCCAGAAGCAAACGGCTTCTGGTAAAGACAAATCAAATCCGTTTACAGCTGATGGTTTGCTCAAAATCATTTGGTTATCATTGTACCAAGGTTCTTACTTGAACTGAAACAATTGGCTACTCCAGAAGTAATGGCCTTTGGTAAAGAGATAAAATCCATTAATTTTTCATAAAAGATTGCTAGGGACTAGCAATAGTTTAGTGTGGGGGATTGATGTGTGTCTAAATGCACATCATTTTATACCCATCTAGACTGCTAAAACATCTGAAAACACTCAGAAATGCCACAAAATACTATAAATATCATTGAAATGTGTTTTTATGTGTTACAAGTGCAAAAGGATTGAAAACTGATGAAAAACAACAAAGTTTACATAATTTACAGTTTCAGTCCCTAAACTTTCATAAATTGGCAAAACTAGTCCTTGGATATTCAAATCATTAAAAATGTCATTTAAAGTCCTTAGGGATTCATGAGTTGTCAAACTTGGTCCTTGAAGTTTAAAATTGAAAAAATGGCAACTTAAATCCCTGAAGTTTCAAAAATGGCAAAATAGGTCCTTGGAAATTTAAAATGGAAAATAATTACATTTATGGTCCTTGGTTTATCATAGTTGGCAGGATAGGTCCTTGAAGATATTTTGGAAACTTGTCAAATCAGGCCCCTATACTTTCAGAATATTACAAAAATGGTCCTTGTGATTAAACTACAAACCAAATGGACCCTTTGTTTTATTAAACCCAAAACCAAGCCCAATACAACCCCTTGAACCCCCTGTCAATATCCTGTGAACCCCCCCCCCAAACTTGAACCCCCAGCCTTTTAATAAAAACCGGTCAAACCCACTTCCCTCCCAAAACCATCTCCCATGTACACCTTCCTCACCCACACCTGCAAACCACAAACCACCATGGTTTTTTTACCACCTTATCCCCCCCGCTGTCTACCTACTCTCACCACTACCTCCTCTTTGTCCCCTCCACCTCCACAAACACCCAAAGATCATTAATTGCAAAAACCTGCTTTTGATATTTTTGGCGCCAAAAAGTCCAAGTGCACGGTTTTGATGAGATTGATGAATTCAATGGCCAAGATCAAGTGGGAAATGTTCAGAGGTCGACAAGGAAATTTCAAAGTCTATAAAGAAGGAAGAGGGAAGCAATGTAGATAGCAATCTAGTGTAATTTTTCTTAGCTTATGTCGACTTAGTTAATTTTTAATTTCCAGTATATCAATTAGCTTTCAAGCTTTGTATTTCATGTTCTCAGTGTATAATAAAACTTTTACAAGCCTCAATTTCAGTATTAAGTCATCTTTTCAGTTTATGCAAATTTCCTTGCTTAAATTCTCAATATATTTGAATGTTGTTATTAGTTGTTGTTTTGGACTCATAATCTCATGTAAGCTCCTCATATAGTTTGTGTAAGCTATTAGAAACTTTAAAATCAGTGGTAGGTATAAAACTCAAAAATACAAAAAAATAGGATAAATAGTTGAAAAATCAAAAATCAAGGAAAAAGAAACAAGAAAGCTGTAGCAGTGTTGAATATTGGATGTAAGCTGGTTTAGAACCTCATGGGAGGTAGTAGGATGGTCCTTGGTCTCTAGTTCATGGTTTTCAGCTTGGATGGCATTTTGTAAGAATTTTTCTTATTTTTGTGATTTTACTGTTCAACTGCTTGTTCTCTGCTTATTTTTAGTTCTTCTAGCTTATTAGGTATATCTTGGTTGTATTGAAGCTTAATATTGTAGACTTGTTAATTAGTTCTCATTTTTCTTAAAAAATTTGTATTGACTGTCATAATAGCATAAAATAGAATTTAGGGTAATTGTAGTTCAAGCTAGTGTTTCTGTGTTCATTTAAGCTTATTAACTCATAACAAGTTGATAAAAAGCAGTTTCAAAAGCCTTGGTACTCATTTGTCTTAAAAAACCAAAAATCAGTCTCATAAAAGAGTGTTTGGATCAGGAGAGTTTCCTGAATTCGAGGTTGTTTCTGTTGATTAGAGTAGTAGGTTTATGCTTATAGTGGTGTTGTACTCTCATTTCAGTCATCATATCTCATGTGCATACATTAAAAGTCAATTTTGCACTCTAACTGATCTCTTGTGTTAATCAGTTAGTAAAGTATTTAGTAGCTTGCATTTTTAGGATTAGATCATCATAATATAGCTTATATCAGTAGGATTTTATGTCATCATATCATTTACATTCAATAATTTTGTTTCAAATCTCATTTTGGTCAACTTTTTCTAAATCTGATCATAAGTCAAAATTTGCAAAAGTGAAAATGATGGTTTTTACGAAAGTTTGTGGATTTTTCATTTGCTCATTTCTGCTCCAAAGCTGTTGAAATTTTGGTATAATTAAGTTCAGTTGGTGAAGTTTTCAAATATCATTTTTGTGGAATTTTATGAATTTCATATAAGCACTAAATAAGCTGTCCAAACAGCCCAGTTTTGCCCTGCTTCTGTCAACAAAAGTCAAAAGTGGAAAAAGTGATTTTTGCAAAACTTTGTGGAATTTTCACAGATTCATTTTTAGTTCAAATCAGCTGAAATTTTGGATACCTGCACTTGGGTTGGTGGTTGTTAAGTAGGTATTTTTAGTTTATTTTTGTGATTTTTTCTAGCTAGCTTAATAGGGGCTTAAAGTAGCTGTTGTAGGGTCGTTTGGCTTAAGTTGCTAGAATCTGATTTAGTGCTTATTTGCCTTTTTCTTGTGCTTTTTGGATTCAAATCAGTTGCAGTAGGTTTATCTCAGTTAGTTTAAGTTAATTTTAGACTGTGGTAGCTTATTGTAGCTTATTGTGGCTTATAGCTTATTGATAGTAGCTTATTCCCCACAGTTGTGTGTCCAAATCATAGTTCATGTGATCATTAGTTGTATATTTTATTTTTCCTTAATCCTCAGCATTATTTTATAATATTCTGGAAGTTTTCTTATTTTTCCATGGTCTTTTGATATTTTTCTGCATTTAAATTGAGTTTTAAGCATTTTTAATTAGCATTTAATGCAAATAAATCATAAAAAGTTTAAAAAAATATGTTTTCAATTTTCCTAGATTAAGATAAATATAAAAAGCCAAAAAAATATTTTTCCATAATTTTCCTAGTTTAAATAGTAATTTTTAGCAATTTAATTAGTTTTAAATAGTTTTTAAATCATAGAAATTAGAATATAAATCAGAAAAATACAAATTCAATTTTCAAAAGTTTGTTTAGTTATTTTAGATTTTTAAAAAATAGTTTCATAATTTTCTCACTTGGTTTCATAATTTTTAGATAATTAGTTTAATTTTTAAAAATTAGAAATTAGTTTTTAATTCATATAAATTCAAGAAAAATCCTAAAAATTAGTTTTAATTCTTAAATAGTTTTCAAATATCATTTTAGTTTAAAAAATAAATTTAGATCATAATTAGGACTTAGGATAGGCATATTTGCATTTTATTTTACGTTTACATAAAATTCAGTAAAACGTACGCGTTTTAGGTTTTAATCGTTAAACAATATAGAATTAAAATGACTTCAAAGTCTTTATTAGATTTAATTTCCTTAGTGTAATCAATCATAACCCCTTTCCTGTTCAATATCACCCGATCACTACGCGTTTAGCTATTCAATCGTACAGCTCGTTGGGACTTAACGACCCGGGGAAACACTAAACTCTCCTGAATAATTGCATTGCGTTCTCAAGTGATTAATTCTTGTTGACCATTCACCTGGTTAATTTGGGTTGACCGTTCGGAGCGAATCAGACGCTCCTCTTTGCCCATGGGTATTTTGGTTATGGGACATGGGTCATGGGTTATGGGTTGATCCATGGTTCTTTTATTAGATACAATGTATCTTATGAGTGTAATGCACCTAGTCAAATGGGTATGGGTCAATACCATGGGTTATGGATATGTTCCATGGGTTGTAGTTTTTACCCATTTATAATACATACTAGTTATGTATATATATTTGCCCAATATGTAAACACTAGTTGTTGTACATATGTATTACTAAATCATAAAATCACTTATGCTTCTTTTAGTGTTTTATATGAAAATGTAAGTGTGTTAGAAACTATTAGCTCAAACCATTTACGTATTTTATTTGTTTCGTTAAAATGATTTTACGTTTGTTATCGACAAAACATTAGAAGATCGTAAAATATAAATAAACTTTTTACGGCTTATTTGTATTAACAATTTATTATTTTGATGAAATAAAATTTTGATTATGTTTATTTCATTTATAATATTGTTGTCCTGTATTTGCATGTTTAATCCATGAGTAACTAAGTTATTCTAAATCGTCCATTGTCGATTAATGATATGGGAGTATCATTAAACTAAGACAAATCTTAGAGATGTGGTAGAATATACTTGAAAGTATATTAATGAGAATGCATACCAATTTCAGATGATGAATATAGGACTTATCCCAACTACATAACTTACTTTGTGGATATTGTTATAAGTAAATTATGAATAGTTATCCTCAGACTTGAGATACCAGATAAGTGTCATGAATGTAGTGCATTTCTGTGGAGCAACTTAACGCTATACGTAACTGATAGTCATAAGGGTTGTTTCCAGAACTGTTACAAAGTTTGTGGGTTAGTCTCGTAGTCAAGATAGAATTTGTTCCTTCAAATTTATTTGAAGTTTAATACTGTTGGGCCCCTCGTAGGGTTGACAAGATGTTTGTGCGGCCGCACTCAAAATCTCCCCTAAATATGTTTAGAAGTTTTGGTAATCTTGGTCAGTCGCTTAAAACGAGAAACCAAATAGTTTAATAAATAATGACTTAATTCCATATCTTTATTTAACGTGGTATTAGAAACAAAGGGATAATAATAATGAGAAATCATTAAAAGGTTTTCCAGGAGCCTTGCTCGAGTTGTACTAGAGGCATCGAAGTGTTGCTAGACGTTAACCGATGTGATCACTCTATTAAGATATATCCAAGTGGGAGCTGTTGGTTTTATGGATATAAATTAGTAGACGTGAGTTAGGATCGAACTCGAGACCACGGGATTACACACTTTGCGTATGAGAATTAAAGTTAATAATTAAATGTAATAGTTATATTTATTTATTAATTAAACGAAATAACATAACGGGCGTTAAGTAATTAGTTGTAATGGACTAACGGTCGTTAAATGTAATTGGAAAAGGACTAGATTGTAAATATTGGGAATGTTCCGGAATCCCTTGTGGGATGCCCATACCGATCGGCCACAAGGACCAAACCTAACCCATCTACAACTCAAACTTGTTCACCAAGTTAGTTTGGGTATAAATACAAAACCAATGGTGTTTGTAATTGATCTCTTGTACTCATTAAGCTAAACCTAAAAAAGTTTGTGTGTGTTTTTGCTTATATTCGGTCGACATACACTTGTGGGTGTCGATCCAAATCTTTTTCCAACTCAAGTTATTTGTTTGATTAAAACTAGCATTCCTTTACTTCGGTATAGTACGTGTGTACAAGAAAGTGGTACTAACACATTATTGTTAGTATTCTTGGATTGAATTACAAAATCGGTAAGGGGTAATTCACATAATAGAGTAAATTGCATTTTTAGTCTTTTTGGTTTGGCCAAATTGCATGTTTGATGCTTTATCTTTTTGAAAGTGCAGCGAACGTCCTTATTTTGAACTTTGGATTGCAAATACAGTCTCCGATTGATGTGAAATGACCAAATTACCCTTGTCTTCTTCCTTTTCTACCGAGGTAATTGGTCATTTCATATCGATCAGAGATTGTATTTGCAATCCAAAGTTCAAAATAGAGATGTTCTCTGCACTTTCAAAAAAAAGGGACCAAACATGCAACTTGGCCAAACCATGGGGACCCCAAAAATGCAATTTACTCTACATATTAAGAGGGCAATTTACTCTAAAAGGAAGTCTTAAAATTTTAAGACAAAAAACATTGTTATTAAAGAAAAATTAATGTAAAATTTAAAAATTTAAGTCTCATTTAAACCATATAAATATCCCTCTAATAATGATATATTTTAATAGAATTGTTTATAAGAAAATCTCACTATACTTATAGCCACCAATTTAATGTTAAAATTTGAAAAATAAAAGCGTCAACTATTTACACTATTAATAATTTAGACGTTCTACTTTTAAAATGAAAAACATTTGCACGCCACAAAAATAGTCATCGAATACCCGTCGTCACTATTGCGCGGGTACCCTTCTAATAATACTCTAAGCGGTTCAAACAACAGCTATGGTCACTAGCAAACTATCTGCAAACAAAACATACATTGGATACAAAGAATTGAGAACACAAAAAAACTGTCACTAATGCTAGCGTCACTAAGATACAGTATCACAAATACGACTAATTAACATGAGGTGATTTTGTATATAGATTACGTTTTACTATCAACCTATTTAATGAAGAACACTTGTTTAAATTCGCATTCTCTTCGAAATCTATAGCGTAATTTGTAAGGCCATATAGTGTTCAAATTTGATGCATGCTTCCTAACTTACTACACATGAATAGTCTTTAGTCTCCTCTCCTTTCGTGATTTTGCTGTGTGATGAGATGGTCTATACTCTATACCGACACACTGGGGAATTAAACTTTTTACTATATGTATGTTACTGATCGATCATCTATTAATAAAATTGTAAAAAATTTGCATTCAAGGTTTTTTGTCTTAAAATTTACTATGAAACATTTACATTTATGATCTAAGACCTGAATGAAAACAGAACATATGACTCAATTATAAAAGGATTTAACAATTCAAGAATGCAAAGTACAATATGATACTGATAGACACAGTTAGAATCAATGAAGATTGATAAGAGTGTTTTACAAGAACTTGGTCAATCAAAGATTAAGAAAAGATCAACGAAAGCTCAACGCATTATCAATGGACGATAGTTTTGTTACAGGATTGTTACACAATGGTTACAAGAGAGAGAAGAGGAAAACTGATTCACAAAAGCTAACTAATGAATAGGAGTTACAAGTATTTAAAGAGAGTTTGAGTGGGAAAGTTGGTTAGCTTCAAAGGAGAGTTATCACGTGCACCTCACTTGTGTAGTAACACACCTGCGCCTCACGTGCCTTATAACATAACCAACTTTCTAACTTATTAGAAAACACTACTAGTGCAAACAAAACACTGCTAGTGCAAACAAAACACTGTTAGTACTAACAAAACACTGCTGGTACTAACCAACTCCTATCAATCCTCCCTTCTTCAAAACATTCTTGACCTCAAGAATGGAAATCAAAAGCTGGATACTTAGCATATAACTCTTCTAAGTTTTCCCAAGTAGCATCTTCTGGTGTCCCATTAGTCCACTGAACCAGACCATAAACCACTGCAGCATTCTTTCTTTTCACCATTTTCCTGTCCAAAATTGCCATAGGCTGTGCTGCTATCAATCCTTCCTGATTGCAACTAGGAAGGTCAATCACTTGAGATGGTTGTGGGTTTCCCTTACAAAGTTTTAACTGGGACACATGAAAGACATTATGAATTTGGCTATGAGCAGGCAATTCTAGCTTATATGCTACTTGTCCTATCTTCCCAATGACCTTAAAAGGTCCAAAGTACTTAGGTCAGAATTTGTTTTGTTTCCATTGCCTAATGGACACTTGTCTGTGAGGCTATAGCTTAAGGAAAACCATGTCACCCTCTTTAAGCACCCTATCACTTCTGCCCTTATCTGATTGTTGTTTCATCCTGTTCTGAGCTCTTCCCAAATGAAACTTAAGCAATTGGATAGCTTGTTCTCTAGCTGCTAGAGTGCTATCCACAACATCAACTTTGCTCAGACCTCCAATGTATGGAATATGAATTGGTGGTGCTTGACCATAGACTGCCTCAAAAGGTGTAGTTAATATTGAGGTATGGAAGTTGGAGTTGTACCACAATTCAGCTAATGACAACCATTTCATCCATTCTTTTGGTTTTTCCCCTGTCATATACCTAAGATAACATTCCAAGAATTTGTTGACTACTTCTGTTTGCCCATCAGTTTGTGGGTGATAGGAAGTAGACATCAGCAGTTTAACTTGCAAAAGTTTAAAAAATTCCTTCCAAAAACTGCTCAAAGACACCTTATCTCTGTCTGACATAATGGAAGTAGGCAATCCATGTAGTTTGTAAACTGTGTCCAAAAATACCTGAGCAACTTGAACTGTTGTAAAGGGGTGTGCTAAAGGCATTAAATGAGCATATTTGGTGAGCCTATCTACCACCACAAAAATCACAGTATTGCCATTAGACTTTAGAAGTCCTTCAATGAACTCCATTGAAATGCTTTCCCATATCCTTTGAGGAATAGGCAAAGGCTGTAAGAGACCAGGATAGGCTGCCAAATCTGGTTTACACCTTTGACATGTAATGCATTCCTTTACAAATTTCTTCACTTCCTTTCTCAAACTGTAGAATCCATGGATCTGGACTCAACTAGGGTATGAGTAACATTGATTGATTGAATGCATAGCAGAATAGAAATGACACAATCAATAACTAATAAGATTTTCTTTATTGAAAAATATAAATTACTACTACAGCTAATGTACACACGCTATGATCGTGTGTCTAGACTCTCATTAGAGATGAATACTATGAATTGAAATGAAAGGGATAATGGAAAAGGATGATCAAACCCTAGACGCCTACCCTCTTTATATAGGAGAGGGAGGTTACATAAAACCCTAATTGTAGCTTACTAACAAAGCTACCTAATAAATTATAAAATAGACCCTCATTGTTTCTTCTTTCTTCATTCTTGCTCGTGGTTTTGTAATCTTCAAATCTGCAATTCCCAACAATCTTCCCCTAAACTGGAATTTGACTAGGTTAAGTTCCAGTTTCTTAATATTACAAAACAACCTGTATTAAGAAACAATGCTAAAACATGTCATCACAAATAATCCGCTGCACATCTACTAATCTTCTTCCCCTTTTTCTAATAAGGGTCTTGTGCAACTTGTAGACGCTTCCCCTCAAGTGATGCATGTAGATGGTGAGTATAAGCTTCCCCTTAAACATATATGAACCATCTCATTTTTTTTTTTATCACTAAACAAAAGAAATAAAGCGCAACAGCAGAAAAGTCAAATCAGCAACAGAATCAAAATAGTCCACCATTAGGAATGGAGAAGCAGTAGAAACATCAACGTAGGCGTCTTATATCTTGCACTATCCGTGTGACTCCAAATCTTGATAAACCCTCAAGTAATATGAGACACTGAGCACAACAACGTAACTCCTTAAAGTGATAGCAAATGTGAGCATTAAGCACCTTCAATCTGTATATCACACCCCTTCACTAACACTGAGCACTACAACATAACTCCTTAAAGTGTTAGCAAATGTGCGCATTAAGTACCTTTAATCTGAAGATCTCACCCCCTTCACTAGATTTATCAAGTCTTTGTCACACCATTAAAGTACGAACAAGTTATCTTCAAAGTGCCAGACTCACTTTGAGATATGATAAGACACGCACCTGATCACAGTGGGAACTCCAGAACAACCTGTAGGAACAGATCAGCAGAAACCAGTATTATCAGCAGGAACTAAATAAGCAATCAGCAGGAACTGATCAGTGGGAACATTAAGTACAGCAGCAGAAACAATCAGTACCCAATCAGCACAAAAAGATGAGACCAGTAGAAACCAATACGAGTGGAGACTAGTCAAATAGCCAAGCAGATGAATGTTCCAGCAACTAAAATATAAACTAGTACAAAGAAACAAGAAATATACACACTAGTACAAACTGTGAACAGCCAATCTAATTAATGTATGACCAGTACTCACTCATGTCCCTTTAAGTATTATGTTCGGCCCAATCAATAACCGTTTCCACTGACTGGACACATGGATCAGTAGGAAATAAGCGAGTGGAGACACTTTTAATAACTGAGAGATAATGTTGCAACTTTATCCAATTAAATGACTCCCATCATCCTTGAAAAGTACAGGTCCTAACCATCCAATCAATTATGAGTGGGAACCAGCATGAATGATATTTTAAAAAATGACTCCAAACCGAGCCCCACACTAATTACCATACAATACCACTATAGCCCCACTTTGAATAGAGGACCAGTCAACACAAGTCAATTACCATTGTTGCTATTAGTACGAGAGACCCACATGAATCATCAGTAGAAATCAAGATGAGGGACCCATGAGAGAAAACAAAATCAGTATGAATTGTGAGATGAGCCCCACCGATCACTTAACCAATTAAATGAAACCGAGAGATCTTTTGGTCAAATTCATATGGTACCATGCATCTCCACCATATGATCAATTAACTATGTACGAGAATTAACAAACAAGTGTCATAGAAAATGAGATCGGTACATATTTAATTGATTTAGCCCCACGTGAATATCACCAATCAATGAGACCAGGTGAACCATTAATCCATGGAAGAGCATTACACCAAGATAATTTTGAAACACTCATAGCATCGAATATAATACATCCAAAATTATCATCACGTGAACGCACATAACAAAATAGATGACTTTTGGGACCAGCGTGTAATTCATGAACAAGCCAACCAAAAGAATATGCATCACGTGACCAACAGTAATTAATATAGATCAGAATTCGATGAATAAACGAGCAATGACAAACAATTTCGGACCTTGATAGCCATGTGATCAGTACCAACGTTTGCCAAAAATAATTCGCTCAAAAACAAAGCTACCTTTTCTTCAAAACTGCTTCAATTCATCATCAGATCTGCTGCAAAACTGCTTCAAAATTTCCTTTTTCTTGTTGCCTCTTTTCCATCTGCTGCTTATGGATGAATTAGGGTATAAACCCTAATTCATCAAAAACCTTATAAACCCTAGATCGAGAGCCACGAGGCTCTGATACCAATTGTAGAATCCATGGATCTGGACTCAACTAGGGTATGAGTAACATTGATTGATTGAATGCACAGCGGAATAGAAATGACACAATCAATATCACTAATAAGATTTTCTTTATTGAAAAATATAAATTACCACTACAACTAATGTACACACGCTATGATCGTGTGTCTAGACTCTCATTAGAGATGAATACTATGAATTGAAATGAAAGGGATAATGGAAAAGGATGATCAAACCCTAGACGCCTACCCTCTTTATATAGGAGAGGGAGGTTACATAAAACCCTAATTGTAGCCTACTAACAAAGCTACCTAATAAATTATAAAATAGACCCTCATTGTTTCTTCTTTCTTCATTCTTGCTCGTGGTTTTGTAATCTTCAAATCTGCAATTCCCAACACAAACCCTTCTAATAAAGCACATAACAGATCTTATGTGTAGTGACTTTCACTCTTGAATGTCCACCTACTGAACCATCATGGAAGTGTGCAAGCAAATCCTTCCTTAGTTGTGTATCTTGGCCAACTACTAGCTTTTTTTTCTTGAATAATTGACCATTGACCCAAGCATAGTGTTTCTTACTTGCATTACCAGCCTGCAAGTTATCAATGATGGTCTTTAGAGCTGTGTTTGCACTCCAACTTGCCCTGATTCTAGTAGCCAACTCAGTAGTCATAGTAACCACAGTTGTATGCATCAAAGTTCCACTTTCTTGTATCGTAGACAAGGCATCAGCAGCTTATCAATCCCCTTTTTGTACTTAACTTCATAGTCAAAGCCCATGAGTTTTGGAAGCCATTTCATTTTAGCAGGGGTGGTAATCCTCTGGTCTAACAGATACTTCAAACTATAGTGATCTGTTTTAATGACAAAGTGTCTTTCCAACAAATATCCTCTCCATTTTTCCAATGCCAACATCACAACCAATAACTCTTTCTCATAAGTGGATAGTGTTTGGTGTTTGGGAGCTATACTTTTACTAAGATAGGCAATTGGGTGGCCATTTTGCTGAAGCACTATCCCAATTCCACTTCTTGATGCATCTGTTTCCACTTCAAAAAGCTTCTCAAAATTTGGTAAGGCTAAAACTGGAGCTTGCGTCATAGCTTCTTTCAAAGCTTCAAAGGATACTTGAGCTTCATTAGTCCATTTAAAGGCATTCTTCTTCAACAATTGTGTTAATGGCCTACTGATGGTAGCAAAGTCTTTGATGAACTTCCTATAGTAGCCAGTGAGACCAAGGAATCCTTTGAGCTGCTTAATATTGGTAGGTATTGGCCATTTTTGCATTGCCACAATCTTAGTTGGATCAGTGGCAACTCCCTGAGCAGACAAAACATGCCCCAAATAATCCACATGACTTATGCCAAACACACATTTGGATTTTTTTGCATACAAGTTGTTTTGTCTCATGGTCTCAAGTATCACAGATAAATGTTTCACATGCTCAGAAATACTCTTAGAATAGACCAAAATATCATCAAAGAATACCAATGTGAACTTTCTTAAGTAGTCCTTGAACACATCATTCATTAGTGCTTGAAAGGTAGAAGGTGCATTAGTGAGACCAAAGGGCATGACAAGAAATTCATAATGCCCCTTATGAGTTTTGAATGCAGTTTTGGCTATATCATCCTCAAACATCCTGATTTAGTGATAGCCTGATCTTAGGTCCAATTTAGAAAATATTACTGTTCCACACAACTCATCAATAAGCTCATCAATTACTGGAATAGGGAACTTATCTTTGACTATGTTTTTGTTGAGTTGTCTGTAATCTACACACATCCTTCAACTGTTGTCCTTCTTTTTTACCATCACAATGGGTGAAGCAAAAGGACTTTGACTTGCATTGATCACTCCTGAGTCTAGCAGTTCCTTGACCATAGCTTCAATGGCATCCTTCTGCACAGGAGGGTGCCTATAAGGTCTGATGTTGACTGGTTGAGTATTTGGAAGAAGAGGTATTATGTGATCAAATGCTCTTTTTGGAGGCAAATCTTTGGGTATTTCAAACACATCAGGAAACTTATCAACTACTTGCAACAAGCTATTGTTCACT
The DNA here is from genome assembly GCA_019973895.1 of Chrysanthemum seticuspe. Lineage (NCBI taxonomy): Eukaryota > Viridiplantae > Streptophyta > Magnoliopsida > Asterales > Asteraceae > Chrysanthemum > Chrysanthemum seticuspe. The sequence continues at coordinate 54,851,963 of BPTQ01000007.1, forward strand.
GCACCATCTTGTACTTCTTCCTCCATAGACATCAATTATAACCCAGTGTTTGGATATACACACATCATACACAACTCTGCTTGTGGTATTCTTTCCAACATCTGTAATTGTTTCCTTCCTTCTATCCACTGGACTGTAGTCTTTTGGGTTCCCCTCAATGCCACTTTGTTACCATTGTACATAAATTCCATTTTCAAATCTTTAAAGTCACATATGATTTTACCAAGAGTGGACAACCATTGAATTCCCAAAACCATGTCCCATCCACCCAAAGGAAGCAACATTACATCAGACATAAATGTTTGGCCCTTCAATTTCCAAGTGAATCCTTTACATTCACTTACACTTAACAATTTCTTTCCTCCAGCCACAGTAACAGACAAAGGGCAAGTTTGCCTTATTTTACATCCCATTCTTTTAGCAATGTTAATGTCTAAAAAATTATGAGTAGATCCTGAATCAACCAAGATGTGCAATTCATGTTTATTGCCAAACATCCCAACTACCCTCAAGGTATGATATGAACTTACCCCATTCAATGCATTCAAGGAAATTTGGGGTTGAATCTCATCAGATGGTAATTCAGCCAAATCATCTATTACATCTTCAAATTCTTCTTCCACTTCCTCATTCTCAGCCAACACAATCAGACTAAACAATTGACCATCACATTTATGTCATGGAACAAACTTCTTATCACAATAAAAGCACAAATTCTTGGCCCTTTTTTCCTCATACTCCTTTTGTGTTAACTGTTTCCTAGGATGTACATTGCTTGGTTTATTGTTCCAAGTTCTGTTAGTGTTTGGTAAAGGCAACAAAGGTTTAGCAAAGTTTTGACCCACACCATTATTGACTCCAAACCTAACACTTCCTTGATTAAAACTGGATTGCACCCTATTCTTTTTCTTAACAGCATTCAAAGTAGCTTCTTGATAGTTTGTTAAAGAATATGCATCAGCCAAAGACTTAGGTTTGAACATTTTAACTCCCATTTCCAATTGAGTAGGCAAGCCCCCAAGATAGAAACTAATAGCATGTTCTTCACTGATATTCACCCTATTTATCAAACTATCAAACACATCTTATTAATCTTTAGCAGTGGTTTCATATTTGACATTCTTGATTTCAAACATTGGATCATTAAATATTGTACCAAATCTTTGAATAATAGCATCTCTATACACAGTCCATAACACCAACTCACCATGTAATCTAATGAACTGTGTATGCTACAATAGTGCTTTATCAAAAAGATGCACATAAACAAGTCTCACCTTTTGTTCATCTGGTATGTTGTCAAGGGCAAAAAACTGCTCACACCTAAACATCCAACCTCTGACATCATCTCCAGAAAATCTTGGGAAATCAACATTAGTCATTCTACTAAACTGACCATTTTGCCTTTGAGTTTGACTAGTTTGCTCTTGAGATTGTGTTATGTTCACAAACCCCTCATTCATTTGGCTGTCTTTCCAAGAATTGAGTCAACATCTGGTCAAAAGATTGTCTAAATCCAGCTAAAGATTCATCAATGTATCTTCTTGTGTTTTCATCAAGACCACCTTCCCCACCACTAGTACCAACTGCTCTTGTTGTTGGTGCCATGTCTGATGCTATTTAAGTGATTTCATTGAATCTTGTGTGTCAATTACTATTCTTTCATCTTCTGTTGAATAGCACTTAACAACTTGATACAATCTTTACCAGTTCTTGGCCAAACCCCAAGTCAAACAAAACTGACCCTTAAACCAAAAGCAGAGGATTTAAGCCTACGGCGCTGCTCTTGAGATCGCGATGTATACTTGACAATTTGGTCATTTTTCTGAAGGATAGCACAGACTAATTAAACATAGTATCAGTGTAATACTCTCAATCTTGACTAATTTCTGACAGGAATCTTATATCTTGATTTTTGGCGGGAAATGAAACTAATTCAGTTACAACTGAATTTGTGACAGCTGAGACCTCACCAGGAAATGTCTCTGATACCAATTAATAGACACAGTTAGGATCAATGAAGATCGATAAGAGTGTTTTACAAGAACTTGGTCAATCAAAGATTAAGAAAAGATCAACGAAAGCTCAACGCATTATCAATGGAGGATAGTTTTGTTACAGGATTGTTACACAATGGTTACAAGAGATAGAAGTGGAAAACTGATTCACAAAAGCTAACTAATGAATAGGAGTTACAAGTATTTAAAGAGAGTTTGAGTGGGAAAGTTAATTAGCTTCAAAGGAGAGTTATCACGTGCACCTCACGTGTGTAGTAACACACATGCGCCTCACGTGCCTTATAACCCAACCAACTTTCCAACTTATTAGAAAACACTGCTAGTGCAAACAAAATACTGCTAGTACAAACAAAACACTGCTAGTACTAATAAACACTGCTAGTACTAACCAACTCCTATCAGACAAACTTTTACTTCGTATCATGTTGATCAACAGTTCATGAATTTTGGTGATCATATTCTCTACTGTGTTACCACTAATTTTAAAGAATGGTCTCCTTGAAATCCTTGACTGGTAATGATTATCAACAGAAACTTGTATTGTGATTTGGTAAAGTTCTCAGAGATCATTCTTTGACATAATTCGAGTGCTAACAAAGTACCCAGGCACCATACAATACGACAAGTTTTGTGGGATCAATTCTAGTCCTGTGCAGGGGTGTGGCACTCCTCTTAACAAAATAGTGTTCATGAGCTATGCTAGGTTAGCTTTCAAGATTGTACTATCTAAAATAGACTTTTTATTGCTGTAATGTTTTATCTAAGTTGGTATATCTGAGACTGTTAACGCCCTACAATGTAAAAAAGTAATCAAATTTTGTGCTTTTATAGACTATACCGGAGTGTATGCCGTAGTGCCTTGACAACAGAGTTTATGCTGTAACCCTACGCCTAAACTCAATCAAACCTAACTTAAATAACCATTTATTGGTCTCATCTTTGTTTATGTCTCATATCAAGTAATCAGAACCATAATGACATCTTCTCTTACAATCAAACCATATGGATAAAAAACAAAAAACATAATGAAAATGGTAACTAAAAATAATTGCAAACCAACAAACATTCATAAAAGCCTATTCTGCACCGAGCATTTGGGTGTGGATCAGATGCCACAGGTAAAAGACATTCACACTGTCCGACTTAGCAAGTAGAACACATTACCTTTTCATGTTCAATCTGGACCACACCACTACTATGCCTAGTTAACACAAGTTAATTGCAACCCAAGTTTTTGGTGAAAACCTGTCCTAAGATAGGTAAACCCATGTGAAAAATGCTACAATAAAACTTACAACAACAAAACCCAATCCCGCCAGGGCGGGGTATGGGGGAGGTAAAATGTAGACAGATCCTACCCCTGCCCCAGGACAAACCCGAGAGTAGAGAGACTGCTTCCAACAAGACCTCCAGCAAGTGCAGGTGTGCGGGTGAAATAAAAAAAGAGAAGAAGGCAGAAGACAGTAAACAAACAAGCACAAGCAAGAACGAAAGCAAGAAAACAGGAAAGGGAGCACGGAAGAGGGCACAAAGGAACACAAAAGACACAAACAAAAGAACAAATGACCGGAGCCCTAAGAAAGAGCATGCAGACTAAAGGGAGCAACCAAGAGCAAGGAAAAAAACACGCACGGGCCAAAAGCAAAGGCAGAGCATAACAAGGCACCAAAAACAAAAACAGGGCAAGAAAAGCATGCAAACCAAACCTAAGAACACAAAGTAAAACCAAAGCGACGCACGGGGCCTAAAGCTACGGCAGAGCAAAATGGGGCCTAAAAAGCCTAACCCGCCCAAAACACCTAAAACCCACCTAAGACCCTAACCAAATCTAACCGCATATCCTAATCCTATCTCTCCGCCCCTTCCTATCTGAGGTCATGTCCTCTGACAAGAGAAGCTCCGACATGTCTAGCTACAATAAAACTTGCATTTCTTTATTATAATAACCATATAGGTCATGCAGTATAGATACTTTGTAATTTGTATATTGTACATATGAAGCAAATATACAACAGTGGAAGAGAAAGTGGTTAATACTGTAATAGTACCTCAAGCTGCATCTTTAGAAATCAAGAATTCATAGTACAGCACTCCAATGCATCTTCTGAATAAAAAAAAGCATCAATCAGTCAATTCATTCACGCCTACACAACCTCTTGCAGATTCTTCAGTAAACACTGCGTGATGTGGTGTCATAACGACATTATCTAAGTGAAAAAGCTCTTCAGGGATATCAGGCTCGTTTTCATAAACATCCAAACCAGCACCGGCGATCTCTCCTTTTAGTAAACACTGAACCAAGTCTTTCTCATTGATGATTGCTCCTCGGGATATATTTACAATAATTCCATCCTTACCTAGTGCCAACATGACCCTTTTGTCAATCATGTAATGGGGTTGTTCTGTTAAGGCACAACTAATAATAAGGATCTCACAGTTTGCTGCGAGTTCTTGTATATCAGGACAGAATGTTTGATAAGGTTTTAAAAGGTACCATTTTGAGGGGTCGTTTAAGTCCTTATTTGATCACTTTTGTATCCGTTATTGCTTAATATCGTTCCTTTTCACTTTTTAGGTCTCTTGAAGGCAAAATGCTGGAGTGACACTTATTTGGACGAAAAGGCGCGAATATATGAAGAAAATGGCCAAAGTCAAAATCGAGACACTCACAGTTGCTGAAATTAGAAGGAGACGGTGTCAGGTGCTAATGGCGACGCCGTCCCAAAATTATTGTGACGGTCCAGAACCCAAAACTCGTATTTTCAAGTGACGACGTCTAGTTGTGAAAGAGTAGGCCGTCGCTACTCAGACGGCCTAGATGCAATCCAGACGACGTCAGAAGCTGAAGAGGACGGCGTCACGGACTTAAGGTGACGCCGTCGCAAGGTTAACGTGGCCAAGACGAAACCCTAATAACGGCGACACGACGGCGTCACAAAACATAAGGTGACGCCGTCTCATATGTAATCTTATATATAGAATCCGAATTTTTCAGTCTTTTGTGGAGAGTCTTTTGGAGTAAAAACCTAAAACCGAACCTAAGGTGTCTTGTACAGTATTTTAGGGTTTTAAACCCTATCTTACATCAAGATAAGTCTTTACTTCATTAATTCAATTACGTCTTTGATTATTTGTGTGTATGCTTGCATGTTCTCCATGTCCGGCTAATTTACTTGTGTGTTTGCTTAGGAAGTATGAAACTTAATTATTGAATATTGATTGGTTGTTTCTTATCTTAGTTGATTAATGATCTAGTAATGCGATAGGTCATTCGTTGTGTACTTAATGCTTGATTCATCTTTGTGAACCTTAGAATATAATTACCTGAGTAGTTGTAGGCTAAACCATCCAAAGAGCGCCTTAGAGTAGGAGTTTATCATCCCTAGTGGGTTTGTAGACGAGACCCTTTGGTAAGTTCAAAGAGTTAGGGAGAAACGCATACCCTACAACTTTAGACACACAACGCAACTAGGAATAAGGACGTGACAATTCAACCACCAATAGGAGATAATTAAGGAGTAATACAAACTAAGTAAACACATCTTTAAACTATCATACGAGCACACATTAATTAGACATAGACTCCCACAACCTTAGTTTAGATAATTAGATAATAGTAGAGTAATCGGTAGAAATACCAACCCCCCCCCCAAATCCAATACCCGAGATTCGTACCTTTCCATTTCATAAAACATAAAAAAGATAAAAAATAATCTTCCTCAACCTTAACCTTAGCGTAGTAACTCCTTACTAGCATTCCTATTCCCCTAGAGAACGATATCAATACCCGTGGCTTACCCTAATTACTACACTACAACGATTAGGTTCACTGCCTAGGGTGTTATAAAACTTGCTCGAAGAAAAGGAAGTTTCCTTGACCCCGAACGACGCGTGTAGCGTTATCAATGTTACATGTGGTTTTTCGTTTCTGGATGTGTGTGAGATGGTACAGTCGAAGGCGCTAAGCCTCTTTGCAACCTCAAGGTCAATGCTTCCCATTCCAACAATCCCGACTCGTTTGTCACCCAACTGAATTCATAAACACTAATAGACCACAATTATTATCCATACACACATGAATTTTTGAAACAGAAAATCACACACAAAGAACCTTGTGACTGAGAGGATAATCTCCTTTCTGATGCCACAGACCAGCCTTGACATACCGATTAGCAGCACCAATTCATCTTAGCACATTAATCAACAAACCTACAGCCATATCAGCAACATCCTCCGAGAAAATTGAGCAGGCATTAGCAACTTTGACTCCATGTCGTTTGCACTCATGGAGGTCAATATGGTTAACACCAGCGCTGCTGGTCATGATAAAACGAAGCTCGGGCAGGACTTCCAAGATCTCAGTGGTAACACGGCATGAAGCAGATAAAAAAATAGCTTGTACAGAACCCGCATAAGTAGAAAGGAATTTGATGAGAGGGATAGAAGATTCCCATTGTTTGATCAAACAAAATTTCTCATTAAACTATCTCTCATAGGGTTTGAAAATGGACGATGGCCCGAGAACCAAGAGATTTGGAAGGTCATCAGTTGTCTTATCTTTCAGCAGAGAATCTTGTGTTGCCATGTTTATAGCACTCGGGCCTGAAAAACTGAATTTCAATGAAAACTAAAAGATCTTAGTTTTCGAGAATTAAAAACATGGAAAATTATGCCATTCACATCTAGTTAAACGAGTAATAAGTTCATGACTACACTCTACCATACAAAATTGATTTGTTCCAAAAAAAGACATGCACATCGTAAAAGGGTTATTTGCAACAAATACCAACATGCTTTTGTCCCGTTTTAGTCAAGTCACTAAAAGATGGTTTTGTGTCAATTTGTAAGCCGTTATCTTAGCATTTTCATACTTATATTTAACATTTTCATCTTAAAATGTAGTATCAATTTTCAAAAACTATAAGTTCACCCTTCATGATCATTACAAAGCAACAAACTTAGCATTTAAACATAGTTTTCTTTAGAAATTCAATTCAAAACTATAAGTTCACCCTTCATGATCATTAGAAATGCAATTTCAAACACCTATCTCAAAAATAATTTCAACTAAACTTAAACCCGTAACATTTTGGTTGATGAGCTGTCTCTCTACTACCCTTGATAAGAGTGGGACTGTTCATATCCTACCTCTCGTACCCGGTCCAATAAAACTGGGTATAGTAGGGGTTTTTTTTTTTTTTTTTTTTTTTTTTTTTTTTGGTTGAAAAGGGTGAATATACATATATATTAATACCAAAACTCAATAACAAATAAGAGGATAGATTTGGACATGCCCAAATCTCCTAGAAATACAAAGATTGCAAAGCAATCAGAAACAATGTCGAAACAACATTACAATGCATACTATTTTGTACAATCCCAATCAGTCTATACTCTATATTCACCTCAAAATTCACCAAAATCATAACCTCGTGGCTACATTTCCTTTACATATAGAGCAACTTATATCATTCAAATGCATCACGTATTCACGTGTTAAGTGATCTAAGATGCTCTAAAATGAAAGGCATCATCATGTAAGTTGTAGCTATTCCTGACATCACCACAGAATAGACACCGCTGCTTGACTACATTTCCTGCATAACTTCATAACCCACACTATACTAGCAGATACAACCTCACTTAGCACAGCAAAGGATTATAAAGAAAACAGGCATCATCAAAGCAGATAGATCACACCAAAGGCCTCTTGGCCCAGCGGTATATGAGTGGTCATCAACCTAGAGGTTGTAGGTTCAAGTCTCGTTGAAGACATGTGAGATATAATTTGTAAAACAGGTGGTGTAAGTCGTTAAAAAATTGTCGTTCTAAAAAAAAGTTGGTGTAGGTCGTTAAAAAATTGCCGTTAAAAAAATATAAAAGGAAAAAAAATAAATAAATAAAAAATAAAAAAAAAATCGCATATGTGTGAAACCAACCAAACCTCCTATGGCAATGCATTGCTAGGACAAAAAAGTTTCATCTTTCACAACTCTCTATTCCTATCATCATGCATTGCCCACCAAGTTCATTTACCCTTCTCAACACGGAACCTACATTTTGAAAAAACTATACACCTAATACACTGGTTATCAAGCAACATTTACAAAAGTCTTTAGTAGTATATAAACATAGTAACCATTCTAAAACCAAGAATAAAAACAAATAATACTAGGAATCATACGAAAATTCAGAGCAAACAGTGAAATAATCAATCAATGGAGAAGGCACCTACTTGTGATAGGAACAGTTTCAGTTGGTGGCTAGAGGTGTGAACTAATTAGGGGTGAGCGAAAAAACCGAAAAGACTGAATAAATCGAAAACCGAAACCGAATCGAACCGAACCGAACTAATAACCGAACCGAATTTGCTAAAATCGAACCGAACCGAACTACTAATTCGGTTCTCGGGTTGGTTATGGGTTTGGCAGTTTGAACCGAAAACCGAATTCATATAAATATATATATTTTTTATATATATTTATATATATATATATATATATATATATATATTTTTATGTATATTTATATATAAATAAATACTATTAAAAGGTTATCATAATATAATAAAACATTTTTTATGCTTGAAATATATTTTTTTGCTAAATATCTATGTAATTATTATTATTTATTTTTTTAATAGTGAAATTCGGGTTATTCGGGTCAACCCAAGAACCGAACCGAACCGAAAACCGAATTTGAATTTGGTTCGGTTCGATTCTCGGGTTGACCTAAAAAAAATGTAACCGAATTAACCGAATCAAACTAACCGAACAACCCGATAACCGAACCAATCAACACCCCAAGTAGTACAGTAGGATGAACTGTCCTTATCATAGGAAATAGTAGTAGAAGATGTAGGTGGACTGTACGTTTTTGGAAAGAAGTTGAAAAGTAGCCAACAATTACGCAATTAGTTTGTGAACTCAGTTACGAACTCTATTTTGACCTCTTTCAGTTTCGAACCCCCAGTTGCGAACCCCCTTCGACTCCCGAAATCTCTGTTTGAACTATTCGATCTTAAAAACCTTTTGTTTGAACCCCTAATCCCCCAGTTGCGAACCCCTTTTGACACCCAAAATTTTCATTTGAACCATTCGATTTAGAAAAACCTTTTATCTGAACCCCTAATCCTCCCAGTTGCGAACCCCCTTTGACACCCGAAATCTTCATTTGAACCATTCGATCTAGAAAAACCTTTTATTTTGAACCCTTAATCCCTCGTTTTAAAATATGGCTAAGACCTTTTATAGAGATGGTTACTTGCGCGATTTTCTTTTTACTTTTTATCTTTACTAGGCGATTACTCGTTTGACGACGAGATTTTATAAGGTCAAATAATCTATACATATATACGAGACTAAGCATGCCACATGTATAATGCTTACATGGCACAATAATGATGACATGGAGCATCAGTGATGACATGAAATGATGACATGGCACAATTTTCAGTGAAAGTTTTAAAAACTTTGAAATTTGCAAGGTTCGAACTTGGGCCTCTCAATCCAAAGACATGCGCCTCAACCAGCGGATCAAACTACCGGTTGTGATATTTGACTCCATTCCCAAATCAATATTCAGCCTAACATCTTATCAACCTTTAACTCTTTCTATCATATGAGGAAGATCCGGAATAAGTTACTCATCCACAAAGCAATCAAACAAATCATTCTCTGATTTATCTCTGCATTTCAAAATTCAAATCTCAATCCATAACAAAACGCGTTTTTTATTCTAAAACAAGATTGATTTAATATATACCATGCTAATTTTTGTATTTTTAGGTGTGATTCTAGGGTTTTCAATTATAAACAGGAAATTACCAACGCTTTGAAATTTGAAATGTTTTCTCTATCTATATATACCGATTCTAATCAAAGCCCTAACTTACACAATAACAAAAAAACAATAACATGAGTCGGTTTTCGGGCAGGAACAATGATAGCAAGCAGCAACAGTATGTCACAATTATCAATTTCCGGTCATTTTTCAAATTTATATTTCATTAACGTATATATTTCTTTTAAATGAACGCTATCGTACGATCTTTTATTTTGAACAATTGATCCGACACTTCACAAAACTTATCCTGATATATTTTTTTTATACTCAATTTAAGACCATAAAAATTATATTATTAGTTTACCCGGTGTTTTAAATTTATTGTGTATATAGATTGTTATATATAAATAATTACGACGGTTTTCGTAAATTCTACACGACAATTATTATTTCACTCAATTCTTGCGAGAAATGTATTTTTATAATTTTTGTGACTTCAATATATTTTATTTTGACCCGTTAAAATTTATCTTTAGCTAACGCTACCTTAAATGCTTAAATAAATACACAAGTTATTCATTATTCTTAATTAACTACACTTTTATCCTACATTAATATACTTAAATACTACTTAATGCATCTAGTCCTTTTTTTTTGTATATGTCGATCACCCCATGGGTGAGTCATTTGTTTTGTAAATATCTTCTAAGTATAATGTATTATACTCAAAATATCCACACAAACACATTCACTTCATTTATTTGCAAAGAGTAAAAGATCAAAACCATTTTTCCTTCCTCTTTTCTCTCTAGAACCGGCCACCATAAGGAGACCAAGAAGATCATCACAAAAATTTTCAAGACAAGGTTTTTAACACTCTAGTATCACTCTTGTTTGAGGTTTTGCAATATAAACCTTGGGTGATTAGGAAAAACCCTTTGTTCTAATAACCTCATCAAGTTTACTAGTAAGCATCCATATTCATCATCATATTTCATATTCATTCTCATATTCATTTCATCATTATTGAGAAAACATGCAAGTCTTATGATGTTTGTACCACTTTTACTTTGATTTTTAGAGTTATACATATATATGTCTTCCTATAATTAATCCTTGTAATATATCACTCTTGGTGATGTCTAGGAACCCATGACACCCTAAGAAGGTGTATGGTAGGATTATAATAGCTTCGGAGTTGTTTTGAATGGGTTAGAATAGGTTTGGCGCGAGAAAAACTCATTTCGACAAGTTTGCAAAAGGGTCTGCCCTTATTTTAAAAATCTGGAAAATTCGACAGTTGGTAAAATATTTTGGGCTAGATATTTGGAAAATATACTTTAAAACGAAAATGTGGCCGCTTGAACGGATTAAAACGGAGTTATAACGAAGAAGTTATGAATTTTTGAAGTTTGACCACGAAAACTAATCATTACAGAAATTTCAGCATGAAAATGTCACCCTTTACGAGTCAAAAATGAGGCTTAAGCGTTATTAAATGTGTCGACTTATCAAAAATATATTAGTATACTTTGATACGAAGCTAAGGATATATAAAACGTAGAAAACGGACTTGTAACGATTAAATTATACACGTTTTCACAAAGTGCCGTAACTTTTATCATATAAGAAAAACTATATTAATTCTAATAGGCAAGTATTACGTCAAACTAGTCACCATGTTGGAGGACGTTTTTAACATTGATGTAGAACTTTTTATAAAGTGATGTCTTCTAATAAAAGTATGTTCGCCAAGTATATTTTCCAAAATGCCCGACCGTTTGTTTAGCAGAGTTGTAATGAATTAATTACGGTTGCTTAAACTTTGCCGAAAACCATCTTTAAACTATATGTTGGACTAAAGTACCATACTTAACCTATATTTTTCTCTGTGATCGAGACCTCTAGAATGGAAACTTAAACACTAAAACTTTGAGATAATGAAACGAGCTTCCCAAAACCGTTGAGTTTGTTTCCTAACGCTCGACGTGCACCATTTTACGACTAGTTTTTCGAGGCCATTTAGTCACTTTCATGAAATTGTCAAATGACATTATTTTACGACGAAAAGTTATAATTTCATAATAAACCACTAAATGATTATCGTAGGATATCATTTCGACGTAAATACTGATAAAGTATTTTGTAACTTGACAAGAGGTCATAAACATATATTTCGACGATAAACTTTATTTTCCAAAAGGTACAAGTGGTATGGATATCATATGAGTTTGCATGCACGACATTGTTTCATGACTTACATTAGAGCATATCATTCATTATAGGTCGCGATTAGACTGTTGCGTCTCATTTCTGTGCATCCACTTTGTCATCATAACTATTGCAACAGGTGAGTTCGTAGCCCCACTTTTACTCGTTTAATTGATTTATAAAGTCTTCGGGGGAGATACATGCTCAACTACTTGCTTTTACTTTACATCTATATGAACTTAAATATCTTTTGTTTCACTCTATGTGCGCGTAAGTAGATTATGCCCGAACTAAATTGATCAGTATGTTATGAACGCTATTAGTTGAAACACTTTCCTTGATTTTGAACCCCTCGACATGTATATTTGAACTCTTTTAAATTGATTCGGACCCTTTAACATATAAGTGAACACTTTGGACTTGATTTGAACTTTTTGACATATAGTTGAACTCTTTCATCCTGTAAAGGACCCTTTTGATATATTATAAACTTGTTTGACGTGATTTTGAACGCTTCGACTATCTTGAATCTTTTGATATTATTCGAGCTCTTTGACTGTTCTGAACTTTTGAACTCGACTTAAATCTTTGAACTTAATTATGAACTTTTGAACGGAACTCTTGAACTTAAATACAAACTTATGACTTGTTTGAACTTATTGAACCGTACGTGTTATGACCTTGACCTAAAATCTCCCTTGTTCGGAGCATCCCTATAAAGTCTCCTATGATCGGAGCATCACTATAAAGTCTCCCTTGTTCGGAGCATCCCTATAAAGTCTCCCATGTTCGGAGCATCACTATAAAGTCTCCTTTGTTCGGAGCAATCTTAAAGCCTCCCCGGTCCGGAGCAGAATGTCTCACTATGTTACGGAGCGTTCTCAATCTAAAGTCTCCCACGTTCGGAGCAGTGCAAATTCTCCCTTGTTCGGAGTGTTCTTAATTGTATATAATAGTTGTATGATGTACTGTTCGTACATTCGCATTGTTAGTCTCCTATTAGTAGGTAGTATGGATAGCGCTATTAGAGGTCGGCCAACCTCTCGTCCACTATGTTACGGGACGCATATTATTTATTCTAGGGGCTTTGCCTGGCATACATTATTATATACGTGGTGCTATATGGTGAACTATTACGACAGCTTATACTTGGCTACTTGATACGCTATATTTTGTGCAATGGATTGTGAACACACAGGTTGCAAGTTTTGTATGGGCGGAACTTGGAACTGAGTGGATTTACAATGCCTTTGCTTTGTGAACTATTATGATAACGTGCACTTGACTTCTAGACATACTACTTTTGGGCAGTGGGTTGTGAACACACAGGTTGCAAGTTTTGTATGGGCGGAACTTGGAACTGAGTGGATTTACAATGCCTTTGCTTTGTGGACTATTCTAAATGACCAAAAACTTTGTCTTTGTTGCATGATCGCTCTTTAAAAGCTTTACTTGTTAACCAAACTCTATGAACTCACTCAACCATTGTGTTGACACTTTTAGCATGTTTTATCTCAGGTATCTAAGGCATTCACTTCATGGCATGCATGTGGACTTATCATAGAGTCGCGGTGTCGAGGCGTCTCACCCATATTTTATGCACTTAACTATCGTTTGATTGTAACAAACTCGTTTTGATATATTGGAAATCTTTTGGGACCTAATGTTTGTAAACTCTGATTATTTTACTTAATCAAACGATACTTTCAAAACGACACTTTAGGTCGTTCGATATAACAGTAACTTTGATGCTATGACAGTCCTCCCCAAGGTATTCCATTCCGCTGTAAAACAGATAATTTTGGGGTGTGACACAGTAGTAGCTTCAAAAAAGACAAGGCTCCCGGTTATATTCTTGATTCAATTTAATACATGTTTTTTTTTTATATAATAGTTTATTTGCTTATGATTCATTTCATTATTTCAATTTTATGTTTTATAACATGTATTGTTATGATGTTTGTTCAAACTAGGTGTTTAGTGTATATAATTGTTTTGTCTGATTTTGTTATGATTCATTTCATTATGTGTTGTTTATGTTTTATAACATGTATTTTTTGAATACAACCCATTTGACATGTAACCCACAGATTGGAAAATATACGCTTTTTCTAAAAACCAAATTCAAGTTTAAGTTTTGTTATATTTTTCTATTCTATATTTCATTTGTTAACCAGTGTTTATGTTTTACACCTTTTATGGGTTTATATGGTGAATGCAAGTAGGCAATGAGTGGTATGTTTTTGTTTAGCAGAAATGGAGGTTGGTGTATGCATGATGAGGCAGCACCACATTATATTGATATGATTGGTCGGAAAACGTATGGGCATAAATTTAACAAGCAACGATTTAATGCAACACCAAGAATTGGTTGGCAAATAGACCCCTTTGGTCATTCGGCAGTGCAAGCTTACCTATTGGGTGCTGAGGTCAGTTATTCTTTTCTCGTGTCTCTTTTATAATTTGTTGGATTCCAAGGTTGCGAGGAATCTACTTTTATAAATCGATACGATATGTGATTCTTTGGGTTGAATTTGACTCTCTTTTCTTCGGCCGAATTGATTACCAAGACAGAGCTAAGCGAAAAGGTGATAAACATCTCGAAGTTATCTGGCGGCCCTCCAAGAGTCTTGGTTCTTTTTCACAGGCAAGTTTGACACTGTTTGTGTGTTTTTCATATGTTGAGGCATAAAAAAGTCCACAATAAGTCTTATTATCATTAGTTCTCTATTTCATAAGAGAGACTTGACAGTTCAATCTTTAAATATTTTTGCAGGTGCTTTTCCTGAAAATTATGAACCTCCAAGTGGTGTTTACTATGAAGTTAACGATGATTCCGATATTGTACATGTAGATTTCCAAATAAGATTTGAACTAATTGAATGTTTATTGAGGCATGTAACATTAAGGCATTTCTTATTTTGAAGGATGACGTCAACTTGTTTGACTACAATGTCCAAGAGCGGGTTTGATTTTGTGGCTGCAGCCGTCTCGCAGGTGAACTGCATTCACATTAAACTGATTTTGAGCATAATTGAGTTTGGAATTTATGCTTTATCTTAAACTTACAGGCAAACAATACTTGCTCGAATCATGTAATGTGGACAATGAGGACAGACTTCAAAATCAGTATGCGGAGTCATGGCTTCGTAATATGAACACGTTAATTCATTATGTCAAGAAAGTTACTTACTTTATCAACCATGGAGATGGTATTTCATTTAAACCAATTTCCCTATTTAGTTTGTTTTTAATGAATGGCTTTTTGGTTGTTACTTATTTTTACTTTTATGATTATGGGTCTACCTTTCTTATGTGTCTGTTTAGATTTATAATTATGGGTTTTGCTATGATTCTGGACTGTTTGGGATTTGGATCATTATGATTATGTTTGGATTTGTGGGTCAACTTGTATGGATGTTCGGAGTTATTGGATTTTTATTTTTCTAATTGGATTCATACTTAGCAGTTTTGAGAGTGTTTGGTTGCTGGTTTTTGCTGGTTTGTTTGGATTCAATTGGTTCAATATTATTATAATTTTGGTTTTGGCTAGACAGTGAGTGTATGGTAATATTTTTATGCAACAGGTTTGAATTTGTTCTTTGAGAAATCCTATGTACAAGGATTGAGTATGACTTTATCAAAGGTGGAGTGTAACGTAATTGGTATTATATATCTTTGAGCAATCCTATTTACTAGGTTTGAATATGAATTGTAGTGTTCTGGAGTCTCTTATTAGTTTTATGCACTAGGTTTGAATTTGTTCTTTGAGCAATCCTATGTACCACAGAATTGAATATGAGTTGAAGTGTTGGAGTGTAAGGTAATTCGTGTTATATATCTTTCAGCAATCCTATGTACAAGGTTTGAATATAAATTGCAGTGTTCCAAACATCCGTTATTATTTTTATGCACCAGGTTTTTATTATATAGGCAAAATTGAGCAATCCTATGTAATTGCATGAGTGTTGGAGTGTAACAAGTGTTGACTTCTCTTTGCTTCTGCAATCGTCTCCGGTAAATGAATATGCTACATCCAATAGATAATGTAACTGGAAGATGGGAGTGTAACAGGAGATGTATTAATTTGTTTGTGTTTATTATGTGAATTTTTATTGACCAAGTAGATGCCACTTGAAACAAAAAATGGCACATTAAATTATGGTTCTATGTCTAGAGTGGAGTAACATTTAATAATCAGGACTAAAAAATATCTGGTTAAAAGATATGGTTGCATTTTTTTTTACATTTATTTGCAATACAAAAATGTATGTTATTATATTAAATGTGATTTTAAAAAAAAAATCGTATTTAGACCTTTTTTATGATTACATCATACATGTTGCTACACATACTACACTTACACAAACTCAACAACAAACGACGTTTACAAAGAAGTTTTATTACGAGTATTTGAATATGCACTATAGATTTATATAATTTAACAGCGAAAGTCACTAAAAAAGTAGCTACTTATATTGTGACGTTTTCAAGGTTCTTTGTTTCTACAAAGACGGGAAATACACAAGGTATATAACAAAAGTTGTGTATGCACAAGTTTAATTTAGTCTATTACAATAAGTATCATATAATTCAGTTGTTCTCATACCTTTCATTATTATTTTTACATGTAATACATTAACAATTTCATTTTTGTCATCCAATTTATGTGCCTAAGATATTTGTCGTCATTCAATATTTGTTTACGTCCAGTTAAACTACGTCAAGTAATCTTATGAAGCTAGCCCGCTCATCTGGGCTGGCTATGAAGCTAGTTATATTATATTTAGAGTAAATTACATGGAAGGTCGTGGTATGTCAAAAATAACAACTTTCGTCCCTCAATATTAAGTTAGTTCTTATATCATTTACACGTTAGCCCATTTGGATAAAGACCGTTGCATCATCTATCCTTAATAGTAACGGTTGTTTATAGTTTAAAGATTTCATATGTTTTTATCCGTTTTCGTCCGTCTTATACGTTTTCTGCCGTTTTTATACGTTTTCGTTCAATTTTATATGTTTTCTTACGTTTTTATCCGTTTTCGTTCGTTTTTGTCCGCTTTTATACGTTTTCGTCTTTTTTTCTTACGTTTTCATCAGTTTTTATACGTTTTCGCCTATTTTCTTGCATTTTCATACGTTTTTATATGTTTTCGTCCGTTTTCATACGTTTTATCCGTTTTCGTCCATTTTTCTTACGTTGTCATACGTTTTTATCCATTTTTATACGTTTTCGTCCGTTATTCTTACATTTTTATACATTTTCATCTATTTTTATACGTTTCCATACGTTTTTATACGTTTTCATTCGTTTTCTTGAGTTGTCATACGCTTTTATATGTTTTCGTCCGTTTTTGTCCGTTTTTCTTACGTTTTTTTGCGTTTTTATACGTTTTCGCCCGTTTTCTTACATTTTCATACGTTTTATGTTTTTGTCTGTTTTCCTACATTTTTATCCGTTTTATGTTTTTGTAGTGATGAAAATATAAGAAAACGTATAACCGGACAAAAACGTATGAAAATATAAGAAAACGTACAAAAACGTATGAAAATGTAAGAAAACGTATAAAAAATGATACTACATTCACATTGTCTTTAAAAAAAAGAAAAAAGAGAAAGAAGAAAAGCTTTTTCCAAAATTATTTATAATGAATTTAATTACCTTGTAACATTATCCCTAATTGTGTTTACCAATTTGCTTCTTTTTTTTTGCAGGTATGCGCCATGGCCAATTGTTATTTCTGTGTGATATTTTATGTTGCAAGTTTGGCAATTCAATTTGAGCCAAAGGGTACGAAAATGTAATTAATTTGCCACTTTTTGTTATGTTATGTAGCCATTTTTATTTTTTCACATTCTATACATTATACTTTTGAATTCCGTCTATTATGTGTATCTTATGACCATTTTACCCCTACTTGCTTTTAAGAGTGTTGATAAATGAGAAGGGTAAAATTGTCACAAAATACATATAATCGAATGAATTCAAAAGTATGATAGTATAAAATATCTAAAAAATAAAAATCACTACACAACAAAGGAAAAAGTAATAAATTGATTACATTTTTATGGGTTTTGTATGAGTTGACCCAACTATAGGCAAATGACCCCTCAACCTTTAGATGGCAAAAGAAAAACTGGTAATCGGGTTTGGGTATGGGGATGGGGATGGTTGCCCCACCCCAAACCCGGTCCATTGCCATCCCTACAACTGACTAGATAACATCAACTAACTTGATAAAATTTGGTCAAACCATCCAACAGATACTACGCTTACAAAAATAACAAGATTTAGAGATGATATAACAGAACTGACCCTACTCATTAAACACTACCAATAAAAACCGCTACAACTAAAAGACCCAACACAGTGATGAACAGTACCATGTATCAGTGAGTCACTAAAATCGTGATAAACAAATTCAAACTGTGATAAATAGCCTACCAATTCGTGCACGCAATCGATATTATAGTGACAAAGAAAGTGGATAATAATACCTCAAAAGAATCCATTTTAAGAAATTTGCTGCCTCTGAAGACAAATACTATACAACACTCTTAAGGCATCGAACCACAGGAAAGTGTTCTGGATTTTTATCCAGGGTTATGATGCGTTGATTCCTTTACTCACACTTATACGACCTCAAACATCAGAGGTTTATTTGAGAAGAAAGCATCCAAATTCCTGACCACAAGTTCATAAAGGTCCCTCAAACATTCTTCAGTCATCACTGCATGGTGAGGGGTCATAACGACATTATCTAATTGGAAAAAAGTTTCAGGGACATCAGGCTCGTTTTCAAAAACATCCAAGCCAGCACCAGCAATTTCCCCTTTGAGTAAACAGTCCACCAATTCTTTCTCATTGATGATTGCTCCGCGCGCTACATTCACAATAATTCCACCATTTCCTAATGCCAACATTACCCTTTTGTTAATCAAGTGATGCGTTTGGTCTGTTAATGCACAGCAGATAACGAGGATCTCACAGTTTGCTGCAAGTTTTTGGATTTCGGGAAAGAAAGGGAATGTAACATGTGGTTTTTTGTTTCTTGAGGTGTATGAGATGATACAACCGAAGGAGTTAAGCCTCTTTGCAACATCAAGGCCAATTCTTCCCATTCCAACAATCCCAACTCGCTTGCCTCCCAACTGAACTCACATAAACCAATATACCACGGTCATACAAACAAACACACGCATTATCCAAACATGCAGAAATATCTGAAAAACACAAACACACACTCGCACAAAACCTTGTGACCGAGAGGATAATCTCCTTGTTGGTGCCACAGCCCATCCTTGACGAACCGATTAGCAGCACTAACTCGCTTCAGCACATCAATCAACAAACCCACAGCTATATCAGCAACATCCTCCGAGAAAATTGTGCCAGCATTAGCAACTTTGATTCCACGCCGTTTGCACTCATGGAGATCAATATGGTCAATACCAACACTTGTGGTCATGATAAAACGAAGCTCAGGCAAGTTGTTTAAGATGTCGGAGGTAATGCGGCGCGCAGCAGAAAAGAAGCCAGCTTGTACAGAGCCTGCGTGGGTTGAAAGAAATTGGTGGAGAGGAATAGAAGACTCCCATGGTTTGAGGAAATGAAATTTCTCAGAAAATTGTTTCTCGTAGGCTTCGACAACAGAATGCGGCCCGAGAACCAAGACAGTTGGAAGGTCATCTGCTATCTTCTCTTTTTGTGAAGATTCTTGTTTTGCCATGTTTATAACTCTTCAACCTGCAGAAACTGAAGTTAGTACAAATTGAAATAATCAACAACACAGAGACAACTAAAAACATCGAAGATAAAGAGATTCTCCATCCAGTTGACCAAGTAGGTACATCACTAAATTATACGTACATACTGTATATAGATGTGTTGCTCCAAAAACGAAACTTACACAATATAAGTGGAAATATTTTAAAGTTCATTTACAAATAATAGGCTGACATGAAAGTTATCCAAAGTTTTAATAACGTAGGTGGTGTTTGTTTCTCATGTGAATAAGTGTCAGACATTCAACAGGATATACACACATTCTTTCAGTTCTAACATCCATTCCCAAAAAAAAAACATAAAATATGCTCACAAGCAATGACTCGATATTTTGACATCCAGAGCTAAGTGTCTAATTGCTAAGATCTAACCAGGTTGGCTGAGAGTTGAATTCTAAAAGATGTTTGGACAATATCGTTAGAGCATTCGCAACAGCTTATTTTTGCTCAGTCGGGGTGGTGTTGCTCGTGGTGGGGAGCCCAAGCTTGGTGAAGGAGATTGCCTGTGCTCTCTTTTTTTTTGTTAATAATAAAAAGTGGGCAGGTTGCGGGGTAAAAGTGGTGAAAAAGTTATGGGAGGGTATGGTGATGTACCGCTCATTGCAAATGCTCTTACAGTTTCTCAGAGCGAGTTTGGCATTGCTTAACTTCTTTCATCAAAAATAACCAGATAAGCATATCACAATCACATTATTAATTTACAAATAAAACCAATAAGTTTGCTCATAAGAAGTCAAGAGTTTAAACTTCGTTAGAATTGTACATTTGGGGGTGGCCATGAAAGAGTCGGAAATAGTCCCGGGATTAACCCGGTGAGGCAGCGTACGTCAGAGTCAAAAGGCTCACCGTCCGTGGGTAAAACCTCATCCGTCTACCCCTTTTTTTAACTAAAAGCAATAATTTTAACCTTTTGAGCCTAATTTTTGCTGTTCAATACAGGGAGCAATATATAAATCACAAACAGATATATAACATTATAATTGATATTATTAAATGCGTAATGGAATCAAAAGTGAGACAACTTGTAGCTTTTGTAGTTGTAATTCCCTACTGATACAAATTACACAGGTATCAATCTGCATTCTTCATGAACCCACACACACAAAAACAGATGAACAAAAGTTAGTAGAGGCATTACCAGCGAAATGAAACGGTTTCTGCCGGAGCGTTTAGCTACCACGGTAGCCGGTGATGGCTGGTGGTGGAAAGGTGAGAGTCAATTAGTATCCACGTATTCTCGTCCATCTTTCCCAAAAAAACAAAAAAAATAAAGAGAAAAGTACAAAAATAAGCCAAAATCTTTTTTGAAGTCCTTTTTGTGGTCACTTTTTAACTCAATGTTCAAAATGGTCATGTGCAACCACTCGACTCCGCAGCTCCACCTAAAATTCACCACTGCGCAACCGCTCGACTGCGCAGCTCCACCCAAAATTCGCCATGTGTCCAAATGAAAGTACAAAAAGTACAAATAATAAAAAAAAAGTACAAAAAGTGTACTTTCATTTGGACACGTGGCGAATTTTGGGTGGAGCTGCGCAGTCGAGTGGTTGCGCATGACCATTTTGGACATTGGGTTAAAATTTTACTACAAAGGGGACTTCAAAAAAGATTTTGGCTTATTTTTGTACTTTTCTCAAAAATAAATCCATTATTTTTAGTTGAAAATGTTTAAGTTAAGGGGGTGTTTTGTTTAAGCTTATACTAGCAGGGTACCCGCGCGATGCGGCTGCGGATACCCTGAAATAAAAAGTTTCAATAAACCATGCTTTATAATCTAAACCGTTTTATGTGACGATAAATTTGCGGATGTCAAAAGTTTCATGTCGCATATTTCAACTCTTTAGAATATTATAGTAGGGTACCCGCGCGTTGCGATGGCGGTTATCACGTAATAAAATTTTCGGCAAAAAATGTTTTAAATTTTATGTTTTCTCTTACAATAACTTTACCAATAACGAAAACATAATGAGTTTGAGTAACTTTAAAAAAAGTGATTGATAATATCAAATTAATTCATATAAAAACAATTGAAAGTGGCATGATTTTGCGTTGAGGTAGTCAATAATGTTATGGGGTTATGGTCAAATTAGTTGATAGTGGTCCGTAGTCACAAGTAAGTAGAAACATTTTTTTTTATGAAATATATATATATATTTGAACATGTTTGTATCATTAATATTGTTTATTACATTTGTACCATATAAATAAAATATATAAATAAAAGAGTACTTATAATGTATACATCTTGTAAAGTATATATTTATGAAAAAATGTTTGAATCATTAATATTGTTTATAACACGGGTTTTTCTAATTTGTGCCCTAGGGCACAAGTTAAGCACATTGAAAGTACACAAGGACCCACTGAAAAGTACACAGGGATCCACATAAAAGTACAGACGAGTGTACTTTTATGTAGGTCCATGTGTACTTTCGGT
Source organism: Chrysanthemum seticuspe (assembly GCA_019973895.1). NCBI lineage: Eukaryota > Viridiplantae > Streptophyta > Magnoliopsida > Asterales > Asteraceae > Chrysanthemum > Chrysanthemum seticuspe. The sequence continues at coordinate 54,874,202 of BPTQ01000007.1, forward strand.
GTACTTTTTGTGTGCTTAACTTGTGCCCTTAAGGCACAAGTTAGAAAAACCCATAAAAGAATGCTTATAATGTAAAGAAAACTTACATTTTTAAGCAATCCTTTAGAGTTATCCATGAAAAGTATAATAATTAATATACTAATATATTAATCATTGAATTAGTACTTAGCACTTTGCACATTTGCATCATTTGTCTTAAAAAAATTGTCCTGACTTTTACAAAAAACCGTTTTCTACTTTTGTGGTTAATTTTATTTAAAATAATTCAAAATTTATTTAGATTAGTTCTCGAAACACTCTTACGATATAATAATAGTTTTGGAACTTTGTAGTTTTGCATGCATTTTAAAATCATATTCATTTATATGTGCATTTTTGCATTAAAACTAAACTAATTAAAAAAGAAATAATAAATGAAGCATTAAAATGTTGTGGAAGATAAATTAGTAAAAGCTATTTATTGAGTACATTATGCATTAAAATTTCTAATGCTTAAAAAACACATTAATGACATCTTAAAAAAATTTAGGAGAGAGGGTCATCCCTCCATTATAAGTAGTATAGATATAGATATGTGTAATATGTATAAAATTAACTAAATTATCACTTGTGAATTTACATCTTTGCATCATTTGTCTTAAAAAAATTGTCCCGACTTTTACAAAAAAACCGTTTTTTACTTTTGTGGTTAATTTTATTTAAAATAATTCAAAATTTATTTAGATTGGTTCTCGAAACACTCCTAAGATATAATAATAGTTTTGGAACTTTGTAGTTTTGCATGCATTTTAAAATCATATTCATTTATATGTGCATTTTTGCATTAAAACTAAACTAATAAAAATAATAAATGAAGCATTAAAATGTTGTGAAAGATAAATTAGTAAAAGCTATTTATTGTGTACATTATGCATTAAAATTTGTAATGCTTAAAAAACACATTAATGACATCTTAAAAAAAAATAAGAGAGAGGGTCATCCGTCCATTATAAGTAGTATAGATATGTGTAATATGTATAAAATCAAATAAATTATCACTTGTGAATTTTCATCTTTGCATCATTTGTCTTAAAAAAATTGTCCCGACTTTTACAAAATACCGTTTTTTACTTTTGTGGTTAATTTTATTTAAAATAATTCAAAATTTATCTAGATTGGTTCTCGAAACACTCTTACGATATAATAATAGTTTTGGAACTTTGTAGTTTTGCATGCATTTTAAAATCATATTCATTTATATGTGCATTTTTGCATTAAAACTAAACTAATTAAAAAAGAAATAATAAATGAAGCATTAAAATGTTGTAGAAGATAAATTAGTAAAAGCTATTTATTGTATACATTATGCATTAAAATTTGTAATGCTTAAAAAAACATTAATGACATCTTAAAAAAATTTAGGAGAGAGGGTCATCCCTCCATTATAAGTAGTATATATATGTGTAATATGTATAAAATCAAATAAATTATCACTTGTGAATTTTCATCTTTGCATCATTTGTCTTAAAAAAAATTTCCCGACTTTTACAAAAAATCGTTTTTTACTTTTGTGGTTAATTTTATTTAAAATAATTCAAAATTTATTTAGATTAGTTCTCGAAACACTCTTACGATATAATAATAGTTTTGGAACTTTGTAGTTTTGCATGCATTTTAAAATCATATTCATTTATATGTGCATTGTTGCATTAAAACTAAACTAATTAAAAAAGAAATAATAAATGAAGATTAAAATGTTGTGGAAGATAAATTAGTAAAAGCTATTTATTGTGTACATTATGCATTAAAATTTGAAATGCTTAAAAAACACATTAATGACATCTTAAAAAAAATTAGGAGAGAGGGTCATCCCTCCATTATAAGTAGTATAGATGCGGGCTTATTAGTTTATTTGATTTCGGCTTATATTTTAAGGATAATTGTTTCTAAATATATCGAAGTTATCACTTTTTGCTAAGTTGTGTATGCATCTATTTAGTTTAACATTTGTTTAGAGTTATTTAGATAAATCATCCTTGTGGCTAGGACCAAATTACAATGAAAGTCCTTAAAGTTATTTACAAAATTCGTCCTTGTGGTTAGCCTGGTCAACGGTCGGTCAACGCCATGTGTCACCACCTGAGTGGTGCCACGTGTCATCGGGGTCGGGTCGGGTCGACTTATTAAACGGGTCGGGTCGGGTCGTAAACTGGTTAGGTTGCCACGTAGACAAATGAGGTGGTGCCACGTGGCATTGGTTTAATATACCAATTTTTTGGCTGGCCTAGGATTTGAACTCGGGACATTTGTGTTGGAAGCAAAGCTTTGCCCAACTGGGCTAAGCGTAGCTTCAATAAAATTTCCCTAAAGCATCCACATAAACCTTCCTAAAAGTTAAGGGCCCAATTCAATATTATCAAAAGGTTCAATTTAGTTTTTGGCCTATCAATTTAAGGTGTTATATGGACTGTAAAAAATATATATATATACCGGCGGACTCGTTTTTTTGTGCTCTTTCCATTGGTATGCTCGGGGAATTTTTTCGACTTCGTTGGAACCTCGAAAAATGCGAAAGCAAAGAAAAAACGGTGATTTTCACATTTTTCGAGGTCCAAACCAAGTCGAAAAATTTCCCCGAGCATAGCATTGGAAAGAGCACGAAAAAACGAGTCCGACGGTATATTTATTTATTTTTTTACAGTCCATATAACTCCTTAAATTGACAGGCCAAAAACTAAATTGAACATTTTGATAATATTGAATTGGGCTCTTAAATTTTAGAAAGGGTTATGTAATTGATTTAGGGAAATATAACTGAAGCTATGCTTAGCCCAATTGGTCAAAGCTTTGCTTCCCACTCAAATGTCCCGGGTTCGAATCCAAGGCGAGACAAAATGTTGGTTTATTTTACCGACCCGATGACACGTGGCATCACTTTGGTGGTGACACGTGGCGTTGACCGATTCGTTGACTGGCCTAACCACAAGGACCATTTATGCAAATAACTTTAACTTTAATTAAGGACCTTGGTTGCAATTTGATCCTAATCACAAGGACGATTCATGTAAATAATACTAAACAAATGTTAAATTATGGATATAATAGTAGGATTAGTAAGTTGTTTGCATTGTTTAGGAGGATTAATAAATGCATAAACAACTTAGCAAAAAGTGGAAACTTCGATACATTTAGAAACAATTATCCCTATATTTTATAAGCTTTGGTTTTTCGGCTTATTATAAGGCTTATGGGTTTATATGAGTTTGGTGTTGATCGGTTCGGTTATTGGGTTGTTCAGATAGTTCGGTTAAAAAAAATTTACGTATAACTGAACCGAATTGAAATTGGATTAAATCGAACCGAAAACCAAACCGTATTAATCCGAATTACATAATTTTAACTATTTTTTTATTTAATTATATAAAATTTTTGCACCAAACAATATTTCTAAGTTTAAAAATGTTATAATTATAATATGAAAGAGTTTATTTTTTTTTTGGAATATAAATATATATATATATATATATATATATATATATATATATATATATATATATATATATATATATATATATATATATATATATATATATAAAATATAATTATGTAAATCTGGTTTTTGATTCGGTTCGGTTTTTATTTTGCCAAAATCATAACCGAACCGAAAACCGAATATTTATTTTGGTCCGGCTCAGTTCTGGAAAATTCGGTTCGGTTACAAATTCGGTTCGGCTTTTTCGGTTCAGTTCGGTTTTTGGTTTTTGTGCGTGAAACCCGAATTCTGCACACCCCTAGTTTATCATATCATAATAAAGTTATATAAGCCCACAAGTCTTAAAATAAGCCGAAAATTGAGGCTTATGAAATATAAATCGAAAAACAAATAAGCTTCATAAGCCACATATAAGCTTAAACAAACACCCCCTAAGTTCACCGTATTACCCTTAATCAAAATTATCATTTATAAACTTAAATGAAATCATTAATTAATTGTAAAAGGCTAAAACCGTCCTTTTATTGCTTTTGAAGAAATAAAATAATAATAAATGCATTTTTCTTAAATTGTTTATTTTTTGTCGATGAACAATAGTTTTAAGACGAAAAGAGTAACTCTTTTTGGAAATAGTAATGGTCTTAATACGAGAAAAATAAAATGGTTAAATACGATTTTACATGACCGTAAAGCAAAACTAATATGATTTTACGTAAGATTTTTGCAAGTGTATCATCAGTTTACTATAATATGGATCTTAATCATAAGATGGTATGATCTCCTCGATACACTTCAATTTTACTCAATTTGAACAACAAGCTAAAAAAATAATGAAAGTACAAATTTCTAGATTAAGTTGTATGGTACTTAAGAAGTCGTAAGTTACTATGTTGGACATTTAATAATCATAATTTAGGCCAACGGTTTCACGAAACATTCATATAAATTTGTGTTTGATAATAATTTGTAAATTTGTACAATATTTAAAAAATTATTAAAACAACGGGTTTTGCTAACAAAAATCGTTCTATTACAATATCACACATGATCATTCTTACTGGATGGAATCTTGATAAAAGTGAAAATCATCTCCAAATACATGGATACGCAATCAACCTTTGATTGTTATTGGATGAAATATTTTCTAGCGACTAATTGTAGTAAAATATACTCAATTAACCACAACTCGTAGGTTTGTCGTTAGCAAAGCCCAAGAGAAATAACATTTAAGATCTTAAACTCTCGTATTAGTACGATCTTAATATTGCAAAGACGAAAACAATCCTAAAAAGATCATGATCTCAAAAACCATGAAGCTTGGGTTAAATGACAAATATGTTCATTTCATCAAAAGCTTTTCAACAAATATTTGTAAAAATCTTCACAATTATTTTTCCTTCGTATATGCGAGTATTTCTTTTTTCCAAAATTACAATATTCTTAACGGGAAGAGATCTAGTGAGAAGAAAATTTGAAATGAGAAGAATTAGAAGAAATTTGAGCCACACAATTTAAATAAGGTGGAGAAATTTAAGGGGAAATGCATCTATGTTTGTAGGTGTATCAAATGTGGTTGTGATTTCTTCTCATCATTCTCATTTTAATTTTATTTCTCATTTGATCCTTACTCTATTCTTAACAACACTCTTCGATAGATAACAACACTTTAGTGATAGCTTTCTTACCTTGCGGCTTTGAGATCTTCTTGGCACTCCATTGAGACTACTATAGAAATCGGAAAATGATCATAAATTTACACACTGTAGTGAGAAATCAAACACAAAACTATACTAACGCTATTTTTAGAATAAAAATACATAAGAAAAATTTATAATGTAATAATATGTTTATTTCAGTGTTATACTTTCCCATCCCAAAATACATAAGTGTATTTCTTTGATAAACATACAGTTTTAATGAATAAAAAAAATCCACTCTTTAACTAATTAAATGTTCTTTCTATTTAAAAAATGTTTTAATTAGTTGAAATTTGTATAAGATAATTACAGTACTTCGGTAAGAAACATAATAATAATGCGGAAAACTATTTAACAATCTCTTCTACATGTTATGTTTCCAAAACTATCATATTACAAAAACGAGCGTGGCATAAACGCATAAGAAAAATTCGATATTGCCTCATCACTAAGTCACTAACCAATAAAGAACTTCACTTTCTAATCTTGATGGATCAGCAAAAGGACCACCAATCTCCACCAGATGTTCTCCATCAGATACTAATCCTCCGTCCGCCACCCTTCTTCACAATCCACGAACACTACTTCTCAAACAAGTTCCACATCCTCAAAGCGTACGAGTCACCATTACCAACTCATGACTTCCTACGTGCCCATGCTCAATCTGTTAAAGTTGTCTTATGTTCAGGTGCACGTCATATTACAGCAGACATCATTCGTGAACTTCCTGCGCGAGAACTAGTTGTTTCTGCAGCTACTGGAGTTAACCATATTGATATGGCTGAGTGTAGGAGGAGAGGAATTAGTGTTACTAACGTAGGTGATGTGTTTTCGGACGATGTAGCTGATGCTGCTGTTGGGCTGTTTATTGATGTGATGAGGAGGATTACTGCAGGTGATGGATTTGTTCGACGTGGGAGTTGGCCGGTTTCAGGGGAGTATTCTCTTGGTTTCAAGGTATTTTTATGTTGCGTATAACGATGAGAAATAAAATTAAAATAAAAAGGTGGGACGTAATAATATGATAGGGGCAAATGCCCTAATGGTTTCTTCAATAAAATTAAATTTGTCCATCGGTTGGCCGGTCATGTTAACCACAACTTGAGAGCATCTCAATCCTAAATTAAAACAAAAGAAACAAAAGATAGTGTTAAGATTTGAAATGTCTAGAAATAGGTAAAACATTAACTAAGCCTTTATGTATTTTTTTCTTTCTTAACTTACCAACTTTTTATTCTTTGATAAACTAATCCAGTTTTTAAAACCGGAATAATCCCCTTAAAAAAACTACCAGTCCAACTCGGCCCAAGTATACAATCTATACTACTTTATACGGGGTAATAGATTTGGGACTTGCTAAAAGAAGTAGTCTTAAAAATGTAAGACCAAAAATATTTCCTTATTAAGAAATAATAAGCCATTAGTCAATAACAATATATGAAATAATAAATAGTCAATATATTAAAATCCCTGTAATAAAGAAATGCTTTATGACCATAAATTAAACATTGAACATTTATATAAATGCTAGAATTTGAAAAACAAAACTGCTATCTATTTACTATATCATTATTAATTTATATAAATGCTAAAATTCTCACCGGAAAATATAATGACACGGGTACCCGCCGCCGCAACGCCCGGGTACCCGGCTAGTAATTTAATAATTCATCTAGGTTCTAACTTTTATTAGGTTATTGATGCATAACTAGTTGAAGTTCACCAAGTGTTTTGAGTTCATGCGCATCTTATTTTTTAAATGGTGTTGTAAAGTCTTTAAACTCTTGTTTAGTTTATGATGTCACAATCAAATAAAAAGAAAATAGTATTGTATATATGTATGTTTACTTACCCAGTTTGAGTAAGGATCAAATAAGAAATAAAAGTAAAATGAGAAGGATGAGAAATAACCACATTCGCACATTTCAGATGCACCTAAAAAAAGATATGCATCTCTCATGAAATTCTCCTTCTACATTTGAAATGTATGACTAAAAACATTTCTCATTCTTTTTATTTTTCTTCTTACTGGATCCATTCCCCAAGCAGTTAAGCTAATTCACTTAATTCACTTACTTTTTCTTCAACATAAATTGTACACGTATTGTATATATGATTTTTATGGTTTTCAGTTAGGAGGCAAGAGAGTCGGAATTGTTGGGCTTGGAAACATTGGATTAAGAGTTGCCATAAGACTAGATGCCCTGGGTTGCATCGTCTCTTACACCTCAAGGCAACAAAAACATTCCGCCACATTCACTTTCTACCCAAATGTGCTGCATCTTGCTTCAAATTGTGATGCACTCATTGTTTGTTGTGCGTTGACCAATGCCACACGTCACATGATCAACAACACAGTCATGAGGGCACTAGGGAAACAGGGGGTTATTGTGAATGTGGCTCGTGGGGCTATAATTGAGGAGGTGGAGTTAGTGAAATGTTTGGTCGAAGGCGAGATTGGTGGTGCTGGTTATGTACCTAAAGAGTTGTTTGGATTGGATAATGTTGTACTTTTGCCTCATAGAACCGCCTTCACAACGGAGTCCTTTCATGATGCCGCTCAGGTGTTAATGAGTAACTTAGAAGCTTTTTTCACAAATAAGCCCTTGCTCACGCCGGTCAGCAGTGAATTCTAGTAACCCGTTTTTGCTATAGTGATCTTTTATTACCTATTGTTATTCAAGGGAATCTAAGTAGTTGTGTAATCAACGAATATAAATAGTCAATGTTATAGTTTATCAAAGTCAGGTTGCCATTGGTTGGCCTAAGCCTTCTCATTATCTCACATATTTCTAGTCCCAGAGTTATGCTGTACAAGTACTATTTATATCAGCTCGCACTGCAGAAATTGCATATTTGCTCGAAAATTGTGATTTTTATGAGTACAATCATGGTTCAAAAAGTGTGTGTCTATAAATAAAATCAAAGAGACGATAAGAAAAAAATGTGTAGCTTTTAATAGCAAACACTTTGTTACATTACATATAATCTGTTATTGAAAATCCATCTAAAATTACTGCTTTAAAAGGATCACATCCTCAACCAGCCAATCTCAACAATTATTCACAAACTTGACTTGTTTTTCACAAGAGACCAAATGAAACTCTTGATATCATCATACAACACTTGTGCCTTTCGGCGGTCAAACATCTCTACACCATGGTACCCTTCATCATCAAACTTCGTTATCAAGTGAACACCAAGTCTCTCCAACATAGCAGCAAACTCCCTTTGTCTATCAACTAGTGGGTCCCCACCGTACCCTCTAATCAGACATTTTGGCAACAGTCTTATTTTCTCACTACGAGATTTGTCTAGATCTCGTAATGGGTTACAATACTCGTGGTCTCGGTCACACCCTTTTGGGAGTGAAACAGACCACACTAAATGAGTTCCACTCAAAGGGAGAATATGGTCATTTACTAGTCGAAGCTCTGATTCAGTTCTTTCGACCCCACCAAAAAAGGGTTGGTCCAGGGCCAACCCTACGATCTTGATTGGATTAAGATCAAGATCAAGTGCACGTAAACATGCATTGTAGGCTATATTTGCTCCCGCACTATTTCCCATCAAACACACTTTAGAAAAGTCAGCAACCTGAGTCAACCATTCATCACAACCATTGATCCCTAAAGCCTGATCACGCACCCACAACACCGCCTCCACGGCGTCCTCATATGCTGCAGGGAGGCGGTGTTCAGGTGCAAGACGATACTCAACAGAGATCACCACCACCTGAGACTCAGCAGACACAACGGAGCAAAATTTATGGAAAGGGAGTGACGTGGCGCTGAAGAAAACAAAGCCACCACCGTGGAAGTAAATAATGATAGGAAGTTTCCTAGTGGCGGTTTTTGCAACGGGGCGAAAGAGGCGCATAAAGGTTTTGTTAGTAGCATTGAGTGGTATGTCTTTAGATAGAGTGAGTTGGGAATCAGTTGTGAGCCGGGGTGTCGCTGGTAAAGATGGTAACGAGGTGAGTCGGGTCACTGATCCATCTGCGTTTCGTGTGATTCTGAAGAACCTTTTAAGATCTGAAGGGTTACTCATGGTTTTGGACAAAAACATATAGACGCTATTGCATCTTTACATAGAGCACATCATAGAGAAAAATGATTTATTTATTTATTTTTTTTTTTTATCATTGATCATGACAATTAAACGAAAGTTTATATATAATCTGATCATGACAATTATTAGAGAATAGTTTTATACTTTTATGGTGTCTAGGGGTGGAAATGAGCCGAGTCGCTCGTGAAAAGCTTGGAATTGGATCGGTAAAAAGCTCGAACGAGCCGAGCCAAAACGAGCTCGAGCCCGAGCTCGAGCCTAAGTTGCAGCTCATTTATTAATCGAACTCAAGCCCGAGCTTTACATACAAAATTCGATTGGGCTCGCGAGCCTAAACAAGTCTGAACGACACTAGAATATTTTATTGGGGTTATTAACGAGCTCAATAAAAAGCTTATTAACGAGCTCGAATTGAAATAGATATATCACGAGCCGAGCTCGAGCCAAGCTTTAATTTTTAATACCAAATCGTATAAACGAGTCGAGCCCGAGCTTATATAACATACCACGAGCCAAGCTCGAGCTTGAGTTTTATAAAACTTAAACGAACCGAGCTCAAGCTCCGGAAGGCTCGGGCTCGGCTCAACTCGTTTCCGGCCCTAAATTGGTGTCACATGTAACACGTTAATTCATCCTTGAAGTGTACTTGATCCACTTTTTATGAGGAATACTTAAAGCCGATCTGATCAAAGTTCATTTCCTTAACTTTATGCTTCAAGTTGTGTAACCAAAAAGATGATAGATCTATCTTACATTAAGATAGATCTTCAAGTTATAGTATCTTAATGCTTCAAGTTATGTTTGATTTACATTAAGATAGATCTTCAGTTGTGTGTGCGATCAGATCAAACACATAGTTACCAAAAGAACCACACGTTCAACAAGCCAATTTCAAATTTCCAACAATTATTCACAAACTTGACATATTTTGCACAAGAGACCAAATGAAACTCTTGATATCATCATACAACACTTTTGCCTTATGGGGGTCAAAGAACTCAACAATATGGCACCCTTCAATTCATCATCAAATTTCTTTATCACTTGAACACCACATGCTTTTAACATATTTGCAAATGCTCTTTGCCTATCAACTAGTTACTAGTGGGTCCCCATTATAACCTATAACTAGACATCTCAGTTGTGTGATTTTTCCATTACTGAGATTCATTTTTATCATGTACTGGGTTAAAGTACTCGTGGTCTCTGTCACAACCTTCGGGCAGTGCAAGAGACCACATGACAGCATGATTTTTATGCAAAGGTAGAATACGCCCATTTGCTGGTCGAAGCTCAGATTGAGTACTTTCGACCCTGCCAAAATATATTTGGTTCATTATGAGGCCTGCGATCTTGAACGGATGAAGATCAAGATCAAGGGATCGCAAACCTGCTATTGGTTTGTGGGAGTTTAAAACACATGTAAACGCTAAAAGTGTGTGAGCCAATGGGGGCACACACAATAAACATGATCCAAGTTGTGTTAGACTTTGTTTGGTGTTTTCTTGTTCGCATTCCTGGTCGAATTGTTTCAGCAGTTGGTTATCTGGTCGTGACTACATCTCGGACAGAAAAGATACATCGGACAATCTTGTGTCCGATATCGGGTATTGAAGGAGTTTGCTTGTCGGGAAAATTTTGTTCTCGGATAAAGAAGCAAGAATTGGTTTTCTTGGGGTTTTCTTGTTCGTGTTATATTCAAGTGAATTCAAGGGTTGATTGGTTTTACGTTCTCGACTAGCCTTTTATCGAACGTGCTCGTTTTACGTGTTGTGTGTGATACTCGTAGAGGTATCTACTTTAGATACTTTGGGTTTCATATTGGTATTCTTGTTCGTTCACTTGCGTGCATTAATCGCCAAAGGTTAGTTTTATTATTTTACCTTTTATTCAATTATTGTTTATTAAATACGTGTTAAACTAATTGCAATTACTAGATCCTAATTCCACTGCGTACTCGTATGCATTACTTGGCTAACGTAGTTCTAAAATACACATGCATTATACACTATATTTCCTCCTGAACTACTTCCCATAAAAAACACTCTAGAAAAGTCAACGAGCTCACTCAACCAATCATCACAACCATTGATCCCTAAAGCCTGATCACGCACCCAAAACAACGCCTCCATGGCATCATCATACGCTGCAGGGAGGCGGTGTTCAGGTGCAAGACGATACTCAACAGAGATTACCACCGCAGGTGCGTGAGCAGACACCGTGGAACAAAATTTGTGGAAGGTAAAAGAGATGGCGCTATAGATTGAAGACAAAACCGCCACCATGGAAGTAAATGACGATGCGGAGTTTTGCGTTCATGTTATTGGGCGGTGAGACTGGACAGAAAAGACGTAGGAAGGTTTTGTTGGTGGGATTGAGTGGTATGTCTTTCGAAAGAGTGAGTTGAGACTCAGTTGTTCTTAGAGGAGTCGCGGGTAAAGATGGAATCGTGCTGAGTCGGGTCACTGACCCATCTCTGGATTTTGTGTGAGTCTGAAGAATTTGTTAGTATCAGAACTGGATTTTGGGTTAGTCATTGTTGCATACGCCAATCTACAGATGATATTGCCACTGTATATTATAAAGAGGCTATAGAAAGAAAAAAAAAATATCTTTAATAATATCGATAAGATGACAATTAAGCAAAAGTATATTTAAAAAAAGACCAAGACAATGGTTAAATCCGGAAAAAAAGACCAAGACAAATTGTAACTGAGGGTGGTTCGATTATGTTTTATTATTATGTTTAGGCCATGATAACAAGCTATACCACTTAATTATTGAATATCTTTAATGGCATGATTAGTGCTTATACAAGTTTATTATATTTTGGACAATATTCGATCCAGTTTTCACGGTGTGACATAATTATAAAACAAAATTTATTAATTATTACATTATGAAGATCAGTCCGAAATTTAGTTCCTCAACTTAATGGATCAAGAACACCATCAATCGCGGCAAAAACCGTCGGATCTCCAACAAGTACTAGTCATCCGTCCGTCACCTGTCTTTCTAGACCATGAACAATATATCTCAAAAAAATTTCATATACTCAAAGCATACGAGTCATCCTTACCAACACACGACTTCCTGCACACTTATGCGCAGTCTGTTAAAGTTGTTTTATGCAATGGTGGGAGTCCAATCACAGCTGAAGTTCTAGCTGACCTTCCGTCTCTTGAACTTGTTGTCACGTCCACTGCTGGAGTGAACCATATCGATATGGCTGAGTGTTGCAGGCGTGGAATTAGAGTTACTAATACAGGAGATTTGTTTTCTGATGATGTGGCTGATGGAGCCGTAGGACTGTTGATTGATGTTATGAGGAGAATTAGTGCTGGTGATAGGTTTGTTCGTGGTGGACGTTGGCCGGTGAAAGAGGTGTATACTCTTGGTTCTAAGGTCAGTGTATCTTCTTCACGTTAAACATTTAGGGATGCTTGAACTGTAAATACTTTGTTCAATGTTTGGATCATTCTGCTTATCAAATTACCTTGTTTACTAAAACACAATGCCAAACACTCTATTTATTATTCATTGGCTCATTCTCGCTAAATCTCGATTTAGGACATGAAAAAGTGTTAATTTATTTTCACTAGCTGTGCTAACAACATTGAAGTTTGACTTAAATAGTTTATATGCATGTTAGTCGTAAGCCGAATGGATTTATATACTTATATTTAGGGGTGTCAATCGGGTTATAGGGTCGGTTTAGGGGCTTATCGGGTCGGGTCTATCGGGTTTTGAAATAATAAAAACTAACCCGCAACCCGATCCGATAAGCTATCAGTTCTATCGGGTTATCGGGTTACATGCTAATCTTATCCCAAAATTTGCTTCGTTTATTAAAAACCGCTAAACATGAAAATTATTTAAAAAGAAAACCAACACAACAATTGCATTTCCTAGAGCCTAACATATCACGAAGAAACATGCAGTTGAAAGAATATTACAAGTAGCTATTTGGCTTGAATTTTTTTAGTTAGTAGCTATGTCGTTTTTCCCTCTTGTAGCACCAACAGACCAACTTATAAAATAGAGAAAAGAAACTAAGCTACTGATGCATATATGCAAATACACTAGAACTAAGGGGGCGTTTGGTTTGGATGTGGGTATGGGTATAGGAATGGGAATCATTCATTTGAGAACTTAAAGACTTGAGACCAAATGAATACTTTCTACTCATTTGATCACTTTCGTTGATGTTTTGGTTTTCAGTTGGGAGGCAAGAAAGTTGGGATTGTTGGGCTTGGAAACATAGGGTCAAGAGTTGCCACAAGACTAGAGGCCATGGGTTGCATAATCTCATACACCTCAAGGAAACAAAAACACTCCATCCCCTTCACTTTCTACCCAAATGTCCACCAACTCGCTTCCAATTCTGATGCACTCGTTCTCTGTTGTGCATTAACCAACGACACACATCACATTATCAACAAAAGAGTTATCCGTGCATTAGGAAAAAATGGGGTCATTGTGAATGTGGCACGTGGTTCCATAATTGATGAGGTGGAGTTAGTTAAGTGTTTGGTTAATGGCGAGATTGGTGGTGTTGGATTGGATGTTTTTGAAAACGAACCAAGTGTACCTAAGGAATTGTTTGGATTGGATAATGTCGTGATTTTGCCTCACAGTACAGCATGTACAAGGGAGTGTTTTTACAATGCTGCCCAAGTTATTGTAAGTAACATAGAAGCCTTTTTTACGAATAGGCCCTTACTTACTCCAGTCATAAACGACTTTTAGCTACAGAGTTCAGCTTTAATTTGTTTTGTAGTTGTATTTTAACTATGTTCTTCCATTTTTCATTGTAACTATGGTTCAAGTTTTTTATTTCTTGTTTTTTTGGTGTTGCAGAGGGGGAAAAGACGATAAAAACATATGTAAGCTATACATACTACCTTATACATATAAAACAAGTTTCATACCATATGGAACAATGTTTATTAGAAATACATCTCTATAAGTAAATTCAACTCAAAATTATAAGAAATTCAGACATTAAACATACCAATGTCAGCAGTTGTTCACAAAGCTGATTTCTTTTCCAGAAAGGAACATATGAAACTCTTGATATCATCATACAACACTTGTGCCTTTCGGGGATCAAAGATCTCCACACCATGATACCCTTCATCATCAAATTTCTTTATCACATGCACACCACATTTCTCCAACTTTTTAGCAAACTCCCTTTGTCTATCGATAAGTGGGTCCCCAGCGTAACCCCTAACCAGACATTTCGGCAAACGCCTTATTTTCTCATTACGAGATTCATCTTGATCTTGTAACGGGTTACAATACTCGTGGTCTCTGTCACACCCTTCTGGGAGTGCAAGAGACCACATAAGACGACTTGCCATTAAAGGGACAATACGGTCATTTACCAATCTAACCTCAGACTCCGTGTCCTCGACCCCACCAAAAAAAGGCTGGTTCATTATGAGCCCCACGATCTTGATCCCACTCAGATCAAGATCAAGGGCTCGTAAACCTGCATTATAAACTATATTTCCTCCGGAACTACTTCCCATTAAAAACACTTTACTAAAATCACCAAACTCACTCAACCATGCATCACAACCATTAATCCCTAAAGCCTGATCACGCACCCACAACACCGCCTGCATGGCGTCCTCATACGCCGCAGGGAGGCGGTGTTCGGGTGCGAGACGATACTCAACAGAGATCACGACCGCAGGTGTCTGAGCAGACACCGCAGTGCATGACTCGTGGAAAGGAAATGATGTGGCGCTGAATAACACAAAGCCCCCACCATGGAAATAAATAATAATGGGTAGTTTTCCATTGGTAGTTTTCGATATTATAGGCCGAAAGAGACGGACAAAGGTGGCATTGGTGGTGTTGAGTGGTATGTCTTTAGAAAGAACGAGTTGAGACTCGGTAGTGAGTTGGGGTGTTGCGGGTATGGATGGAAGTGGGGAGAGTCGGGTTAATGACCCATCTGGGTTTTGTTTGATTTTGAGGAACTTATAAGGATCCGAATTGGATACCAGGTCAGACATGGTTAAGGATAGAATATGAGAAATGTTGTTTTGTAAGGCGCAACCTTTTGAGGGTTTTGTGTTTTTTTTAAGAAGAAGAATGAGTAGTTGCACCTAAATGATTTAATGCATTAAATAGAAAGTTATGTTTGATCGTGACAACAATGACAAAATATATACGAGTAGCCTGGAAAAATATATGCTGTAAATTTCAATTTTGAAAAAGATGTAGAAATTAATTCATTTAGGGGGGTGGAATTTTCAAAAGTTAACAAACGTAAAAAGAATAATTCGGTTGTGGGCTTGGGCAGGCCCAATCCAAGCTATTCAAGCAGCCTGGAAAAACACAAAGTGGGTAAAAAGAATAAGGGTGGTGATATTTTTGGGCTTAATGACTTACTGGGCATAGAAAGTGAAGATTTATCTACTAAAGATGTGACGGAACAAGAGGTGGAGAATGTTTTATCTAAAAGCAATTGCAGGTCACTGGGTAAACAAGATAAGTTTATGGAGGGTAATAGGGTAACGCCAATGGATGTTGCACACCCCATTGATTTCAACATCAGCTCTGATCGGATTCCTTCGGCCGCTGGGGGGGATTTACCGTCAATCAACGAGGCTGCCTTAAATGTTGAGATTCAAGCTACGATTGCGGTGGGTGTTAAGTTGGGCGCTCAAATAGAGGTTTCTCAATCACTTATCAAGGAGACAATTAATAAAGAGGGATTACAAGCAGGTTCCTCATGAATATTCTTTCTTTAAATATTAATGGGGTAGGGGTGGAAGGAAAAAGTGGGTGGGTTAGGAGAATTAAAAATGAAAATGGGATTTCGATAGTGGCGCTTCAAGAGACGTTATGCAGGGATGTGGGTAATTTTAAGTTTGAAGATTTTTGGGGCAGAAGGGCGGTGGATTGGGAAGCTGTTGATTCTTCTGGGCGGTCTGGTGGTTTAATGACTATATGGGATCCAAACGTTTTCGTGAAATGTAATGTTATTAAGGACCAGAATTTTTTGCTTGTTTCGGGTCATCTTAAAGAAGATAATTCTGCCATTAACTTTCTTAATGTGTATGCTCCGCAAGGAGTGGTAGAGAAAAGAAATCTTTGGGTCTCTTTGCTTTCTGTTATAAGAGGTCATGGAGGTATGTGGGTCCTTTGCGGGGATTATAATGCTGTTCGGTGTCAGGAGGAGAGGAAAAATTCTAAATTCAATTATGCCAGTACCTCAGATTTCAATAATTTTATTTATGATGCTTGCCTTAGGGAGTATGGGATGAAGGGTAGGCGTTTCACTTATATGAAGGGCTCGGGGAAGAATTGTAAAATGAGTAAATTGGACAGGTTTCTTGTGTGTTGTGATTTTTTTAACAGATGGCCTGAAGCGTGTCTGAGGGCGCTTCCGAGAAAACTTTCTGATCATTGCCCGTTAGTATTGACTTTGGTTAATAAAAACTATGGGCCAAGACCTTTTCGATGGTTTAATTCGTGGTTAGACAGGTCGGGGTGTGAGGACATGGTGGTAAATGCTTTAGATAATTTTCATTTGACAGGTCCGGGTGACATAGTATTAACTAATAAATTCAGGTTTCTAAGGAATGTTATTCGAGACTGGAAGACTAAATTGGATGCTGCCGAAAGTGAAGAAATTAGTATCTTAACGGTTGATTTAGAGAGGTTGGAGACCACTATGGAGATTAGAGAATTGAATGAGGAAGAAGAGTGGATTTTGGCAGAATGTAGAAAGGGTTTGGGGGAGCTGGAGTTGCATAGGCTGAAAGATTTAAAGCAACGCTCTCGGGTTAAATGGGCTTCACATGGAGATGATAATACGGCTTACTTTCATGGGGTGATTAATGGTAGAAAGACAGCTAATTCTATACAGGGGCTCATGGTGGATGGGGTTTGGGTCTCTAAACCTAGTTTCGTTAAAAAAGAAGTGTTGAAGTTTTTCAGGAACCATTTTGCAGAAGATGCTCCAAGTAGACCTTCGTTGTTATGTAGCAACTTAATGAAGGTTCCAACAAGTATGATTGACGGTCTGATTACTCCTTTCTCCAAGGAGGAAATTAGATCTGCTGTGTTTGACTGTGGTGGGGATAAAGCTCCAGGCCCAGACGGTTTTAATTTCAGATTTATTCGTAAGTTTTGGAGCTTTTTTGAAGATGATTTCTCAAGAATTTTATCTGATTTTTTTGAGTCAGGCGTGATAAATAGAGGATGTAGCTCAGCTTTTATTACTCTCATTCCAAAACATAAAAATCCAGTGTCTCTTAAAGATTATAGACCAATCACTTTGATTGGTATCATTAGTAAAGTTATCTCGAAGGTGTTGGCGAATCGGTTAAAAACTGTTATTAATTTGGTTATTTCTGACACCCAGTCGGGCTTCTTGAGTGGCCGTTTTATTCTGGACGGGCCGCTTTTGATCAATGAGCTTATGTCTTGGATTAGAAAGAGAGATAAAAAGGCTTTCTTATTGAAATTAGACTTTGAGAAAGCTTACGACAATGTCAATTGGGCTTTTTTAATTTCTATCCTTCAACAAATGGGCTTCCCTGATAGATGGTGTAGGTGGATCTTGGGGGTGCTTAAATCAGCTAGATCGGCTATCCTTGTCAACGGGTCTCCAACTTTTGAGTTTAAGTGTGAGAAGGGGTTGCGTCAGGGTGATCCTCTTTCACCTTTTTTTGTTCTTGATTGTTATGGAAGCCCTCTCGTGCATGGTCTACAAGGCTATTGATGTGGGTGAGTTTAAGGGTATTTCTTTGTCTAACATGGGGCCGGTTGTTTCTCATCTTTTTTATGCTGACGATGCTTTAATTTTCGGAGAGTGGAACTCTCATAATATTGCTAACATGGCTAGAATCTTGAGGTGTTTCTATGTTTGCTCGGGCCTCAATATTAATATTCATAAGTCCAATCTTTTTGGGCTTGGTATGGGAGCAGAAGAGGTGACCGATTTGGCTTCTGTCATGGGATGTAAGGTTGGTTCGACTCCTTTTGAGTATTTGGGGATTCTTGTGGGAACTAATATGAATAGGGCGAACAACTGGAGGAAGGTTATTGATGTGTTTGAGGCGCGTCTTTCTCTTTGGAAAGCGAATTGTCTTTCTATAGGAGGGAGAGTTACCTTGATCAAGGCGGTTCTCGAGAGTCTCCCTATTTATTATTTCTCCCTGTATAAAGCGCCAAACAGCATTATTGTGAAACTTGAACAGATTATGAAGAAATTTCTTTGGGCGGGTTCAGACTCGAGTAAGAAAATCCATTGGGTGGCTTGGGATAGAGTGTCTAATCCCAAAGATAAAGGGGGGTTGGGTATCTCGCGTCTTAAAGACTCTAATGATGCGCTTTTAGCTAAGTGGGCGTGGCGATATAGAAATGAAGGCAATAGCTTGTGGAAACGAGTTGTGGAGGCGTGCCATTCGAGCCGAGTTAGATGGTCATTTCTTCCATGTAAACCTCGGGTGGGTGGGTGCTGGGCAGAGATTGTAAAAAATGTGGAGAAGCTCAAAGTTGGCGAAAAAAGATTTTTTGCGTTCATTACAGGGAAGCTAGGAAACGGGTGCTCCATTAGATTTTGGTTGGATGTTTGGCTATTCGATGTTTCGATAAAAGAGATGTGTCCAAATTTATTTAGAAGAGCTTTAAAAAAAGATGGCTTGGTCGTGGACTGCTGGTCCGATGCAGGTTGGGCCCCGGTTGACTTTGGTCAACTTTTCTCTTTGCAAGAGATGGGCGAGTGGTTTGTTTTATCCTCCAAACTTGAATCCACGGTTATTGGGTCAGGCCCAGATACATGGCAGTGGGCTGCTAACAAGGAAGGTTTATTTTCGGTCAAGAATATGAAACAGTTAATTCGAGAAGCGAGAGGATATGGGACCTTTTTTAAATTCAAATGGGTGTCGTGGGTGCCGCTAAAATGTAATATTTTAGCGTGGCGGGCAGAGATGAGCAGAATTCCCACAACTGATGCTTTGGCTAGAAGGAATATTCGAGTGGAAAATGTTTTGTGCAGGTTATGTGACACAGAGGAGGAGTCTGCTATTCACCTGTTCACGGCCTGTGCTTTTTCTTATGGTGTTTGGAGTTCGGTTTCCAATTGGATCAAGATTGGTCCTTTTTTCGCTTTTGATTTTCGTGATATTTTGAAGCTCTACAAGCAAGTGAAGATGGGAAAGGAAGGTAAAAAAATAGCTCATGGGATTGTTTTGGCGGCTTGTTGGGCAATTTGGAAAGCGAGGAATGATAAAAATTTTTAGGGGTAAGGTTCCTAAAATGGCGGAAGTGGTCTCATGCGTGAAGTCCGTTTCCTTTTTATGGCTTAAACATAGATCTAGACATAAGCACATTAGGTGGAAGGATTGGTGTATTTTCCCGCTGTATATGTTGTAATTGTGGGTTGTTTGGGCGGTCCTCAGTTTGAGGACTTTGCCTTTTTTTGAATGAAAGTCATGGTTCAAAAAAAAAACAAAATATATACGAGTATGAAATAGACTCGTCTTACTAAGAGCGTAAGGTGCGGTGAATTTAGGTCAAGGTTTTGTCACGTCAGCGTCATATCAACTTTAACATTTCATTAACTTACAAAAAAAACATTTTTTTATCAAAACATTTCCAAGGTTAAACCATAACTCAACATTTTAAGCCTCACTTTTCTTTAAAAAAATAAAATTTATAATATAAAAACAATAGAAAAAAATAAAAAAATAAAAACAAAAACAAACCACAAGGACTGAAACTGTCAAATACCCAAACTTGTTTCTTCTACCTTTAACCGCCTGCAACTGTTAAACACACACTAAAACACACACATAAAACACACATGTAACACACCTACCAAAATACCCATTTAAATCAGAAGAAAAAAAAGAAAAGAAAAGAAAAAAGGCTTAACGCCGCGTTACCTCCCTAACGTGGGGACTTTAACGTGGCTCTAACGCCACAGACGGTGTGGGTAACGGGGCCTAACGCCCCGAAGTTGAGGTTTAACGTGGCGTGTAGCGTTACTATACCGTCTGCTCTAAGAGCATCTCCAATCTATGAAGCATTTGAAGGTTCAATATATTGCCACATCACAATTAAACTCTTGCATATAAAATCTTCACAATCAATTAAACTTAGTAACATGTATAATTCTCAAACTAATACAATTAAATATTTGAAAAATAGGTGCTAGTGGACAAATATATATGAAGTGGCCCACATATCATAGTATTATAGATGTTTGTTTAGAGACATACTCTATTTCAATGAACCAATAAATTGGTACTTCTACAATGCATTACACTCATAAAAGAAGACATTGCACCTTGCCACCTAGACCCATTGTGGGTGCCCTTAATACGTAGTACTACGTATTATCTTTTGAGGTATTATTTTTTAATAGGTGATTTGCATACTCTTTAAATTGATTAATACATTTTAATTTAGAGTGTTTTGCATTTATTTATACTCTTACAAGATGAAAATGTGTAAATTTGATGTAAAGGTATAAATGTCAAAACATATTAAGTTAGAGTGTATCAATCAATTTGGAATGTATGCAAATCACTTCCCTTATCTTTTTTATCATATTATTTTCCAGCTCTTAGAGCATAAGAAACAAAGAAGCACGTAGCTTTAATTTGCATATCATATTTACTTTTATAAATAATAGCAGAGTATATGATGCATTGTAATATGCAATGTTTTAAACATTGTTTTTAATACCAAACCGGATTGGTCGGTCCAACCGGTTTATATCGGGAACCGGCCATCTAACAAGTTTGAAAGCTAAGGTCAAACTGCCCCCGGGTTTGT
This sequence comes from Chrysanthemum seticuspe, assembly GCA_019973895.1. NCBI lineage: Eukaryota > Viridiplantae > Streptophyta > Magnoliopsida > Asterales > Asteraceae > Chrysanthemum > Chrysanthemum seticuspe. The sequence continues at coordinate 54,895,253 of BPTQ01000007.1, forward strand.
GGAAACCTGTGAAACCGGCTCAAAACCTTCAAATAGTAGTAAATCGGTTATGTATGCAAAGGCTTTGGTTTTGTGTCTTTTAAGAAGACGTTGACCCCCCACGATAATAGTCAACCCTCCATCCTCTAGCAACTTTGGTGATTTCAAAACCCTAACGCATGATACTTTCTTGCTTAATTCTAACTTATTTCCTGAATCTTAATACTTTCGTTGAATCAATCATTTTTATAATTATGTCATAGGCAGGTTTTGCTTTTTTGAATTTTATTAGGGTTTTAATCAGTATAGGGTTTTTTATTAAAACGATTAGGGTTTGACCAAAAAGGTTGTCTCTCAATGGTACCTCATGTTGTATAAGAAACTCCCCAATCAAATAGTTGTAAGTTTAAGTCCTGCTTAGAACATGCGAGATAAACTTATGGTAATACTGTGAGATAATTAAAAATTGTCGTTCTAAAAAAAACTTAGGGTTTGTCATTAGTTAATGTTCTTTATTGATGAACCATTTTTCATTGTCGTTTTGGCTTTGTTTCTGGATCTTCTCACGACTATATAAACCCTAACTATTGACTAGGATTTTCTTTCTTTATTGTTGGTTCTCCATAAGACATTAATATTATCTTAGTGCTGAGTGTGGGGCTTATTTAAGTGGTTGTGTCAAGCAAAAGTTTCAACCATGTCTCAAGGCTAATCGTTGCTTGTGTTGGATGAATGTAAGAATGAAAAAGGGTTTCCTTGACTCGGGTGGGAGAGGTAGCAATTAGAAGAAAATCGATGTTCGAATTGTTGAATCTGGAGGGAATAAACAAGCTGATAACCTTAATGGTGATAATAACTATTCGAAGCTAAGTACGTTGGTTGAAAAATTTTGCAATATTGATGGCAAATTGTTGGGAGCCAATGGAAACCGTCCAAACCTCGCAGGAAAGTCATGTTTTATACTCCTCATGTTGATGATGATAGTAATTTGCATGGTGTTCAAAACCATGCAACGAAAGTTGTTTAATGGGAAGATATGGAACAGGTAGACACGGGTGTGAACTCTGAAATTCCAGAACCTGTTAGGACATAAGTTGGTCAAAACATGACAAGTGCTGAACCTATGTGTGATACTGCTAGAAACATTAACCAAGTGGATCAAGTTACACGAGCTGCGTGTGAGAACTTTAATGAGATCATGAAAGAGGGTAGCACACCCGTATTGAAGTCACATGTTATAGATGATTTAGCTGATGTCATGGATATTACTAAGGCGAGCCAAAATGTTCCTATTGATAATAAATCAGCTAATGCTAATACAACTTCTTGTCAACATAAGGATAAGGTGAACTTTCGTGTATTAGAATCTAGGGAAAAATGTCTAAAAAGGCATCGAACTTGCCACCTTTTCCTTTTGTGGGCATCGAACTTTTTTTTTCCTAAAGTAGTCCTAAACTTCTCTTATTTTCCTATTGTAACACTAAATCATACTTAGTGGGTAATTAGCATTGTTAAGCACGTTTTCATTGGTTTTGGGTGGATTTACTATATTTTCGTCCGTTTTTTGACAAAGATTGTAACTTTAGGGACTAGACCTACAACTTTTACTAACACTTAATAACTTCCCCCCCCCCCCAAATTCAGAACCCTAAACCACTTCATGAATTGTTTCCCCAATCGTTTCAAAATGAAGAACCCTAATCATGAGTAGTTCTTCTTCAGTACAATCACGTTTAGTTGGAGGTAAACTTGAACGTTTTTGTAAGTGTAATCGACAATTGAGAGTCCAAACATCAACCACAAGGACGAATCCAGGAAAGAGATTTGTAAAATGTGGTGAATGTCGTGTCTATGAGTTTCTGGATGAAGACCTTCCTAGTCAATAATACAAGTACTTGGTATATGGGTTCTTTCAAAGGCAGAGAGGTGTTGAAACTGCACCCATGATTGAAGCTCTAGCTTTGGAGAAGTCAAGGTTGTAAGATGAGTTGAAGGCTACAAAGACAAGATTGGAGGATGAGGTGAAGGCTGGAAAGTCTAAGCTGGAATTGTATGATAGGTTGTTTATGATGATGTTAGGATTGTTATGTTTCATTTGTGTTTGGTTTGGTATGAAACTATCCAAGTGATTTAGTCTTTTGAATTGTTAATGTAGTCTTTTGAATTGTTAACTGTTAACTTTGGAAAATGAATGTCAATGTTTTAGTTTGGTAAATGTTTTGAATTGTTAAGTGTTAGTTTGGATAATTGATAGTCATTGCACATTTTAATTGGTTTAGTATGGTATGCACACAGATATGATAGTCATAGGATTATGTAGGATTATTCTAGGGGACTGCAACCATAGGATTACATAAAAGGGTTTACTAAAGCCATATGATTATTCTAGGGGACTGCAACCACTAACATTACTAAAGCCATAAAACCATTTAAAATGCTACCATTACCATTACTAACTTGTAGTGGTTCTAAACCACTCATTTCCTCCCCTTCCTCTTCCCCTTCCCCTTAGTCGTCTCAGCTTCATCGTTGATAGGTTTCACAACAAAGTCTTTGATGCCTAGTTTTGCACAAGTTGCCTTGTTTGGAAATCCCAGAACTTTGGGCCTAGAATCAAAAGCTAGCTTGGCAAGCTGCTTTGAGGTTAGTGGCATCTCCTCATCATCAGTTTCAACTTGCCTTGAGCTGGAACCAACTTTCCAATCAATAGGTAGTGGCTCCTCAATGGTCTACAATGGTGGAAAATAAGTTCCTCATGATACTTCTTCAGTCTGATCTTGTTCAGCAGTCTCTTCTGTAGTGCTGTAAATGGTTATTATTTTTGAAAACAAAAAACAGATATGAGTAATCAGCATAAAAAGGTATGACTTATTAAGTTGTTGGATACCTGGTGTACGGCTGGAAACAATGTTCTTGCTTGAACTCATCTTTTGAAAAGTATGTTTAGATAAACAGATATGAGAAGAAGATGTGTGGGATATGGTCATGGTTCATTTGGTTTTATAACAAGTCTAAAAAACAGTTCAAATTCTCAAATAGTTTAGATGCTTACCTATGTTACTGCCTAGATTCTCAACTAGATATGTCATGGCAATGTTAACAATGACTGCATAAAGGCAATGACTGTGTAATCAATGTAAACAATGACTGCATAAAGGCAATGACTGCCTAATCAATGTAAACAATGACTGCATAAAGGCAATCTGTAAATAGTATAGATTCTCAAATAGTATTGACTGCTTAAACATGTAAACAAAGACTGCATAAAGTAATGACTGTAAACAAAGACAACTGCATTTACTCCAAAGATGTACAAAAGTGGAAAATAATAACAAAACATATTTACAAACTGCATATTTCATTAATCATAGTAGTTTAACAATGACCACCTTTTACTACCCTCAAAGGATGTACAAAATGGGCTATTGTAAGATGGTCATTACATAAACTAATAATATAAGTGGCTGCTATCATGAGTGTATCTGTTCTAGCCATATTAAATACCAAAATACCATAGCGAGGACTAATCTACTGATGCCAGTACCTCTGGCAGCGGCTGCCTATGTTTGGAAAAATCTAAAACGGAAAATCCACCTTTTCCCATTACTGCATTAATTACAAAACCAAACATCAGATTTCCGGCCAACCTAACCCGACAGAAAACCAAGAACGACGCATTTTGACTTGTGAAGGATTGTACCTTGGTGATTGTTGGAGCAATTCTTTTTTCCGACTGCAGCAAAACCATGAGTATCTACAAAAGGAACAAAAAATAAAAAATCCAAGTAAATGTTTATCAAGCATTTTAAAACACTCAAAAGCCGGATAAGTACGTCCAATAATCAACCTTCAGCCATAACCAAACACCAGCAAATCACTCCAAACCAAAATCACTCAAAATCATAAACGAAATAGCAATGGTTGTCAAAGAAAGGTTATACCTTTATTCTATGGCATCAAACCCACTAATATATTCACCAATAGAACACCCGTATTACTTTCTCCGCCACCTAATATATATCTAGGCATTTAATCATATTTTTCTATTTAAGCATCACTACCTATAATCAAATGCAATAAAAGTATATCCGCACATACCCTTTAAACCATTAAAGCTGACCAGTAACCAACTGAAATCTAAAATACAAACAACGCCTAAAATCCATCATTAGAGAAAATGATTTGTGCAAGATTGTTCAAATTAAATCATAATTTTCATGAACGCCAAGGTAAGGGAAGTGTTTTGGCACAAAATTAAACTAATTTTACCAATATTAGTGTGTTAACTATAGTATAAGAAATCAGATGATTATATTTTACAATCTTAGTTTTATAATCAAGGAGATTGTACGCACTTTCAACCTTGTTTAAACAGTTCCATTTAGTACACTTTTAAAATGTTTCTAAGTTTCTTTCATCAAACACTATTTCACAAAAGAAACTAACTAAAATAAATAGCCACATAAAAATGAAAGAAAAAAAAGGCTTGCATATTACACATGTGAAAACAATTGGGAGAATTACCTTGATTGTCAAAGCCGCTGAAAGAAATCTGGAAGGATGGAAATGACGGGTAGCTGAAAGAAATATAAATCCAATCAAGATATAAGATCAATTGGGAGAATTACCTTGATTGTCAATCGTCTAAAGTCAATCTACTTTCCCGCATTCCTGAAACAGAGAAAAATAAAAACTAATCAATGCCCAGAATCTCTCGTCGATCAGAATCTGCTAGGACTCATTACATGTTGCGCTTTTGGTCTACAAAAAATAAGGACACAAACCTGATTCAAACATGAAAAAAAAAACAATAAATTGACACAAACCTGATTCAATCATGAAAAAAAAAACAATAAAATGACACAAACCTGATTCAATCATATTTTAATCGAATGGATTTCAATACAATTGAAACGTTACATAAGTTATTGGATCGAATCAAAGTTTCAGATCATTGTAAATTAACCTGTGAAGCCTGCAAGACAACATTAGTAAGAATAAAATCAGTAAAACCTATATCCGAATCACAACAACATGTGAAAAGAATATAAAGAATTGCAAAAGTAGAGGATGAAGAGACGATTTAATCGGTTGTTTGTGTATTTGTTTTTGAATTGATGTTTTAGAGAGATTGATTTAAATTGGTGTTAAAAGAATATTGAAATTGAAATTGACTGATTGATTTTTGGAAGGTTTTTATGACATTAAAACTCAATTGAAACTTATAGAAGAAGATTGGAATGGAATGAAGAAACTGGTATTGAAAATGATAAATGGTCTTAAATGCTTTACAAAAATATGTCAGCAAGGAAGCGTTTGTGTTGGTATTGACATTTTGAGAATGTGTTTTAGGAATGTTGAAACAACATTAATTTCTTTAAAACCTATTAGCCGCTTTAAGGGGTTGTATTTTGGTGCTATATAAGGTAGTGTTTTTAATAATAAAATTTAATGTTCTGCTTTAAGGTGCTTGTATAAAACCTTGTTTTATTAGTTAAAATAGATAAGTTTTGGTTTTTCGGCTTGTTATGAGATTTATGGGCTTATTATATGAGTTTGGTGTTTATCGGTTCGGTTATCAGGTTATTCGGTTAGTTCGGTTAAAAAATTTAGAAAAAATCGAACCGAATTAAGTTTGATTAAATCGAACAAAAAACCAAACCGTATTAATCCGAATTACATAATTTTAACTATTTATCTATTTAATTATATAAAAATTTTGCAACAAAAGAGATTTCAAGTTTAAAAATGTTATATTTATAATATGAAAGAGTTTATTTTTTTTGCTGGAATATAAATATATATAAAATATGTAATTATATAAATTCGGTTTTTGGTTTGGTTCGGTTTTCATTTTGTCAAAACCATAACCGAACCGAAAACAGAATAATTAATTTGGTTCGGCTCAGTTCTGGCAAATTCGGTTCGGCTTTCGGTTCTGTTCGGTTTCAGTTTTTTGGTTTCTGTGCGTGAAACCCGAATTCAGCACACCCTTAGTTTATCATATCATAATAAACTTTTATAAGTTCATAAGTCTTAAAATAAGCCGAAAATTGAGGCTTATGAAATATAAGTCGAAAAACAAATTAGCTCCATAAGCCACATGTAAGCTTAAACAAACAGCCCCTAAATTCACGGTGTTGCCCTTAATCAAAATTATCATTTACAAACTTAAATGAAATTATTAATTAATTGTAAAAGGGTAAAACCGTTTTTTATTGCTTTTGAAGAAATCAAAAAATAATAAATGCATTTTTCTTAAACTGTTTGTTTTTTGTTGGTAAACAATAATTTTAGGACGAAAAGAGTAACTCTTTTTGGAAATAGTAATGGTCTAAATAAGACAAAAATAAAATGGTTAAATACGATTTTTACCGCAAAGAAAAAATATAATGATCTGATTTTATGGATTTTTGCAAGTGTATCATCAGTTTACTATAATATGGATCTTAATCATAAGATGGTATGATGGTATGATCTCGATACACTTCAATATTACTCAATTTGAACAACAAGATAAAAAAAATAACGAAAGTACAAATTTATAGATTAAGTTGTATGGTACTTAAGAAGTCATAAGTTACTATGTTGGACATTTAATAACCATAATTTAGGCCAACGGTTTCACGATATATTCATATAAATTTTTGTTTCATAATAATTTGTAGATTTGTATAATATTGAAAAAAATATATTAAAACAACGGATTTTGCTAACAAGAATTGGTCTATTAGACTATTCCTATATCACACATGATCATTCTTATTGGATGGAATCTTGATAAAAGTGAAAATCATCTAGAAATACATGGATACGCAACCAATCTTTGATTTTTATTGGATGAAATATTTTCTAGCAACTAATTGTAGTAAAATATACTCAATTAACCACAACGCGTAGGTTTGTCGTTAGCAAAGCCTTAGAGAAATACAACACTTAAGATCTTAAACTCTCGTTTTAGTACGATTTTAATATTGCAAAGACAAAAACAATCATAAACATATCATGATCTCCAAAACCATGAAGCTTGGGTTAAATGACAAATATGTTCATTTCAACAAAAGCTTTTCAACAAAATATTTGTAAAAGTCTTCTCCACAATTTTTTATTCCTTCGTATATGCGAGTATTTATTTTTTCCAAAGTTTGAATATGAGCATATTTTTAAAAGGGGACAAAAAGTTGGGTAGTGGTCACCATATGGTACAAAAAATACATCTCTTCTTAAAATGGTCATGTGCGAATATGCGATTCCATTAGTATGTTGACACGTGTCCAGACAAGAAGTATGTAACAATTCGCATTTTCGGGTCACTATTCATTTTTACTATTCATTGTTACTATTCACTTTTCACTATTCATCCCGTAAAATTTTTATTTCACATTCTCGTAGGATAAATTATTTTAGTAATGACCTGAGAGTTCGACAATCGTTAGATCATTTTCGCAAAAGTTATTAAGAAAACATCGTTTTAAAGTTTCGTTTTGGACGGTACACCATTTAAACATCCCGCGCATATCGAAAACCAACTCCGACAATTTTCCCCATATAAGATAAATTTTTAGATCACTCATGATTAATTTGAGAATTTTTAAGATTTATTTTTATGTTACCAAATAAGCCCAGAGCAGTACGAAACTAAACTTACATTTTAAACGATTCTACTTACATCAAGACTTAACGATTCCTGCACTGTATTTCCTAAGATGAATAGAAACTTTTGTATTTTTGGAAAAGTCAAACATATTTCCCTCCTCCTTTGACGAAAAAAAAATTAACCTTGTACGTTCTACATTTTTCTTAAATCGCGTAATTTTTAAACTTCACGAATAACTGTTAAGTTATCCCGCGTACGACGAAAACCAAAGTTTGACATCTCATATCAATTTTAGACTAATTTTAGTCTACTCTAAATAAATTTACGGTCGTTTCCCTGAAATTTCGTTCTTTTCTGAGAAACTGCGAATTACGCGTTTTTTACCCATATTTCCAGTTTTAAGCAGCGTTTTTGCACCCAATAAGACTTATCACCCATTTTATATTTGTAGGTGGAGTATAATGATGAGTTTCATCATTCCTGCAAGTTACATATTTTTACGATACCCGGTTTTACGTTTTATGGCTTCGGTTAGCATTTAACGGAACCAAAACTCACTCCGTAATCAAGATAATACCAAAATTATCCACCTAAGTCATCTTATCTCTATATGAACGAAATTAGGGAGGGGAGTCATCACCTTGGTGTCAAAATCTTAAGCATGCTTCCTTTAGATCATTTACATGTGTAAATTTAACCATGGTTAGTTTTTAACCCAATATATAGTTAACTAAAATCTCTAGCCTATAAATACCAAGCATAAACCTTTATAATTTCTTGCACCACCCCTTCTTATCATCTAAAGTCCTAAACCTAAGGCATTTCTTATAGATCTTGTAAGAACATTCATGTATTCTTGAAGAAAACTAGCGTTTGATCTTCGTTCTTGGAAGTTTTCAAGAAAAAGTCGTTATAATCTTCAAATATCTTTAAGTCTCCAAAAAGACGTCGTTATAATCTCCTTTTCTTCTTCGGGTTCTCAAGAAGGCGTTGTTATAATCTTCTAATAGTCGTGGGTTTTCAAAGATTGCAAAGTCTACGTCGAAGCTCCGTTAATATTTTATTTTTCCATAATATTCAAGCATTCTATTTTAAGGTAAGTATATATAACTCAAACTTATTTAAATACTTATAAACTTTGTTAGTTTATTTATTGTATTTATAAACTCTTAATATATCATATAATCAAGTAATCAAAAATACATTTTTTACATATTGAGCACTACAACACTAGGGAACTTCATGTGAAGGATTCATTTGGTTAAACGGATCAACGAGTTGCTGGATTTACGATTTAAAGTGTCCTAGCTCCTCGAACGTTTACTGCGTGACCTCTGAATTATGATGGCCCGAACGGTAGTACGAGATATACAAACTAAAACCATTTCTATAAACAAACATACAAATACTACGTCATGATCAATATAACGGCATATATAGGCTCGTCATGTTTTCGTAGGAATTATTCTGAACCTATTGACATCATATTCTAGGTTATACGTAGAGACTTCCAGGCTTATCCTTCGATCCCGTTATACGTTGTGATATCATTTATTAAGGTGAGTTCGTAGCCCCTACTTTTACTCGTTTAACCATCTTACAAACTCTTTGGGGGAGATACATGCTCAACTACTTGCTTTTACAAATATAAATACTCAAAACATTTACACTTTTATGCCACGCTATACTTTTTATACTTGATTGCATAATACTTGAATGCATTATACTTGATTGCATAAATACATGATTATGATATACCTATTTGGGTTATTCTTGAATGCATTATACTTATTTGCGTTATTCAATTCAGTGGCTCCAAATTAAGTTGTTGGATGACCATTAATTTAGTGGCTCCAAATTAAGTTGTTGGAAGGCTATTAAATTAGATACATACACAAGTGGCTCCAAAATAAGTTGTTGGAAGACCATTAATTTAGTGGCTCCAAATTCAGTTTTTGGAAGGCTATTAAATTAGATACATCCCAAATTAAGTTGTTGGAAGACCCTTGTGGTGACATTTATACTTTTTAATACTATGATACATACATATATGATTGTGCAAACTATATTTTGGCAGTGGGTTGTGAACACACAGGTTGCAAGTTTTGTATGGGCGGAACTTGAAACTGAGTGGATTTACAATGCCTTTGTTGTGTGAACATTCTTGTAAGGCTTACATATTAAACAAACTCTATGAACTCACCAACCATTGTGTTGACACTTTTTAGCATGTTTATCTCAGTTCATAAGGCGATAGCTAGAGTTTGAAACATAGAGTCGCACGACATATTTTGAAGACTTACGCTATTATAATTTACCATTCGAAACATTTTGTAAACATTTATATATTATACTTTGGGACCTCATTGTTTGTAACTCTGATTTCATTAATCGAATGGTAACTTTTCAAAACGTCTCATTTAGAGGTCGTTTTCTATAACTTGTACTTTTTATTATGAAGTAGCACCCCAATGACACAATCTTCCGCTGCGGTATTTTGGGAGTGTTACAGATTGGTATCAGAGCATTGGTTATAGAGAACTAGGTTGCATTTAGAGCCTAGACTATAACTACTATATACGTTACCTTCCTCCCTATCGCCTTGCATACTTTAGACTTTTTCGTAATTTAAGCACCTAAGAGAGATTTCTATGAACTGACTGAAACACCGAACATCATATGAGTCAATTAGTCCAAGCATTGCATAGTTACTCCTAAATTATACATAGCATGATCACCTATGTCTAATTCAGGAAGAATCATGCAATGAAGGGAGTAGTAGTTTCATATGTGTAAGCAATTCTGTAATCGAGCCAAATTTTCAAAAGATTTTCTTCAAACCACTTGTTTCCAGTTTGATTCGAGTGACAGTTCTTGTTTGATGAGTTGCAAAGATCAAGCTAGAAACAAGTTGTTACTTAAACCGATTTAGCCTAATCGTATGACAGTTCTTGTTTGATGAGTTGTGGGATTAAGTAAAAATCGGTTACCTAAAAGTCTTTTGAGGGTTTTGCTCGAGAATGGGAAAGTTTGCATCATCAAACCTAGCCATAAGAGAGTATGTCTTTAGAACGGGCAATACTCGCGATAGTCACAAGAACGTACCTAACTATATAAGAAACCCATATACATGAGCTTTGACGTAATCCCTTAGACTATGCACACTATAAGTAGTTAACATCAACAGAACTTCGGGACAAATTTCCTTTTAAGGGGTAGAGACTGTAACAATTCGCATTTTCGGGTCACTATTCATTTTTACTATTCATTATTACTATTCACTTTTCACTATTCATCCCGTAAAATTTTTATTCACATTCTCGTAGGATAAATTATTTTAGTATTGACCTGAGAGTTCGACAATCGTTAGATCATTTTCGCAAAAGTTATTAAAAAAACATCGTTTTAAAGTTTCGTTTTGGACGGTATACCATTTAAACATCCCGCGCATATCGAAAACCAACTCCGAAAATTTTCCCCGTATCAGATTAATTTTTAGATCACTCATGATTAATTTGAGAATTTTTAAGATTTATTTTTATGTTACCAAATAAGCCCAGCGCAGTACGAAACTAAACTTACATTTTAAACGATTCTACTTACATCCAGACTTAACGATTCCTACACTGTATTTCCTAAGATGAATAGAAACTTTTGTATTTTTGGAAAAGTCAAACATATTTCCCTCCTCCTTTGACCATAAAGAAATTAACCTTGTACGTTCTACCTTTTTCTTAAATCGCGTAATTTTTAAACTTCACGAATAACTGTTAAGTTATCCCGCGTATGACGAAAACCAAAGTTTGACATCTCATATCACTTTTAGACTAATCTTAGTCTACTCTAAATAAATTCACGGTCGTTTCCCTGAAATTTCGTTCTTTTCTGATAAACTGCGAATTACGCGTTTTTGACCCGTATTTCCAGTTTTAAGCAGCATTTTTGCACCCAATAAGACTTATCACCCATTTTATATTTTTAGGTGAAGTATAATGATGATTTTCATCATTCCTGCAAGTTTCATATTTTTACGATACTCGGTTTTACGTTTTATGGCTTCGGTTAGCATTTAACGGAACCAAAACTCACTCCGTAATCAAGATAATACCAAAACTATCCACCTAAGTCATCTTATCTCTATATGAATGAAATTAGGGAGGGGAGTCATCACCTTGGTGTCAAAATCCTAAGCATGCTTCCTTTAGATCATTTACATGTGTAAATTTAACCATGGTTAGTTTTTAACCCAATATATAGTTAACTAAAATCTCTAGCCTATAAATACCAAGCATAAACCTTCATAATTTCTTGCACCACCCCTTCTTATCATCTAAAGTCCTAAACCTAAGGCATTTCTTATAGATCTTGTAAGAACATTCATGTGTTCTTGAAGAAAACTAGCGTTTGATCTTCGTTCTTGGAAGTTTTCAAGAAAAAGTCGTTATAATCTTCAAATATCTTCAAGTCTCCAAAAAGACGTCGTTATAATCTTCTTTTCTTCTTCGGGTTCTCAAGAAGGCGTTGTTATAATCTTCTAATAGTCGTGGGTTTTCAAAGATTGCAAAGTCTACGTCGAAGCTCCGTTAATATTTTATTTTTCCATAATATTCAAGCATTCTATTTTAAGGTAAGTATATATAACTCAAACTTATTTAAATACTTATAACCTTTGTTAGTTTATTTATTGTATTTATAAACTCTTAATATATCATATAATCAAGTAATCAAAAATACATGTTTTACGTATTGAGCACTACAACACTAGGGAACTTCATGTGAGGGGTTCATTTGGGTAAACGGATCGACGAGTTGCTGGATTTATGATTTAAAGTGTCCTAGCTCCTCGAACGTTTACTGCGTGACCTCTGAATTATGATGGCCCGAACGGTAGTACGAGATATACAAACTAAAACCATTTCTATAAACAAACATACAAATACTACGTCATGATCAATATAATGGCATATATAGGCTCGTTCATGTTTTCGTAGGAATTATTCTGAACCTAAGAGTTGACATCATATTCTAGTTTATACGTAGAGACTTCCAGGCTTATCCATCGATCCCGTTATACGTTGTGATATCATTTATTAAGGTGAGTTCGTAGCCCATACTTTTACTCATTTAACCATCTTACAAACTCTTTGGGGGAGATACATGCTCAACTACTTGCTTTTACAAATATAAATACTCAAAACATTTACACTTTTATGCTACGCTATACTTTTTATACTTGATTGCATAATACTTGATTGCATTATACTTGATTGCATAAATACATGATTATGATATACCTATTTGGGTTATTCTTGAATGCATTATACTTATTTGCGTTATTCAATTCAGTGGGTCCAAATTAAGTTGTTTGATGACCATTAATTTAGTGGCTCCAAATTAAGTTGTTGGAAGGCTATTAAATTAGATACATACACAAGTGGCTCCAAATTAAGTTGTTGGAAGACCATTAATTTAGTGGCTCCAAATTTAGTTGTTGGAAGGCTATTAAATTAGATACATCCCAAATTAAGTTGTTGGAAGACACTTGTGGTGACTGATCTGTGCCGAACCGTCAAGTCTAATCACACAAGCTGGCCACTTGTGAATGACCAGCCGTAACAGACTTAAAACAGTTCAGACACAAATACAATGAAGATCAGAGAATACAACGAATTCCTGGGTCGTTATGTCCCATGGAGACTCAATGGTGTGCAAACACAAACTCAGATGATGGAGTGATCACTAAGGATAGTGATCTATAAAGGTTTTGATTAGAAATTACACTACTGATTGATTGGAAAGGAATAGGATACAGAACTGGAAAGCACAACAATCAGATGAAAGAAACGTAAGTTTTAAAAACTACGTATACGTACAAAATAAAAAGTGAAAACTAAGAAATAAAAGACCTAAAAATATGAAAATGACATTTTTGGAATCCTAAAAATAAAAGAAAATTATTAGAAAAAGAAAATTATTTTTAACACTATTTAATTAATTATTATTAATTAAAAACTATTTTAACTATTTAATAAATACTCTAAAATAGAAAAAAATACAAAATAAGGCTAGAAAAATAAACTTATGATTCAGAAAAATCTAAAATACTATAAAACTAATTTTAAAATTAAAAATATATTTTTCACACTTTTTATTTAATTATTACTAATTAATTATTATTTAAAATACACTTAAATACTAGAAAATATAAAATAAACTTGGAAAAATAAAATTTTAACTTGGAAAAATCTAAAATATGATAAAACTAATTTTAAAACTGAAAATATATTTTTTATACTTTTTAATTATTTATTAATAATTAATTACTATTTTTAACTATTTAAAATTATAATAAATACTAAAAAGATAGAGAAAAATATGAAACTTTTTCTAAAAATACTATATGATGACAGAAACCTAAGAAAAATAGAAAAACAAGATTTGCTTATTAATAAGCTGAAAAGAAAAATTAAAAAGCTAAGAAATATTAAATAAACACTATCACTGATTTTAAATTGATCTTTTTCTGGATTTTATTTTTGAAAACTACTTTACTACTGATTATATGAAACTTTAACAAAGACAAAAATTTTATAAACTACAAATAAGCTGTTTTGATGGCTTAAAATCCCAACAGTGGCTTAAATGAGCTTATTTGGTGAAATAAGCTCAAACAAGGTTGCTAGCTGAAACAAAAGCTCAAAGTAGATGCAAACAAGCTATAAGAACTAAAATGAAGCTAAAAGAGACAGAGAAGCACACTGAAAAGCTATAAATAAGCAATAAGCACTTTTGATTAAAACAGAAATGGGACAATCTTTAAGCTACTTGCAGCCCTAGCTATTAAGCTTCAAATTGAAAAACAAGAGTTGGAACCTCAAGATAGCTAGGTTGGCTACCCAAAGAACCAAAGATCACCAGATTTGGACCACTAATAAGCTCAGTGCAAGTTTATAAAAGTAGCCATGAAACTGGTGCACAGGGCACAATTATGAAACAGGTACTCACAAAAAGCTAGAAAATAAGTACTTTAAAAGCTGATTCAAGGAGATCTAGTATTTTTGTATTTTTGTTTAGCAACCAAACTATAATACCCTAAGAGCTTTTAAGCTGAATCATACTAATAAACACACAGTGAAATTCCGAAGTTTATTCAAAAATGACCAAGATGGAATTTTTGACTTTTATGAAAAACAAAGAGTTGACCAAGATGAACTTTGGATTGATTATAAGAACTGATTATGTTGCATTAAAGTGATATAAGACTGATTTGAGTACTTTTAACAACTTTCTTACACAAAATAATGATCATGGATCATGAAATCTCAACAGTGGACTCACAAGACACAATCAAATGAGATTTTGACTTTTAACCAAAAGACAACTTGTTTTCTTGACTTGTTTAAGATAATAGGTACTAAAGTGACATATAACAAAGAATGGTACTGTCTTAAACACCCTTGATCACAGATAAACAGGCTAAAACAAACACCCTTTTGTTTACTGTTTTAGAACTTTTTCAAAGCAAATCACAACTTATAACCATGAAACTGATTTCAGATATCATGTAATCATTAAATAAGATAAAATAAGCTTGATCCAACAGTAATAGCAACTTAACACTAAGAAATGAGACTTAAGCCATTTTAACTGTCCAAATGAGATTTTTGCAAAATACAAATTTAAGAAAACAACCTACTGATTTTAAAGCCTAGATACACTTAATTATAACTAGTAAACAATAAGAAGCAGAAATTAGAGCTAAAGAACAAATTCAACAGTGAAATGCAAAAATGGTTAAAAAGCTTACAAATGGGTATTCAACTGCAAACCAAGAACCAATGACCAATACCAATCCTAATAGCTTTCCACAAAGCTTCTAACCCAAGGCCATCCACAATTCACCCTGCTCCAGCTGTGTACACCATTTTCAACTGATTTTTGATTTTTTAGCTATTTAATTTGTATTTTTGGTGAATTTTGATTTTTGATGCTAAACTGAATTTTAGGATATCTAATAGCTTTAATAAGCTATCTAGGAGCTTATGTGACTTATCTCAGTCCATATTAACATCTACAAACAACAAATGATCATTCATGAGATTTTTGAAAATAAGGAAAATTGCATAAGCTGAGATATAAGTTGATACTTGAATTGAAGGTTCACAAAAGCTTTATTAATACATAAGAACTTGAAATTCAGAGTTTTAAGACTAAAACATACACTTGAAAATGAAAATAAGCTAAAACGACAATGAAACTTAAAGATTACACTAGATAGCTTAGATACATTGCATCTCTCTCTCTATATAATGACTTTTGTGAATCTCTGATGTCTTCTGAATCTATCCCACCATCTCTGAGCCCTTGGATCACTGAAATGCATCAAAACCATACACTTGGATTTTTGGCGCCATTTTTCTTGAGCAGGTTTGATTATTAATGAGGGTGGGTTGAGATAATTAAAGGATTTTGGTGCTTAGAGGAGGTGGAGGGGACAAGGGGAATGGATAGGTGAGGAGGGGGGTTGAAAATGTTGGAAAACCATGTCTGGTTTTGGTGTATACAGAGGGGGGAGAGGGAGGCTACAGTGTTGGCGGTTTTCTCCTTATTTGACTTCTGTTGACCGTGGGTGGGTAATAACAAAGGGCCGGGTCAATGGTTTGGGCCAGGGTGGGTTTTGGACTTGGATTTGGGCTTTTAATATCATAAGGTGTCCGTTTGGTTAAGTAATAATAACAAGGACCAAAAGTGCACAACTGCCAAACATGAGGGACTGAACATGAACTTTTTACAATGTTCTCACAAGGACCAAACATGACATAAATGAATAGTACATGGACCACTTTTGCATAAAATTCATTTTAAAAGGTCCAAGGACTAATTTTGCAAAATTTCAAAGTTTAGGGACCTTTCTTGCCAATTGACCAAAAATTCATTCAAGGATCATTTTTTTACAACTTAGAATACTTTAAGGACATTGAATGATAAAATTCCACATTTTGATATTCCAGGGACTAGATTTGACAACTTTTAAAACTTGGGGGACTAAAACTGCCAATTTTGCAAACTTGATACATTTTTCATCTGATTTTGATATTTTTGCATTTAAAACACATAAAACACTGATTTGTGATATTTTGATCATTTTGATGTGTTTCTGAGTGTTTTCAGATGATTTTGCAGTTTAGACTGTACAAAAATGATGAGTATTTAGACACTCATCAATCCCCCACACTGAGATATTGCTAGTCCCTAGCAATGATTTGAGAAAACTTGATGGATTTGAAAAAATCTTTACCAAAAGCCATCACTTCTGGAGTAGCCAATTGTTTTGATTCAAGTAAGAACCTTGGTACAATGATAACCAAATGATTTATTGGCAAATCATAAACCATATAACGGATTTGATGTGTCTTTACCAGAAGCCGTACCCTTCTGGACTAGCCAACTCTTAGATAAATTATCAGGATTATCTTTGGTGAGCTGAATACCAATTATGGATTTTCCACTGCCTTTACCACAAGCCATAATCTTGCGGGCTAGCCAACTCTTCACTTTTTAGGATATGGTGAGTTGAGAACCATACAATTTTGGGCAAATTGCAAGCCATATAAACGGATTTGAGAAATCTTTACCAAGAGCCGTTTGCTCCTGGATTAGCCAATCCTTTTGTCTTACAGACATGGCGGACTGATAACCAAGCTGAGTAAGTGTAGAACACTTACTCCAAAAAAAAATTTTTGGCCAAAAACGGGGGAATTGGGTAGATAATATATGAAATTCGTGAGAATTCCCCCCCACACTTAGAAATGAATATTGCCCTCAATATTCAAAGTACCGGCGGTTATGCCGAAACAAAGAACGTAAAAGGGAAATACTACGGCCATTATTTTAAAAGATTTTTTTTTTTTTTTTTTTTTTTTTTTTTTTAGAACATGATTTTATATACAACAGTGTGGGGAAACTCCCCCACACTAGGGTGGTAGAAAGGGGGAAAGAAGACAGAAATATGGGTGAAAACCCATATGGTGTGTGCTAATGTTTTTGATTACCGAGTCATTAGCTTGACTCGATCCCCGCATTCATTGGTTCATGGGGAATGTTTGTAGATCCGGGACAACCACAGGGGGAATGTCCTCTCCAAAGTAATGCTTCACTCGATGACCATTCACTTTAAAATTAGGACCATCGGGTTGAGATAACTCAACGGTACCATAAGGATAAACCTTAGCAATAGTGAATGGACCAGACCAACGGGACTTGAGCTTTCCCGAGAAAATCTTCAATCTTGAATTGAAAAGAAGGACTCGATCACCAACGTTGAAAACGCGGTTTTTGATTTTAGAGTCATGAATCTTCTTTGTCTTTTGCTTGTAGATCAAAGAGTTCTCATAAGCTTGATCACGAAGTTCATTTAATTCATTCATTTGAACTTTTCTATGATCACCAGCTGTCTGTATATCGAAGTTTGCATGTTTTAAGGCCCAGTATGCCTTGTGCTCTAACTCAATCGGAAGATGACATGCCTTCCCGTACACTAGCTTGTATGGAGTACACCCAATGGGTGTTTTGTAAGCTGTACGGAAGGCCCAGAGTGCGTCATCAAGCTTATCCGACCAGGATGCACGATTTTCGCCTACTGTCCTTTCAAGAATCCTTTTAATACCACGGTTTGAAACTTCCACCTGCCCACTTGTTTGGGGGTGGTATGCAGTAGAGAGACGATGGGTAACACCATACTTTTGCATGACACGATCAAATTGGTCATTACAAAAATGTGTACCACGATCACTGATTATCGCTCTCGGAGTTCCAAACCTGGCAAACAGAGATTTCAAAAACTTCACAACAACTCGGGCATCATTGGTGGGTAAAGCTTTTGCTTCAACCCATTTTGACAGATAGTCAACAGCCACGAGTATGTACTTGTTTCCACGAGACGAAGGAAATGGCCCCATAAAATCAATACCCCATATGTCAAATATCTCACAAACTTGAATGGCATTTTGTGGCATTTCATTTCTTTGAGAGATATTACCATGACGTTGACAAGCGTCACAAGCTTTGACAAAATCGTGGGCATCCTTATAGATAGTGGGCCAATAAAACCCGGAATTAAACACCTTTTTGGCGGTGTTGTTTGGACTATGATGGCCCCCGGTGGGTCCAGCATGGCAAGCTGTGAGAATGTCAATAGCTTCCTGTCCATAAACACACCGTCGGATGACTTGATCCGCACGGATTTTGAATAAGAAGGGGTCGTCCCAGAAATAATGTTTAACATCTTTGAAGAATTTGTTCTTCTGTTGGGTCGACATCCCTTTCACAATGAAGTTACCCGCATGGTAATTTGCGAAGTCAGCAAACCATGGGGTGGTAGAATTTCCACGAAAAGAAACCGCATTGAGTGTCTCGAGAGGAAATGTTTCATTTATTTCGTTTTTCTCGAAAACATCTTGGTGAGGGTTTTCTAATCTGGACAGATGATCAGCAGCTAGATTCTCGGCTCCTTTTTTATCACGTATAACGATATCAAATTCCTGGAGGAGGAGAATCCAACGGAGTAATCTCGGCTTTGCATCTTGTTTTGCAAAGAGATATTTAAGAGCCGAGTGATCCGTATACACTACGCATTTGGTCAAGATTAAGTACGGCCGAAACTTCTCAAAAGCATACACCACGGCTAATAGCTCTTTTTCTGTGGTGGTGTAATGAGTCTGAGCTTCAGTCATAGTCTTACTTGCGTAGTGAATAGGCTGAAAATGCTTATTTCTTCGTTGCCCTAGGACTGCACCGATAGCAAAATCACTTGCATCGCACATGAGCTCAAAGGGTAAATCCCAGTCGGGAGCAACGAGAATGGGTGCTTCAGTAAGCTTTTTCTTCAATGTTTCAAAAGCTTCTATGCACTCAGGTGAGAAGATAAAAGGAGCATCTTTTTCAAGAATATGGGTCATAGGCCGGGCGATTTTAGAAAAATCTTGAATGAATCTACGATAGAAACCGGCATGACCCAAAAAACTCCTAATACCTTTGACGGTAGTAGGATGAGGTAATTTAGCAATAACATCGACTTTTGCTCTATCAACCTCAATCCCGTTCTTTGAAATCTTATGGCCAAGGACTATGCCTTCTTTGACCATAAAGTGACTTTTCTCCCAGTTTAGACAAAGATTGGTGTCTTCACACCTTTGAAGCATTTTATCTAAATGGGAGAGACATGATTGAAAAGAATCCCCAATGACCGAGAAGTCATCCATAAACACCTCCATCGTTTCCCCGATCATGTCGTGGAATATGGCCATCATACATCGTTGGAACGTGCCAGGAGCATTACATAAGCCAAAAGGCATACGTTTGTAGGCAAAAGTTCCGTATGGGCAAGTGAATGTGGTCTTCTCTTGATCCTGTGGATCAATAGGGATCTGAAAGTAACCCGAGAAACCATCAAGGAAACAATAGTATTCGTTCCCTGCTAATCTCTCAAGCATCTGGTCCATAAAGGGTAGAGGAAAATGGTCTTTACGGGTGGCGTCATTCAACTTACGATAGTCAATACACACACGCCATCCCGTAACCAATCGAGTTGGAATTAACTCGTTATCTTCATTTGTGATAACAGTAATGCCACCCTTTTTCGGAACACAATGAATTGGGCTAACCCAAGGACTGTCTGAGATAGGGTAAATCAATCCTGCATCAAGAAGTTTGATAACCTCTTGTTTGATAACATCATGGATTTTTGGATTCACTCGTCTCTGATGTTGAACTACTGGTTTAAAGTCATCCTCCATCAAGATTTTATGAGTACAAAACTCAGGGTTGATACCTTTGATGTCGGAGAGTTTCCAAGCAATTGCTTGCTTGTGTGACTTCAAGATTTTTATGAGAGCAGCTTTTTCATCTTTACTCAAATCTCGAGCAATAATGACGGGTAATTTATCATTACCTTCTAGAAATGCATACTCGAGATGAGGAGGTAAGTCCTTAAGCTCAACCTCAGGAAATTCTTCAGTTTTCTCAACTGACTTGACTTCCTTTTTATGAAGTTTGACGGGAGGGAGAGGAGGAAAAGTATCCAAATTTGACACTTTCTTTAGAAGAATATCTCCCTCCAGATTAATCTCATTTTGATTAATCTCAACTGGGATTGAATCACTAGGGTGAGGGGTTGATGATGGATCATCATTGAGCAACTTCTCAATAAGAAGTATGTCCCCCTCAATATCAATAGGAGCGTGATCAATTTCCCATGGAACAGAATCACTAGCCAAATATGCTTCAATCTCATCTAAGATGAAGTCGCTTCCCTCAAACGGAGTGAGAGAAGGAGTGGAATTGGCTATGATAGGCTGAGAAGATGTGGTGGAATCCCCACTCACAGAATTATGAGAATAACCAAGAACTTCTTGAGAGTACTCTTCAGAAGCAACATCGATGATATCTATTCGGTTAACCGACTCAGAATCATAATTTGCGGAGTACCTCGAAGTTTGGTCAAGGTTGAAGGTGACAGCTTCATTACCAACACGCAATGTGATTTCCTGCTCAAATACATCAATGAGAGCACGGTCCGTTCTCAGGAATCCTCGACTAAAAATAAGAGGAACCCGATGATCGGCATCAAAATCAACAACCACGAAGTCAGCTGGAAAATGGAACTTTCCTACTTTCACAAATACGTCCTCAGCAATGCCAAGAGGACGGGATATGGAACGATCTGCAAGCTCGAGAGTCATGCATGTAGGAGTAAGTTCCGGAAGAGAAAGTTTCTTCCACACTGAATAAGGCATAAGGTTTATGCTTGCTCCAAGATCTGCTAGGGCAAAGCATTCAACCATCCCTGGGAATACACAAGGTAAGAGAAATTTCCCAGGATCTCCAAGTTTTTCTGGAAGCTTCTTCAGAATAACTGCTGAGCAGTTTTCGTTCAGAGGAGTTTTTGGCATTTCAAACAGCTTTTCCTTATTGCTTAACATGTGCTTGAGAGTTGATGCAAACTTGGGCATCAACATGATAGCATCCGCAAAGCTTATGTCAAAGTGTAACTCTTGGAAAATTTGGAAAAATTTATCCATTTGATGACTAGCTTTTTCGCGGAGCTTTTGCTCATTCAAACGTGATGGGTAAGGAATAGAAGATTTGGATTTCTGATTCTCAACAGGAGCTACAGGAGGTTCAAAAACAACTCCTTGATTTGACTTGGGTTTCTGGACCACTTGAGGTTGGACTACCGAAGGTAGGACGTGTGCGGTACTTCGTGGGCTAGAATAATGCACTTTGTCCGTTGTTTCCTTGGTAATTTGACTCATTGGCACAGGTGGAGGAGGCATTGGAGTCGTAGGTACATTGTGTTTTGGAGGTTCACTGTCCACTACCTTTGGGAGAGAAGAAGAAGAAGAGGTAGTAGGAACAGCAGGTCCATCATATGAAACACCACTTCTGGTTGTGATCGCCTTTGCATCGCCCCTCGGGTTAGCGATCGTGTTGCTCGGAAGTTTTCCTGAGTCCGAGGGTTGATCATTTAAAGACTTCTTGAGATCAGCAATCTGACTGACCAACAACCTGTTCATTTCATCTTGGGACTTCATGAACTGCTTCAGTAACTCATCAGATGATGGTCCTGGAGGAGTAATGACGGGAGGAGCTGGAGGAACAATTTGAGGCCGTATGTTTTGATTATAGCCAAAATTCCCTTGATTAGGATTCATATTCCTATGAAATTGATTCCCTCGATTGAAATTGTTTTGATGAAGGTTTCCTTGATGTTGGAAACCTTGATTGGGTCCAGGATAGAAATTACCTTGGTTTTGATAACCTTGGTTCATTCTTGGTTGGTTCTGATTCCGGTTTTGCATGTTATGATTCTGGTTGAAACCGGGTGGTGCCTGATTAGTGTTAGCACGGTAGTGTGGTTCATTTTGAGGACGGTATTGATTACCTCCTTGCTGTGAACTACCGGCTAAAGCATTGGCTTCAAAAGGACTACCATCGGTGGCAGTACAATTGTAGTAAGCATGAGGACCACCACAAGTGACACAACTTTCAACTTTCTTCACTTCAGCATGTGTTGGCGTCTGAGTGAAGGTCACTTTCTTTTGGTTAGCAAGAACCAAAGCCTGAACAATGTCTGTGAGTTTGTCAATCTTAGCATCGGTGCTAGATGTACTCACTGGGGATGAAGAAGAAGAAGGTCCAGCATGAGACTGATATGTCTTTGCTCTGAAAGGACGGACCTGAGATTTGTTCTCAATGATTTGCATGGCCTCTTTTGTGGTCTTGCTCAGGAAATTTCCTCCCGCGGAGGCATTCAAAGAGTCTTGATTGGTCTGATTGAGACCATTGTAGAAAGTATCCAATTGCATTAACTCGGTAAAACCGTGATGCGGACACTTGCGAAGCAACTCTTTGTAACGATCCCATGCCTCCCCGAATGATTCATCAAATCTCTGAGAAAATTTCATTATCTCATTCTTAAGACTTGTGGTTCGGGATGGAGGATAGAACTCGTTAACGAACTTGGTGACAAGATCTTCCCATGTCTCTATAGAACGAGGGGGTTGTTTCTCAAGCCAATTCCGGGCTTGTCCCTCTAGAGAAAATAGGAACAGAAGAAGCTTGATAGCTTCATGTGGGACATTCTTGTACTTGATGGTAGATGCTATCTTGTTAAACCATCGAATGTGTGCATGAGGATCATCCCGCTCAAAACCATAGAATTGGCTTTGGGTTACTAGATTAAGCAACCCGGTTTTGAGCTCGAAAGTGTCAGCCACGATGGCTGGAACAACAATGGCATCTCCGTAACCCTCGATGGGTGCTTGGAGAAGCTCATTCATAGGTTTGTCTTCTGCCATTTCGACAGGAGGTGGTGGTGGTAGACGTTCCTCAGTCACGGCTGAAGGAGCTGAACGTCCTCTACGTCTACGAGGAATGTTTCCTAGTTCAGAAAGTGGACTTGTAGAACTGGAAGAACGAGTGCGCATGCACTAAGTATAAAAATCAATTTTCAAAACAAATGAGGCAAAACACAAGTGAACTTAACCAATAATCACAAATGAAATGGCTTCTTGGAAAAAGGTACACCAAATCACAAGTGACACAAAGGCAAGTTTTAAATCTGATGTTCGGGAACTTATTATGGTCGCACCCCCAGTTAGGTAGTGCACTGCCTTGATTTGCGGTGGTTGATTTTTATGTATATATTAAGTACCACTGAAAAGACGTAGGTAAGATTTGTGCAAATGGGTTCAAAAACTTTTGGACAATATTTTTGGTATCGTCTCGTTTACCCAAATCGTATTGTTTTAAGAATCACCTTAAAGACAATACAAGATAGAAAACGCTACGATTGTTTTGTTGTTTTATATTTTTTTGGTGTTTTTAACACTTTAGGAAAAGTGCTAATGAACTTTTTGATTTTCTTATAACTTTACAAAAAACTTTTTACAAATGATGGGTTATGTGCAAGAATGGGTCTGAAAATGGTTTAGAACACGCTAAAGCCTCCCCGGCAGCGGCGCCAAAATTTGATCTGTGCCGAACCGTCAAGTCTAATCACACAAGCTGGCCACTTGTGAATGACCAGCCGTAACAGACTTAAAACAGTTCAGACACAAATACAATGAAGATCAGAGAATACAATGAATTCCCGGGTCGTTATGTCCCATGGAGACTCAATGGTGTGCAAACACAAACTCAGATGATGGAGTGATCACTAAGGATAGTGATCTATAAAGGTTTTGATTAGAAATTACACTACTGATTGATTGGAAAAGAATAGGATACAGAACTGAAAAGCAAGTTTTAAAAACTACGTATACGTACAAAATAAAAAGTGAAAAGTAAGAAATAAAAGACCTAAAAATATGAAAATGACATTTTTGGAATCCTAAAAATAAAAGAAAATTATTAGAAAAAGAAAATTATTTTTAACACTATTTAATTAATTATTATTAATTAAAAACTATTTTAACTATTTAATAAATACTCTAAAATAGAAGAAAATACAAAATAAGGCTAGAAAAATAAACTTATGATTCAGAAAAATCTAAAATACTATAAAACTAATTTTAAAATTAAAAATATATTTTTCACACTTTTTATTTAATTATTACTAATTAATTATTATTTAAAATACACTTAAATACTAGAAAATATAAAATAAACTTGGAAAAATAAAATTTTAACTTGGAAAAATCTAAAATATGATAAAACTAATTTTAAAACTGAAAATATATTTTTTATACTTTTTAATTATTTATTACTAATTAATTACTATTTTTAACTATTTAAAATTATAATAAATACTAAAAAGATAGAGAAAAATATGAAAATTTTTCTAAAAATACTATATGATGACAGAAACCTAAGAAAAATAGAAAAACAAGATTTGCTTATTAATAAGCTGAAAAGAAAAATTAAAAAGCTAAGAAATATTAAATAAACACTATCACTGATTTTAAATTGATCTTTTTCTGGATTTTCTTTTTGAAAACTACTTTACTACTGATTATATGAAACTTTAACAAAGACAAAAATTTTATAAACCACAAATAAGCTGTTTTGATGGCTTAAAATCCCAACAGTGGCTTAAATGAGCTTATTTGGTGAAATAAGCTCAAACAAGGTTGCTCGCTGAAACAAAAGCTCAAAGTAGATGCAAAAAAGCTATAAGAACTAAAATGAAGCTAAAAGAGACAGAGAAGCACACTGAAAAGCTATAAATAAGCAATAAGCACTTTTGATTAAAACAGAAATGAGACAATCTTTAAGCTACTTGCAGCCCTAGCTATTAAGCTTCAAATTGAAAAACAAGAGTTGGAACCTCAAGATAGCTAGGTTGGCTACCCAAAGAACCAAAGATCACCAGATTTGGACCACTAATAAGCTCAGTGCAAGCTTATAAAAGTAGCCATGAAACTGGTGCACAGGGCACAATTATGAAACAGGTACTCACAAAAAGCTAGAAAATAAGTACTTTAAAAGCTGATTCAAGGAGATCTAGTATTTTTGTATTTTTGTTTAGCAACCAAACTATAATACCCTAAGAGCTTTTAAGCTGAATCCTACTAATAAACACACAGTGAAATTCCAAAGTTTATTCAAAAATGACCAAGATGGAATTTTTGACTTTTATGAAAAACAAAGAGTTGACCAAGATGAACTTTGGATTGATTATAAGAACTGATTATGTTGTATTAAAGTGATATAAGACTGATTTGAGTACTTTTAACAACTTTATTACACAAAATAATGATCATGGATCATGAAATCTCAACAGTGGACTCACAAGACACAATCAAATGAGATTTTGACTTTTAACCAAAAGACAACTTGTTTTCTTGACTTGTTTGAGATAATAGGTACTAAAGTGACATATAACAAAGAATGGTACTGTCTTAAACACCCTTGATCACAGATAAACAGGCTAAAACAAACACCCTTTTGTTTACTGTTTTAGAACTTTTTCAAAGCAAATCACAACTTATAACCATGAAACTGATTTCAGATATCATGTAATCATTAAATAAGATAAAATAAGCTTGATCCAACAGTAATAGCAACTTAACACTAAGAAATGAGACTTAAGCCATTTTAACTGTCCAAATGAGATTTTTGCAAAATACAAATTTAAGAAAACAACCTACTGATTTTAAAGCCTAGATACACTTAATTATAACTAGTAAACAATAAGAAGCAGAAATTAGAGCTAAAGAACAAATTCAACAGTGAAATGCAAAAATGGTTAAAAAGCTTACAAATGGGTATTCAACTGCAAACCAAGAACCAATGACCAATACCAATCCTAATAGCTTTCCACAAAGCTTCTAACCCAAGGCCATCCACAATTCACCCTGCTCCAGCTGTGTACACCATTTTCAACTGATTTTTGATTTTTTAGCTATTTAATTTGTATTTTTGGTGAATTTTGATTTTTGATGCTAAACTGAATTTTAGGATATCTAATAGCTTTAATAAGCTATCTAGGAGCTTATGTGACTTATCTCAGTCCATATTAACATCTACAAACAACAAATGATCATTCATGAGATTTTTGAAAATAAGGAAAATTGCATAAGCTGAGATATAAGTTGATACTTGAATTGAAGGTTCACAAAAGCTTTATTAATACATAAGAACTTGAAATTCAGAGTTTTAAGACTAAAACATACACTTGAAAATGAAAATAAGCTAAAACGACAATGAAACTTAAAGATTACACTAGATAGCTTAGATACATTGCATCTCTCTCTCTATATAATGACTTTTGTGAATCTCTGATGTCTTCTGAATCTATCCCACCATCTCTGAGCCCTTGGATCACTGAAATGCATCAAAACCATACACTTGGATTTTTGGCGCCATTTTTCTTGAGCAGGTTTGATTATTAATGAGGGTGGGTTGAGATAATTAAAGGATTTTGGTATTTAGAGGAGGTGGAGGGGACAAGGGGAATGGATAGGTGAGGAGGGGGTTGAAAATGTTGGAAAACCATGTCTGGTTTTGGTGTATACAGAGGGGGGAGAGGGAGGCTACAGTGTTGGCGGTTTTCTCCTTATTTGACTTCTGTTGACCGTGGGTGGGTAATAACAAAGGGCCGGGTCAATGGTTTGGGCCAGGGTGGGTTTGGGACTTGGATTTGGGCTTTTAATATCATAAGGTGTCCGTTTGGTTAAGTAATAATAACAAGGACCAAAAGTGCACAACTGCCAAACATGAGGGACTGAACATGAACTTTTTCCAATGTTCTCACAAGGACCAAACATGACATAAATGAATAGTACATGGACCACTTTTGCATAAAATTCATTTTAAAAGGTCCAAGGACTAATTTTGCAAAATTTCAAAGTTTAGGGACCTTTCTTGCCAATTGACCAAAAATTCATTCAAGGATCATTTTTTTACAACTTAGAATACTTTAAGGACCTTGAATGATAAAATTCCACATTTTGATATTCCAGGGACTAGATTTGACAACTTTTAAAACTTGGGGGACTAAAACTGCCAATTTTGCAAACTTGATACATTTTTCATCTGATTTTGATATTTTTGCATTTAAAACACATAAAACACTGATTTGTGATATTTTGATCATTTTGATGTGTTTCTGAGTGTTTTCAGATGATTTTGCAGTTTAGACTGTACAAAAATGATGAGTATTTAGACACTCATCAATGACATTTATACTTTTTAATACTATTATACATACATATATGATTGTGCAAACTATATTTTGGCAGTGGGTTGTGAACACACAGGTTGCAAGTTTTGTATGGGCGGAACTTGGAACTAAGTGGATTTACAATGCCTTTGTTGTGTGGACATTCTTTTAAGGCTTACATATTAAACAAAATCTATGAACTCACCAACCATTGTGTTGACACTTTTTAGCATGTTTATCTCATGTCATAAGGCAATAGCTATAGTTTGAAGCATAGAGTCGCACGACATATTTTGAAGACTTACGCTATTATAATTTACCATTCGAAACATTTTGTAAACATTTATATATTATACTTTGGGACCTCATTATTTGTAACTCTGATTTCATTAATCGAATGGTAACTTTTCAAAACGTCTCATTTAGAGGTCGTTTTCTATAACTTGTACTTTTTATTATGAAGTAGCACCCCAATGACACAATCTTCCGCTGCGGTATTTTGGGGGTGTTACAGATTGGTATCAGAGCATTGGTTATAGAGAAATAGGTTGCATTTAGAGCCTAGACTATAACTACTATATATGTTACCTTCCTCCCTATCGCCTTGCATACTTTAGACTTTTTCGTAATTTAAGCACCTAAGAGTGATTTCTATGAACTGACTGAAACACTGAACATCATATGAGTCAATTAGTCCAAGCATTGCATAGTTACTCCTAAATTATACATAGCATGATCACCTATGTCTAATTCAGGAAGAATCATGCAATAAAGGGAGTAGTAGTCTCATATGTGTAAGCAATTCCGTAATCGAGCCAAATTTTCAAAAGATTTTCTTCAAACCACTTGTTTCCAGTTTGATCCGAGTGACAGTTCTTGTTTGATGAATTGCAAAGATCAAGTTAGAAACAAGTTGTTACTTAAACCGATTTAGCCTAATCGTATGACAGTTCTTATTTGATGAGTTGTGGGATTAAGTAAAAATCGGTTACCTAAAAGTCTTTTGAGGGTTTGCTCGAGAATGGGAAAGTTTGCCTCATCAAACCTAGCCATAAGAGAGTATGTCTTTAGAACGGGCAATACTCGCGATAGTCACAAGAACGTACCTAAGTAGATAAGAAAGCCATATACATGAGCTTTGACGTAATCCCTTAGACTATGCACACTGTAAGTAGTGAACATCAACAGAACTTCGGGATGAAGTTCCTTTTAAGGGGTAGAGACTGTAACAATTCGCATTTTCGGGTCACTATTCATTTTTACTATTCACTATTACTATTCACTTTTCACTATTCATCCCGTGAAATTTTTATTTCACATTCTCGTAGGATAAATTATTTTAGTAATGACATGAGAGTTCGACAATCGTTAGATCATTTTCACAAAAGTTATTAAGAAAACATCGTTTTAAAGTTTCGTTTTGGACGGTACACCGTTTAAACATCCCGCGCATATCGAAAACCAACTCCGAAATTTTTTCCCGTCTCAGATTAATTTTTAGATCACTCGTGATTAATTTGAGAATTTTTAAGATTTATTTTTATGTTACCAAATAAGCCCAGCGCAGTACGAAACTAAACTTACATTTTAAACGATTCTACTTACATCCAGACTTAACGATTCCTGCACTGTATTTCGAGTTACCACCCCTGACTCAGAAAACCTCAGGACGATTCCGAGTTACCACCCCTGACTCAGAAAACCGGTGATCACTTTGAGTATACGGGTGGTGACGATGAAGAGGTCCTTGAGCCCCTACAACAACCCACCTCTCCCAAACAAGTTCAGAAACCAGAATCATCATCTAGGCCTTCGAAAAAGAAGAAGAAGACACCCATGGTTGACGTCGTATCATGGCTAGATGACGATAAAACTGAAGAATTTGAATGGTTCTCTACTCTTGTTAACAATACTCCCTACCCTGAAGAAGGTCAGGATTTGGTAGACGGTAATACATTGGAGCATGCAAAACTTTTGCAAGAAAAGTTCCATGTGAAGAAGATGACGAAATCCGAGTTGAGGCGAATCAAGAATGAAGCATTTCAACTGTTAAAAGACAGCTCCGAAAGTGCCATCGAGGTCGAATATCACCTTGAGAACATTGCTCGAGCCATGTCTAACAACATGGATTGGCTCAACCCAGAAGCAAACATCGACTTCACTAAACGCGACAATCCTCCATACTACACCGACTGGTCAAAACCTCTACCAACAATTGGCCAACCAAATGAACCTAGGATTTCATTCAGATATTTCTTCAACAAAGACCTGGAATTTCTTCTACATGGTGGCGATGGATCAAGGAAATACGCTACATCTTTGACACTTCCATTTCCTGCAGCCATATGCTCAAACTGCATAGCCATCGAGGAACGTGCCAATCACTTGTGTTCCGACAAAGTGGAAGCATACGACCGCGATGCAATGTACGGGATTCATCATTGGCCGGAACGCTGAAGAATCTACTACAGAAGCTGTCAGGTTCAGAAGTCTCAACATGCAATGTTCAGTACAAAGGATATCATTGCCATCAAACATGTTGTTCTGTCATCTAAGTGGGACTACACCTTCCTTAAGAATATCGTGGTCAAACGACAAGATGAAAGGGACTATGCTTTCTCTGAAGCTGACTTTGAGAATTTGTCTATCAACGACATTAAAGACATGTACCTTGCTAAAGTACAAGGTCGCATGAGGCAATTTTCAACCGAAGTACAACGTGAATTCATCAAGTCACTGCTCATCTTCATCAGACGCATAGTCATCAAGGAACGTGTAGAAGATCTTCAAATGGCAGTTGAATCTTATCAGACCCGTGTCAACTTCACACCACCTCAGCTAGATCTTCCCGACATCAACCAACTCTCACAATATACACTCATCAGCAAACCATTCAGCGTCGTTTACCGTAGTGAACTACAAAGAAATTGCTTAATGGCGTGTAGTGAACTTCACAAGTTTGGGGATCACACTTTGAAGATGGTTAGGGACGGATTGGCGTATAGGTTGAAGGACATACGTCAAAAGATTGGGTCTCCTAAGCGATGGAATTCTCAGGATCGCAGGGATGTGAGGAGGATCATCAGAATGATTGATGAAAGGTTGTTTCGATGGGATCAGTTCAGAATGATGGAAAGCTTTGTTGGTGGTCGACCCAGGATCGACATCACCGGCTATCAACGCCCTGTTCGTACTCCTGGCGACATCACTGGACTTCCTGGTACCCCTTGAATTGTTTCTTTCATTATAAATTTGGATGTGTGATTAAATATGTCAATGGATTCTGAGTATAACAGCTTAGAACCCGGTCACAACCGTTTAAACTTCCCTCAACCCCCATCATCAGCTGAACAAAGCCCCCAGCTCACTCGTCAATAAATGGAAAAGCTATTTGCTCCGCTGTTCTGTGACGATATTGATGAATGTGCTCAAGGTGTATCCAATGTTTCCGCTGTACAACCTGATAATATTCCTATACCTGATACACCTGCTACAACAACTACTGTTGAAGATGCACCTACACCAGTTTACTCCACCACAACAGTTGAACAAACCGCTTCCAACAATGATGAACCGGCTGATGATATTCTGAATGAAGTACCCCCACCTGTAGATTTTGATCCAAATGCGTTTTTTAACCCGTTTGCTAATGACACTGCTGCACCTGATGTTGCGGAATCATCAACAAACCATTTGAATCCTCAGAATCTGCACAATGTATACCAACATCAACCCTCTACACATCGATGGACTAAAGACCATCCTCTGGCAAATATTATTGGCAACCCAAATCAACCAGTCGTTACGAGACAACGTCTTCACACAGATGGTGAACATTGCATTTATGCACTCACTGTCTGCCAATCTGAGCCTAAAAACATTAAAGACGCAATGACAAAAGACAACTGGATTGAATCCATGCAAGAAGAACTCAACCAATTCAAACGTCTTGAAGTATGGGAACTGGTTGAAAGACCAACAGGGGTCTACGTCATTGGTCTCAAATGGATTTAGAAAAACAAATTGGATGCTGAAGGGAATGTAATCCGAAACAAGTCACGTCTAGTTGCTAAGGGTTATCGTCAGGAAGAGGGAATATATTTTGAAGAATCTTTTGCTCCGGTTGCTCGTCTTGAGGCTGTTCGGATATTTCTCGCGTTCGCGGCTCATATGAATATGACGGTCTTTCAGATGGATGTCAAAACTGCGTTTCTCAACGGACAACTGAAAGAAACGGTTTATGTCAGCCAACCCGAAGGATTCGTTGATCCAGAGTGCCCGAACCATGTCTACAAACTGAACAAAGCTCTTTATGGTCTCAAAAAAGCCCCTCGGGCGTGGTACGATAAGCTATCATCTTTCCTCATTGCTAATAATTTCACCAAAGGCTCGGTTAACCCAACTCTTTTCATACAATATCACGGGGCACATATCTTAATTGTTCAAATTTACGTGGATGACATCATTTTTGGGTCTACACATAAAAAGTTTTCAATCGCTTTTGCAAAACTAATGAAGAAAAATTTTGAAATGTCCATGATGGGTGAACTTACATTCTTTCTAGGATTACAAGTTCATCAATCACCCCGTGGTATTTTCTTGAGTCAGTCCAAATATGCCCTTGAATTGTTAAACAAATTTGGAATGAAAACCTGTGATACTTATGCCACACCAATGACTCATACCAAGAAGCTAGACGCTGATTTACATGGGAAATTAGTTGACCCTACCAAATACCGAAGTATTATTGGGTCTCTCATGTATCTAACAGCTAGCAGACCTGATATTGTCTTTGTCGTTTATCTATGCTCCCGTTATCAGTCGCGACCAACTGAAACCCACCTCTCTGAGGCTAAAAGAATCCTCCGATACATCAAGGGAACCATTAACTTGGGGATCTGGTATCCGAAGGATTCTGGTTTTGAACTAATCGCTTTTTCAGACGCTGACCACGCAGGATGCTTAGACTCAAGGAAAAGTACTTCAGGAGCACTACAATTTCTTGGTGATAAACTGGTGTCTTGGCAATCAAAGAAGCAGGATTGTACATCGCTGTCATCCACCAAAGCAGAATATGTAGCCATGTCCGCATGTTGTGCTCAAGTCATCTGGATGAGAACACAACTCAAAGACTATGGTTACGTATTTGACAGAATCCCGATGTACTGCGACAATCGAAGTGCTATTGCAATCTCGTGCAACTCAGTTCAGCACTCGAAATCAAAGCACATCGATCTACGCTATCATTTCATCAAGGACCACGTGGAATAGGGTACCGTTGAATTATACTTCGTGGGTACTGAATACCAATTGGCAGATCTTCTCACCAAAGCCTTGCCTCCCGCTAGGTTTAATGAGTTGGTCCACCGGATTGGTATGAGGTGTTTGACTCAAGAGGAATTGGATGACCTCCTAAAACAGTCTTAAAAACCTGTCAAACACCAAAATATCTTTTGTAAATAAATTTTCAAAAACAAAATAAAAAAATATAAAATCTTTTAAAACAACAAAAATATTCTTCTAATCTAATTTTCTTTCAACATGGCAAGTACATTTCTTCCATCAACACTATAATCTTTCAAAAATTCAGTATTTTTCCGATCAAGTGTTGAGGGGGAGAAAATTATCACTTAATTGTTTCAAAACATCTGTGTACTTGCATATTATATTATCCCGGTTGTTTTCCTTTATCAATTGTGGTAAACTTTTCTGGTTAAATGACACTCCTCAGACTAAAATTTATAACCTTTCATTATTTACCTAAGTCGAGGGGGAGTGTCGTCAAGTTTCTTTCTTAAAATCTTTGTTTAATAACCAAAATGGAAGTTAAATGGCTTTGTATGTAAAAGGAAAAGGTGGAGGGACCAAAACTGTCAAAATGTTAAAGATATTTTAATAAAACACCTCTCCACCTAACATTTCACTTCACATTTAATACTCCTAACCTAACTAATCCTACGCGTAGAATTCGTTCAAGAAATCCGTGCTTTAGATCATCATTTTGTAAGTGATTTTGTGTTTACAACATGTTTTTAAGCAATGGTTTTGAATTTTTCAAAAATCCAACGGTTAAAACGTTGTATAATCTTGTTTTTGTGGACTACGCGTATGTGTATGTTCACATGATCAAGATTGTGTGTTTATGGTTAAAAGGATTGTGTCAAAACGTTTCTAATACATCAATGATATCGTTTTAATCATCAAAACACGCCCAGAATCACGAATTGAATGATTTTAAGAAATTAGGGTTTATGCGTGGTTTTGGGTATTTTCAAATGTGAAGGTTCTTGGTCAAAAATTCCTCACTGTGCATTTAACCGTTAAAACTCTTAAGCACATGTGGAGGGGGAGTATTTATGCAAAATCATATCTCTCACAGTGGTATCAATCGCCTAATAGTTGAGTGAACGTATTGTTTGAAGTGAGTTTTGGTCTCACGCTTAACTTGCGTATCCGAAACTTTGGCTTGATCAAAAACGTATTTTTTACACTTTTTAATCCAAGATTCTTGTCCTTTCAACGTTATAAGGTGTTAAACTTACTGTTTTTGGCAAAAAGTTTCGAACTTTGTGTGTAGATCATCGTTTTTCTTCTAGTTTTTTTACGAAGGTTCTATCCTACGCGTAACTGTTTTAAGAGTTTTGGTTCATCAAGTTTCACACTTTTGTGTCTTTTGGTGTTATTGAAGCTATTTCATCACACAAAAACTGGTTTAGAAACAACTTTGAGCATAATCATATTTACGAGTAATCCTACGCGTAGCAAAACCCTAAAACTACGCGTAAGGTTATCCTTGGCTTGATCTTCGTTTTCGTGGTTTACTCCGTGTTTTCTTGCTTGGATAAGCCTGAAAATACGTCGACTTTGGATATCTTTTGCACTGTGAAGTGTAAAAGATCACTTGGGATAAAACCCTAAACTTACGCATAAGCATAAAGCTTACGAGTAGAAATCCTACGAATAAGATTCATCTTACGCGTAAACCTAGTCTTACGCATAAGAGAATCCTACGCCTAACTTACTGTTTACGCATAACTTTAGTCTTTTTTCCCTGCTTACGCGTAAGCCAAACCTACGCGTAACTCTTGCTCTTACGCGTAACTTTGGTGTTTTTTACGCATAAGTACTACTTGGTTTATTGTGATTTCTACGCCTAAGGAAACTTCATCTACAAAGGTTCATTCGACTAAAAAAAAAAAAAAAAAATTATGCGAGATTCAAATTTTGGTAAAATTTAATTTTTTTGAGGAGTCTAATCTTTCAATTTTTACGCGAGATTCAAATTTTGGTTTAACTGCGAAAATTTTGGTCAAAAATTCAAATTTTTGGGCCTAAATTCAAATTTTTCGGGTCAAATTTAGCGTCAAAATTGTCATAACTCAAATTTTTCCTACATCCTTAGAATTGAATTTTATAGTGAATTTCAAATTTTGAGAGTCAAAATTTTTCAAAATTATTTTTGGAGGGAAATTGCAATTCACTATATCGACCTTCTGTGTGCTATATCGACTTCGCACCTTTTCTTTTCTTTGATTCTTCTGCAGGGGAGTGAAATGGATTCTGAAAATGAAGCTGCATTTGTGGCATTGAAAGAAAGCTACATGGCTCTGGCTAAGATGTGCTCAAATATTAACAATTCCAAGCATCAGACATCATCAAATTCCCGATATCCCGCAGTCGTGCAAGGTGAAAGAGTTGATATACATGAAAGGAATGCTCAAATGGACGTTGAGAATGTTGTGATTACTGCAACTGTCGGTAATGCGGACAATGAGGTTGTAGCATTGGAAAAGCAGGATGACAGCAGCAGATCTGGAGAAGATATCATACTTAACTACGACACCGAGCCCAACTGTGATGAAGAACAAATGGTTGAGGAAGATATCTTACCCACCTATGACACTGACACAGAACAGATGGTCGAGGTACAATCTACTGTTGATCATATTCTGACTGCAAATGCGACACAACATACTAAGCAACCTGAATTTAGTAATAAAGGAGAGGTTGACCAGTGTGTTGCACAATGTCCAGACAACTATCTCATGTCTGAGCCCGTTAACAATTCAACTGAAACGTCAAATCAAACTCTTGAATCTGAAAACATTCTTCTCAAAAAGACCATTGCTCAGTATCATAAAGATTTTTCAAAACTAGAGGCACATTGCATCTCTCTTGAACTTAAACTACAAAACAAATCTTTTTCTTCAGAACACAATGGTCAGTTTTCAAATGAACAAAGTAATCGTGTGGATACATTAGTAAAAGAAAATGAGCATTTAAAGGCTCAAATTCAAGAAAAGGGGCTTGCACATGTTGCTTTACAAAACAAACTGAGAAGATTAACTGACAAAAGTGTGGATACTAATTTTGCTAAACCAACAATCTTGGGGAAATCGTCTCTACAACCTTTCAGAAAACAATCTGTAGTTAGACAACCAACTGCATTTAAATCTGAACGTTCAAAATCTTCAAAACCACGGTTTCCCTCCCAAGTTGCTGAGAATAATCATTTGATAAAACCAGTCACTCCACATTCCTGGCAACCAGTCACTCCACATTCCTGGCCCAACAATAATGCTTCTGTTTCTATTAAACATGTTTCTGTTAAACCTGTTTCTGTTATACCTGTACAAGTGGCTGCTTCTGGCCAATCTAGGATTAGTTCGAACACTGTGTCTAAACCGAGCATTAAACGTTAAAATTCATATGATTCAAATGACGCATACAAGAACTATGATCTAGAAAAGGCTAGGAAAAGGGCACTACTCCAAAAGGATGGAATCTTAGGTTCACGACCTAGTGTATCACCTTCGAGTGTATTACTGAACACTGCTTGTAGTAGCAAACCAAAACCTAAGTTAACTCAAACAGTTAGAAATAAACCCGTTGATTTAAACGTAAAATTTCAGAAACCTAATAGGTGGATCAATATAGGACGCAAATTCTTCTCAAAAGAAGTTTCAACATCCCTTAGATCTAACCTTAGATGGATACCAACGGGTAGAGTTTTCAAAATTGTTGGTATTAGGTGGATTCCTACAGGCAAGATACTAAGTAGTTGCACCAACACAAGTGTGAAACCCACAACATCCATCCCTGAGGTAGGAAAGGTGTTGGAATCACTCCTAAACTGTATTTCAAGTATTTATATGTCATATGTAATAGGTAGCTTATTATGGCCTTTATGTTTGTTTAAGGTCTAGCTTATGTAGAAGGCCCATAAGCTTAGGCCCAAGCCCATATAAGAAAGGATGGGAACTAGGAGTGTTGCCCTAGCTTCCCTCCTATAAATACTCTTGTAAACCCTCATTTGAGGGTTGGTTGTTCAAGTTATTCTCTTCACATATGCTCTACGCCTAAACCGTATTTTATATTGTGTGTGTGTGTTTTACTTGTTCATCCGCCTCTATCTCTTTCTATATTACTTGTGTTTGTAAAACTAGTGACCTATCAGTGGTATCAATCGCCTACTAGTTGGGTGAATCGTGTTTGTTTTTGAAGTGGGTTTCGGTCCTACGCCTAAAACGCACCTTGATACTTTGGTTCGCTTAAAAACTTGTTTTTTACACTTTTTAATCCAAGATTCTTGTACTTTCAACGTTTTAAGGTGTTAAAATACTTGTTTTTGGCAAAAAGTTTCAACCTTTACGCGTGGATATACGTTTTTAAGCATGTTTTTGTTCTTGGGTGTCGTTGATCTGTAGCTAAACAGTCAAGTCTAAACAGACTTAAAACAGCTCAGACACAGATACAATGAAGATCAGAGAATACAGGGGATTCCCGGGTCGTTAAGTCCCACGGAGACTCAATGGTGTGCAAACACTGATTCAGACGGTAGAATGATCACTAATGATAGCGATCAGAAAGGATTAGGATTGAATATTACACTACTGAAAAAGGTTATAAATTAACAGCGACTTAAATGCAAATTAAGAAAATTAAAAAGTTAAAATCTATTAAATAAACGCTATCACTATTTTTACAATGATGAACGTTTATGATAAAATAACTTAACTAAACTATATTAACTAAAACGTAAACTCAAATTACTTAAAAACGTGACTTAAAATGAAAACGTACGTTATGTACAAAAATTACGCTGGAGCGCAAGATAAAACGTAAAATTTATGAAATAAAGGTCCTACGAATGTGAAAACAATTTTATTACGTACTATATGATAAAAGAAAATTTTAGGAAAAAGCCGGGTATTTTTTCGACTTTTAAATTATTTATTATGATTTAAAAACTAATTTAATCTAATTAATTTATAAAAAATACTAAATGATTTTAGAAAAATCTGAAATTTTCACTAAAAATACTTTAAGCTATGCTGATTTTAAGAAAAATAGAAAAAGAGTACACTACTTTATGAAATAAACAGTTAAAAAGCCAAAGAATCAAATAAGCTTAAAACTGTTAAATGTACTTAAATATTAAGTAGTGCAAATATAAACCTGAAAAGACCCTAGGGCAGTTGGTGTTGAGCGTGTTGTTGTGTGTTTGAGCAAGAGGTCAGGGGGTCGAATCCCACCCCTGCACCTTTTTGCAAACCATTTTTTTTTTCAAATTTTCTTTTTGAAACTTGCTTATAAGACAAAAATAAGGACTTTTTGTAAAAACACTTTTTATCAAAACTTGGAATAAGCAGTTTAGAACTGCTTATTCTCACCAGAATCTAACAGAAGCATAAAACAAACACCCCTGAGCAGTTTTGAGGCTAAAAGAACTTTGCATAAGCACTAAGAATCATGTACATAAGCAATTGAAAAATGGAAATAAACAAGCATACACTGTGCTTAATCTGAAATAAGCTATAAAAGACTAAAAACCAATCTTGAAATAGGGGATAGAAGCAGTTATGGGATTTCCTAAGCTAAAAGGGAAATGGAGCAACAATGGGACAATAAGCTATTCTATCAAGCTAAATAAGCACTAATAAGCAAAAATATAAACTAACCTAACCTATGGGACTAATAAGCACTAAAGTAAACCTAATTAAGCTAAAGGGAACATGAAATAAGCTAAAACAAGGGGGCTGCTACAGCAGTCCCAAACAGTACCTGATGTGGGATTTGGACAGATTTTAAAGCAATTTTAAGCTAACCTACAACTATCCTAAGTAGAAATAAGCTAATGCTATGTTGAGAGGGGTATGTAGAGATGTGAGACAAGCACTTTGGACCAAGTTTTGACCACAAATAAGCTTGGAAAAAGCTGTTGAAACAGCAGGTGTGGCTGCTGTTTAAACAGCAGGACAGAAAGACAGATATGGATTTTTTTTGTTTTCAAAACTCAACCAAACTTGCAAACTTTGTAAACTTAAGCTAAACTTTACTTTAAAACTTGTTTAAACCTTAAACCACTTTGACTTTGAGAGTCAAAGTGGGTGAAAACAGTTTTTTCGACCTTAAATAAGCTTAAACCAAACACTCCTTTACAAGACCAAAATGCATTAAAACTACAAAAACCTAATGAGATTATGTCTAAAACTGATATTAAGCTTACTCAAACAACAATTTTAAAACAGAAAGTGAACCAAACTGATTTGACTCTCAAATTTTACCCGTTTGACTTATGTTGACTTTTATTCAAAGTTACTTGAAAATGAACTGTAAGCTTATAAAAAGCTATAAAGGAGTTTAAACAAGCTTATTAAAGCTTCAAATAAGCTACTAACAACTTGGACCATGGAATTGAAACTGAGAAATTTCAACAGTAAACACAATAATGAGAATTTTAACTAAACCTTGAATTTGATCCTCAAAAGTACAATACAATGCTGTTTTAACTTAAAAGAGATACAAGTAAACTGAAATTACAACACTTGATTAAAACTAAGACATTTTAAAGAAAAATCGACATTAAGAGGAAAAAATAAAAACTAGCTACTCACTATTTTAAACCTTAAACTTGATTACAGACCTTGTATTATCAAATATTAGCACTAAGAGAACACAAATCAACAACACTAATCAACTGAAACCAAGATTCTAGACCTAAGCTTGTTTGACTGTCAAATTAAGATTTTAAAGCAACTATGAATTTCAAAGATTAAGCTATTGATTTTAAGGTTTAAACTAACTTAACTATGACTAATTAACACTAAGAACTAGAAATTACAACAACTAACTAACCATAACAGTGAAATGCAAAATTACTTAAAAAGGCTTACAATTGTGATTCAGCTGAAATCCAAGAACCAAGACCAAGGACTACTCCCTATAGAACCCCCACAGGTTCACTAACCCAAGGCCATCCAAGATAAACCTTGCTCCAGCTTTTCTTGAACCTTTCAAGTGATTTTTTGATTTTTGACTATTTTCTTGGTATTTTTGTGATTTTTTCTGTTTTTGAAACTAAACTGAATTTTAGAGTTGCTAAAAGCTTGCTTAAGCTTTCTTGGAGCTTAAATGACTTATTCTAGTCCATACAAACAACTGAAAACACCATTTGATTCAATTTGAGATTTTGCATAAATATGAGAAATTTCATAAACTGAAATACACTTTAACACTTGAATTAAAGTTTCACAGAGACTTTCTTATATCAATAGAACTTGAAATACAAAGTTTTTAGATAAAAACATACACTTGAAACTTAAAAATGCTAAAAACGACAATAAAAGCTTAAAATTACACTACACACTTTGATACATTGCTTCTACTGCCCACTTTATAGACTTTTCCACATCTTAGAGGTACTCTGAATCTTTCCCACCACATTTGAGCCATTGGATTGGCTAGAATCATCCTATCCGTCCACCTTGCATTTTTGGCGCCAAATATTTCAATGAGCAGGTTTTATCAATTAATGTATTTGGTTTGAGCAATTAAGGGTTTTGGAGTGTATAGGAGTTGGAGGGGACATGGTATGGGAGGGGAAGTTGAAAAAGTGGTGAAACCAGGTCTGGTTTTGGGTATACAGACTTGGAGGAGAGGGAGCTACAGTGACTGGTTTTTTGCGCGGTTTTCTTCCCTTTTGACTTTCTTTGACCGTAGATTAATAACACGGGGGTTCAAAAGGGTGTGTGGCTGGGGCCAAATTGGATTGTGACCTGGGGGTCAAGGTCCAAGGGTCAAAACAGTTGGGTTGGGCTTGTAGTTGGATTGGATTTTGGGCCTTAGTATTAAAATAGGATCCGGTTTGGTTTATTTAAGAATAAGGACCAAAAGTGTAATTTGACCAAACATGAGGGACTGAAAGTGAACATTTCCAAACTTCTCACAAGGACCAATTTTGACAAACATTGATAAAACAAGGGCCCTTTTTGCATAAAATCCATTTTTAAAGTCCAAGGACTATTTTTGCAATTTTTCAAAGTTTGAGGACCTTTCTTGCCAATTGACCAAAGAATCATTCAAGGATCATTTTAAACAACTTAGAATACTTCAGGGACCTTGAATGATAAATTTTCACATTTTTGAATTTCCAGGGACTAGATTTGACAACTTTTAAAACTTGGGGGACTAAAACTGCCAATTTTGCAAACTTGATACATTTTTCATCTGATTTTGATATTTTTGCATTTGAAACACATAAAACACTGATTTGTGATATTTTGATTATTTTGATGTGTTTCTGAGTGTTTTCAGATGATTTTGCAGTTTAGATTACACAAAAATGATGAGTATTTGGAAACTCATCAATCCCCCATACTGAGATATTGCTAGTCCCTAGCAATGATTTGAGAAAACCTTGATGGATTTGAAAAACTCTTTACCAAAAGCCATCACTTCTGGAGTAGCCAATTGTTTTGATTCAAGTAAGAATCTTGGTACAACGATAACCAGATGATTTATTGGCAAATCATAAACCATATAACGGATTTGATGTGTCTTTACCAGAAGCCGTACCCTTCTGGACTAGCCAACTCTTAGATAAATTATCAGAATTATCTTTGGTGAGCTGAATACCAATTATGGATTTTCCACAGCCTTTACCACAAGCCATAACCTTGCGGGCTAGCCAACTCATTATCTTTTGAGGATGATGGGGAGCTGAAGAACCATACAATTTTGGGCAAATTGCAAGCCATATAAACGGATTTGAGAAATCTTTACCAAGAGCCGTTTGCTCCTGGATTAGCCAATCCTTTTTTCTTATAGACATGGCGGACTGATAACCAAATGAGAAAGTGTAAAACACTTACTCCAAAAAAAAAATTTTTGGCCAAAAACGGGGGAATTGGGTAGATAATATATATGAAATTCGTGAGAATTCCCCCCCACACTTAGAAATGAATATTTCCCTCAATATTGAAAGTACCGGCGGTTATGCCGAAACAAAGAACGTGAAAGGGAAATACTACGGCCATTATTTAGAAGATTTTTTTTTTTTTTTTTTTTTTTTTTTTTTTTTTTAGAAAGATTGAGAATATACAACAGTGTGGGGAAAACTCCCCCACACTAGGGTGGTAGAAAGGGGGTTAAGAACACAGAATTATGGGTGAAAACCCATATGGTGCGTGCTAATGTTTTTGATTACCGAGTCACTAGCTTGACTCGATCCCCGCATTCATTGGTTCATGGGGAATGTTTGTAAATCCGGGACAACCACAGGGGGAATGTCCTCTCCAAAGTAATGCTTAACTCGATGACCATTCACTTTAAAATTAGGACCATCGGGTTGAGATAACTCAACGGTACCATAAGGATAAACCTTAGCAATAGTGAATGGACCAGACCAGCGGGACTTGAGCTTTCCCGAGAAAATCTTCAATCTGGAATTGAAAAGAAGGACTCGATCACCAACGTTGAAAACGCGGTTTTTGATCTTGGAGTCATGAATCTTCTTTGTCTTTTGCTTGTAGATCAAAGAGTTCTCATAAGCTTGATCACGAAGTTCATTTAGTTCATTCATTTGAACTTTTCTATGATCACCGGCTGTCTGTATATCGAAGTTAGCATGTTTTAAGGCCCAGTATGCCTTGTGCTCTAACTCAATCGGAAGATGACATGCCTTTCCGTACACTAGCTTGTATGGAGTACACCCGATTGGTGTTTTGTAAGCTGTACGAAAAGCCCAGAGTGCGTCATCCAGTTTATCCGACCAGGATCCACGATTTTCACCTACTGTCCTTTCAAGAATCCTTTTAATACCACGGTTTGAAACTTCCACCTGCCCACTTGTTTGGGGGTGGTATGCAGTAGAGAGACGATGGGTAACACCATATTTTTGCATGACTCTTTCAAATTGGTCATTACAAAAATGTGTACCACGATCACTGATTATCGCTCTCGGAGTTCCAAACCTAGCAAACAGAGATTTTAAAAACTTCACAACTACTCGGGCATCATTGGTGGGTAAGGCTTTTGCTTCAACCCGTTTTGACAGATAGTCAACAGCCACGAGTATGTACTTGTTACCACGAGAAGATGGAAATGGCCCCATAAAATCAATACCCCATATGTCAAATATCTCACAAACTTGAATGGCATTTTGTGGCATTTCATTCCTTTGAGATATATTACCATGACGCTGACAAGCGTCACAGGTTTTGACATAATCGTGGGCATCCTTATAGATTGTGGGCCAATAGAACCCGGAATCAAACACCTTTTTGGCGGTGCAGTTTGGACTATGATGGCCCCCGGTGGGTCCAGCATGGCAAGCTGTGAGAATATCAATAGCTTCCTGTCCATAAACACACCGTCGGATGACTTGATCCGCACAGATTTTGAACAAGAAAGGGTCGTCCCAGAAATAATGTTTAACATCTTTGAAGAATTTGTTCTTCTGCTGGGTCGACATTCCTTTCACAATGAAGTTACCCGCATGGTAATTTGCAAAGTCAGCAAACCATGGGGTGGTAGAATTTCCACGAAAAGAAACCGCATTGAGTGTCTCGAGAGGAAATGTTTCATTTATATCCTTTTTCTCGAAAACATCTTGATGAGGG
This sequence comes from Chrysanthemum seticuspe, assembly GCA_019973895.1. Classification (NCBI taxonomy): domain Eukaryota; kingdom Viridiplantae; phylum Streptophyta; class Magnoliopsida; order Asterales; family Asteraceae; genus Chrysanthemum; species Chrysanthemum seticuspe. The sequence continues at coordinate 54,938,895 of BPTQ01000007.1, forward strand.
TTTTCTAATCTGGACAGATGATCAGCAGCTAGATTCTCAGCTCCTTTTTTATCATGTATAATGATATCAAATTCCTGGAGGAGGAGAATCCAACGAAGCAATCTCGGCTTTGCATCTTGTTTTGCAAAGAGGTATTTAAGAGCCGAGTGATCCGTGTACACTACGCATTTGGTCAAGATAAGATACGGCCGAAACTTCTCAAAAGCATACACCACGGCTAATAGCTCTTTTTCTGTGGTGGTGTAATGAGTTTGAGCCTCAGTCATAGTTTTACTTGCGTAGTGAATAGGCTGGAAATGCTTGTTTCTGCGTTGCCCTAGGACTGCACCGATAGCAAAATCACTTGCATCGCACATGAGCTCAAAAGGCAAGTCCCAGTCAGGAGCAACGAGAATGGGTGCTTCAGTAAGCTTTTTCTTCAATGTTTCAAAAGCTATGATGCACTCGGGTGAGAAGATAAAAGGAGCATCCTTTTCAAGAAGATGGGTCATAGGCCGGGCGATTTTGGAAAAATCTTGAATGAATCTACGATAGAAACCGGCATGACCTAAAAAACTCCTAATACCCTTGACGGTGGTAGGATGAGGCAGCTTAGCAATGACATCAACTTTTGCTCTATCTACCTCAATACCGTTCTTGGAAATCTTATGGCCAAGGACAATGCCTTCTTTGACCATAAAGTGGCTTTTTCCCAATTTAGACATAGATTAGTGTCTTCACACCTTTGAAGCATTTTGTCTAAATGGGAGAGACATGATTGAAAAGAATCCCCAATGACCGAGAAGTCATCCATAAACACTTCCATTGTTTCCCCGATCATGTCGTGGAATATGGCCATCATACATCGTTGGAACGTGCCAGGAGCATTACATAAGCCAAAAGGCATACGTTTGTAAGCAAAAGTTCCGTATGGGCAAGTGAATGTGGTCTTCTCTTGATCCTGTGGATCAATAGGGATCTGAAAGTAACCCGAGAAACCATCAAGGAAGCAATAGTACTTATTCCCTGCTAATCTCTCAAGCATCTGGTCCATGAAGGGTAGAGGAAAATGGTCTTTACGGGTGGCGTCATTCAACTTACGATAGTCAATGCACACACGCCATCCCGTAACCAATCGAGTTGGTATTAACTCGTTATCTTCATTTGTGATAACAGTAATGCCACCCTTTTTCGGGACACAATGAATTGGGCTGACCCAAGGACTGTCTGAGATCGGGTAAATCAATCCTGCATCAAGAAGTTTGATAACCTCTTGTTTGATAACATCATGGATTTTTGGATTCACTCGTCTCTGATGTTGAACTGCTGGTTTAAAGTCATCCTCCATCAAGATTTTATGGGTACAAAACTCAGGGTTTATACCTTTGATGTCGGAGAGTTTCCAAGCAATTGCTTGCTTGTGTGACTTCAAGATTTTAATGAGAGCAGCTTTTTCATCTTTACTCAAATCTCGAGCAATAATGACGGGTAATCTATCATCACCCTCAAGGAATGCATACTCGAGATGAGGAGGTAAGTCCTTAAGCTCAACCTCAGGAAATTCTTCAGTTTTCTCAACTGATTTGACTTCCTCGTTATGAAGTTTGATGGGAGCGGGAGGAAGAGAAGTATCCAGATTTGACACTTTCTCAAGAAGAATATCTCCCTCCAGATTAATCTCATTTTGATTAATCTCAACTGGGATTGAATCACTAGGATGAGGGGTTGATGATGGATCATCATTGAGCAGCTTCTCAATAAGAAGTATGTCCCCCTCAATATCAATTGGAGCGTGATCAATTTCCCAAGGTACAGAATCACTAGCCAAATATGCTTCAATCTCATCTAAGATGAAGTCACTTCCCTCAAACGGAGTGAGAGAAGGAGTAGAATTGGCTATGATAGGCTGAGAAGATGTGGTGGAATCCCCACTTACAGAATTATGAGAATAACCAAGAACTTCTTGAGAGTACTCGTCAGAAGCAACATCAATGATATCTATTCGGTTAACCGATTCAGAATCATAATTTGCGGAGTACCTCGAAGTTTGGTCAAGATTGAAGGTGACAGCTTCATTACCAACACGCAATGTGATTTCTTGCTCAAATACATCAATGAGAGCACGGCCCGTTCTCAGGAATCCTCGACCAACAATGAGAGGAACCCGATGATCGGCATCAAAATCAACAACCACGAAGTCAGCTGGGAAATGGAACTTTCCTACTTTCACAAATACGTCCTCAGCAATGCCAAGAGGACGGGATATGGAACGATCTGCAAGCTCGAGAGTCATGCATGTAGGAGTAAGTTCCGGAAGAGAGAGTTTCTTCCACACTGAATATGGCATAAGGTTTATGCTTGCACCAAGATCTGCTAGGGCAAAGCATTCAACCATCCCTGGGAATACACAAGGTAAGAGAAATTTCCCAGGATCTCCAAGCTTTTCAGGAAGCTTTTTCAGAATAACTGCTGAGCAGTTCTCGTTAAGAGGAGTCTTAGCCATTTCAAACAGCTTTTCCTTATTGCTTAACATGTGTTTGAGAGTTGATGCGAACTTGGGCATCATCATGATAGCATCCGCAAAGCTTATGTCAAAATGTAACTCTTGGAAAATTTGGAAAAATTTATCCATTTGATGACTAGCTTTCTCGCGGAGCTTTTGCTCGTTCAAGCGCGATGGGTAAGGAATAGAAGATTTGGATTTCTGATTCTCAACAGGAGCTATAGGAGGTTCAAAAACAACTCCTTGATTGGGTTTCTGGACAACTTGAGGTTGGACTACCGAAGGTAGGACGTGTGCTGTACTTCGTGGGCTAGAATAATGCACTTTGTCCGTAGTATCCTTGGTAACTTGACTCATTGGCACAGGAGGAGGTGGCATTGGAGTCGTAGGTCCATTATGTTTTGGAGGTTCACTGTCCACTACCTTAGGAAGAGAAGAGGAAGAAGAGGTAGTAGGAACAGCAGGTCCAGTGTATGAAACACCACTTCGGGTTGTGATCGCCTTAGCATCGCCCCTCGGGTTAGCGATCGTGTTGCTCGGTAAAGTACCTGAGCCCGAGGGTCGATCATTTAAAGACTTCTTCAGATCAGCAATCTGACTGACCAACAACCGGTTCATTTCATCTTGGGATTTCATGAACTGCTTCAGTAACTCATCAGATGATGGTCCTGGAGGAGTAATGACGGGAGGAGCTGGAGGGACAATTTGAGGTCGTATGTTTTGATTATGACCAAAATTCCCTTGATTAGGATTCATATTCCCATGAAATTGATTCCCTCGATTGAAATTGTTTTGATGAGGGTTTCCTTGATGTTGGAAACCTTGATTGGGTCCAGGATAGAAATTACCTTGGTTTTGATAACCTTGGTTCATTCTAGGTTGGTTTTGATTCCGGTTGTGCATGTTATGATTCTGGTTGAAACCGGGTGGTGCCTGATTAGTGTTAGCACGGTAGTGTGGTTCAGCATGTGGTCGGTATTGATTATGGTTTACCGAAGCTACAGGGGCTTAGTAAAAGGAAGCATCGGTTGCTTGACAATCATAGTACGCGTGTGGACCACTACAAGTTTCACATACCTTGTTTACGGCTTTGACTGGCTCAGGCTTATGAATTTCGCTTTTGATTTCCTTAACATCCTTAATCATGCAACGAATGGCATCCGTTAGAGCAGCTATCGGAGCTGCTAACTCAGAAGAGTTACTGGATGAAGGAGCAGGAGTGTTAGGAGTATTGATTTTGTTGCGAGAAATAGGAACTTTTGATTTTTGCTCGCAAATCTCAATCACATCTTTAGGTCTACGATTCAAGATATTGCCGCCTGCGGCTGCATTCAAGGAATCTTGATCATTACCGTTCAACCCATTGTAAAAGATATTGACTTGTTGAAGCTCTGTGAATTCATGATGGGGGCATTTCCTGAGGAGATCTTTGAATCTCTCCCATGCCTCTCCAAAGTTTTCATCGAAATTTTGACGAAATCCAGAAATTTCATTTTTAAGATTAGTCGTCTTTGATGGAGGAAAGAAGTAATTCACAAAATTTTGAACAAGATCCTCCCAAGTTTCGATAGATCGAGGGGGTTCTTTTTCCAGCCAAATCCGGGCTGTCCCCTCAAGAGAGAATGGAAAAAGCATCAACTTGATGACTTTTTGTGGAACATCCTTATAATTGATAGTTGAAGTCAATTTGTTAAACCAACGGATGTGTGCATACGGGTCTTCACGATCAAACCCGTGGAATTGATTTGTAGACACAAGTTGGATCAAATGTGTCTTCAATTCGAAGTGATCAGAATTGATTACGGGTAAAACGATGGCATCTCCATAACCCTCGGTGGGTGCTTGGAGCATTTCCGCCATAGTACGTTCGTCTGCCATTTCGACAGGAGGTGGTGGTGGTAGACGTTCCTCAGTCACGGCTGAAGGAGCTGAACGTCCTCTACGTCTGCGAGGAATGTTTCCAAGTTCAGAAAGTGGACTTGTAGAACTGGAAGAACGAGTGCGCATGCACTATGTATAAAAACCAATTTTCAAAACAAATGAGGCAAAACACAAGTGAACTTAACCAATAATCACAGATGAAATGGCTTCTTTGAAAAAGGTACACCAAATCACAAGTGACACAAAGGCAAGTTTTAAATCTGATGTTCGGGAACTTATTAATGGTCGCACCCCCAGTTAGGTAGTGCACTGCCTTGATTTGCGGTGGTTGATTTTTATGTATATTTTAAGTACCACTGAAAAGACGTAGGTTAGATTTGTGCAGATGGGTTCAAAAACTTTTGGACAATATTTTTGTTATCGTCCCGTTTAACCAAATCGTATCTCTTCAAGAATCACCTTAAAAGAGAATACAAAATAGAAAACGTTCCGATTGTTTTGTTGTTTTATATTTTTTTTTTTTGGTGTTTTAACACTTTAGGAAAAGTGTTAATGAACTTTTTGGTTTTCTTATAACTTTACAAAAACTTTTTACAAATGGTGGGTATGTGCAACAATGGATCTGAAAATGGCTAAACACACGCTAAAGCCTCCCCGGCAGCGGCGCCAAAATTTTGATCTGTAGCTAAACAGTCAAGTCTAAACAGACTTAAAACAGCTCAGACACAGATACAATGAAGATCAGAGAATACAGGGGATTCTCGGGTCGTTAAGTCCCACGGAGACTCAATGGTGTGCAAACACTGATTCAGACGGTAGAATGATCACTAATGATAGCGATCAGAAAGGATTAGGATGGAATATTACACTACTGAAAAAGGTTATAAATTAACAGCGACTTAAATGCAAATTAAGAAAATTAAAAAGTTAAAATCTATTAAATAAACGCTATCACTATTTTTACAATGATGAACGTTTATGATAAAATAACTTAACTAAACTATATTAACTAAAACGTAAACTCAAATTACTTAAAAACGTGACTTAAATTGAAAACGTACGTTATGTACAAAAATTACGCTGGAGCGCAAGATAAAACGTAAAATTTATGAAATAAAGGTCCTACGAATGTGAAAACAATTTTATTACGTACTATATGATAAAAGAAAATTTTAGGAAAAAGCCGGGTATTTTTTCGACTTTTAAATTATTTATTATGATTTAAAAACTAATTTAATCTAATTAATTTATAAAAAATACTAAATGATTTTAGAAAAATCTGAAATTTTCACTAAAAATACTTTAAGCTATGCTGATTTTAAGAAAAATAGAAAAAGAGTACACTACTTTATGAAATAAGCAGTTAAAAAGCCAAAGAATCAAATAAGCTTAAAACTGTTAAATGTACTTAAATATTAAGTAGTGCAAATATAAACCTGAAAAGACCCTAGGGCAGTTGGTGTTGAGCGTGTTGTTGTGTGTTTGAGCAAGAGGTCAGGGGGTCGAATCCCACCCCTGCACCTTTTTGCAAACCATTTTTTTTTCAAATTTTCTTTTTGAAACTTGCTTATAAGACAAAAATAAGGACTTTTTGTAAAAACACTTTTTATCAAAACTTGGAATAAGCAGTTTAGAACTGCTTATTCTCACCAGAATCTAACAGAAGCATAAAACAAACACCCCTGAGCAGTTTTGAGGCTAAAAGAACTTTGCATAAGCACTAAGAATCATGTACATAAGCAATTGAAAAATGGAAATAAACAAGCATACACTGTGCTTAATCTGAAATAAGCTATAAAAGACTAAAAACCAATCTTGAAATAGGGGATAGAAGCAGTTATGGGATTTCCTAAGCTAAAAGGGAAATGGAGCAACAATGGGACAATAAGCTATTCTATCAAGCTAAATAAGCACTAATAAGCAAAAATATAAACTAACCTAACCTATGGGACTAATAAGCACTAAAGTAAACCTAATTAAGCTAAAGGGAACATGAAATAAGCTAAAACAAGGGGGCTGCTACAGCAGTCCCAAACAGTACCTGATGTGGGATTTGGACAGATTTTAAAGCAATTTTAAGCTAACCTACAACTATCCTAAGTAGAAATAAGCTAATGCTATGTTGAGAGGGGTATGTAGAGATGTGAGACAAGCACTTTGGACCAAGTTTTGACCACAAATAAGCTTGGAAAAAGCTGTTGAAACAGCAGGTGTGGCTGCTGTTTAAACAGCAGGACAGAAAGACAGATATGGATTTTTTTTGTTTTCAAAACTCAACCAAACTTGCAAACTTTGTAAACTTAAGCTAAACTTTACTTTAAAACTTGTTTAAACCTTAAACCACTTTGACTTTGAGAGTCAAAGTGGGTGAAAACAGTTTTTTCGACCTTAAATAAGCTTAAACCAAACACTCCTTTACAAGACCAAAATGCATTAAAACTACAAAAACCTAATGAGATTATGTCTAAAACTGATATTAAGCTTACTCAAACAACAATTTTAAAACAGAAAGTGAACCAAACTGATTTGACTCTCAAATTTTACCCGTTTGACTTATGTTGACTTTTATTCAAAGTTACTTGAAAATGAACTGTAAGCTTATAAAAAGCTATAAAGGAGTTTAAACAAGCTTATTAAAGCTTCAAATAAGCTACTAACAACTTGGACCATGGAATTGAAACTGAGAAATTTCAACAGTAAACACAATAATGAGAATTTTAACTAAACCTTGAATTTGATCCTCAAAAGTACAATACAATGCTGTTTTAACTTAAAAGAGATACAATTAAACTGAAATTACAACACTTGATTAAAACTAAGACATTTTAAAGAAAAATCGACATTAAGAGGAAAAAATAAAAACTAGCTACTCACTATTTTAAACCTTAAACTTGATTACAGACCTTGTATTATCAAATATTAGCACTAAGAGAACACAAATCAACAACACTAATCAACTGAAACCAAGATTCTAGACCTAAGCTTGTTTGACTGTCAAATTAAGATTTTAAAGCAACTATGAATTTCAAAGATTAAGCTATTGATTTTAAGGTTTAAACTAACTTAACTATGACTAATTAACACTAAGAACTAGAAATTACAACAACTAACTAACCATAACAGTGAAATGCAAAATTACTTAAAAAGGCTTACAATTGTGATTCAGCTGAAATCCAAGAACCAAGACCAAGGACTACTCCCTATAGAACCCCCACAGGTTCACTAACCCAAGGCCATCCAAGATAAACCTTGCTCCAGCTTTTCTTGAACCTTTCAAGTGATTTTTTGATTTTTGACTATTTTCTTGGTATTTTTGTGATTTTTTCTGTTTTTGAAACTAAACTGAATTTTAGAGTTGCTAAAAGCTTGCTTAAGCTTTCTTGGAGCTTAAATGACTTATTCTAGTCCATACAAACAACTGAAAACACCATTTGATTCAATTTGAGATTTTGCATAAATATGAGAAATTTCATAAACTGAAATACACTTTAACACTTGAATTAAAGTTTCACAGAGACTTTCTTATATCAATAGAACTTGAAATACAAAGTTTTTAGATAAAAACATACACTTGAAACTTAAAAATGCTAAAAACGACAATAAAAGCTTAAAATTACACTACACACTTTGATACATTGCTTCTACTGCCCACTTTATAGACTTTTCCACATCTTAGAGGTACTCTGAATCTTTCCCACCACATTTGAGCCATTGGATTGGCTAGAATCATCCTATCCGTCCACCTTGCATTTTTGGCGCAAATATTTCAATGAGCAGGTTTTATCAATTAATGTATTTGGTTTGAGCAATTAAGGGTTTTGGAGTGTATAGGAGTTGGAGGGGACATGGTATGGGAGGGGAAGTTGAAAAAGTGGTGAAACCAGGTCTGGTTTTGGGTATACAGACTTGGAGGAGAGGGAGCTACAGTGACTGGTTTTTTGCGCGGTTTTCTTCCCTTTTGACTTTCTTTGACCGTAGATTAATAACACGGGGGTTCAAAAGGGTGTGTGGCTGGGGCCAAATTGGATTGTGACCTGGGGGTCAAGGTCCAAGGGTCAAAACAGTTGGGTTGGGCTTGTAGTTGGATTGGATTTTGGGCCTTAGTATTAAAATAGGATCCGGTTTGGTTTATTTAAGAATAAAGACCAAAAGTGTAATTTGACCAAACATGAGGGACTGAAAGTGAACATTTCCAAACTTCTCACAAGGACCAATTTTGACAAACATTGATAAAACAAGGGCCCTTTTTGCATAAAATCCATTTTTAAAGTCCAAGGACTATTTTTGCAATTTTTCAAAGTTTGAGGACCTTTCTTGCCAATTGACCAAAGAATCATTCAAGGATCATTTTAAACAACTTAGAATACTTCAGGGACCTTGAATGATAAATTTTCACATTTTTGAATTTCCAGGGACTAGATTTGACAACTTTTAAAACTTGGGGGACTAAAACTGCCAATTTTGCAAACTTGATACATTTTTCATCTGATTTTGATATTTTTGCATTTGAAACACATAAAACACTGATTTGTGATATTTTGATTATTTTGATGTGTTTCTGAGTGTTTTCAGATGATTTTGCAGTTTAGATTACACAAAAATGATGAGTATTTGGAAACTCATCAGTCGTTCTACGCGTAACCCGTTTAGCCGTTTTGGTACATCAAGTTTCACACTTTTGTGTTCTTTTGGTACTATTGAAGCTATTCCATAACAACAATCTGGTTTAGAAACACATTTGGGCAAAATCAAAATTACGAGTAATCCTACGCGTATTGAAACCCTAAAATTACGCGTAAGATTATCCTTGGTTTGATCTTCATTTTCGTGGTTTATTCCGTGTTTTCTTACTTGGATAAGTCTGAAAATACGTCGACTTTGGATATCTTTTGCACTGTGATAGTGTAAAAGATCATTTGGGCAAAAACCCTAAACTTGCGCATAAGCATAAGCTTACGCGTAGAAATCCTACGCATAAGATTCACTTTACGCGTAAACTTAGGTCTACGCATAAGGTAATCCTACGCCTAACTTTCTACGCCTAACTTTTGTCTACGCATAACTTTAGTGTTTTTCCTACTTACGCGTAAGCTAAAACCTACGCGTAACTCCTTATTGTTACGCGTAACTTTGGTGTTTTTACGCATAAGTGCTACTTGGTTCTTGTCTTTTCTACGCCTAAGGACACTTCATCAACAAAGGTTCATTCGACTACAAAGATCCATTTTTACTACACAAGTTTATCAACATGTCTCAACCACCATACTCTAACTATTTCCCTCACACTTATAATCATCAACAACAACAACAATTAACTCCACAACATCAACAATGGAATCAACAACAAGCTATTTATCAACAACAATTTAATCAACAACATAATCCACAAATTGGTGCAATCCCACCACCACAAATGGTTCAAACACCACCAAGCCTTCAAGTTCAACCCTACACAAATGATTTCAATCAACATCCGTCAAGGAACACTATGAAGGAACCCACTTGGTTTGCAAAGATGTGTGAAGCTTTAAGCAGCCAACAATCAATCCATGAAGCTGGATCACTTGATAGACCTCCAATGCTCACTCCAGGAAACTACGATCAATGGGTGATAAGGTTCTTTAGGTTTTGTGATCTGAAGAAGCCACATGGAAAGTTCTTAAAGAAGGTTATCTTGGAAGGCCCATTTGAGATGCCTACTGTCATTGTACCCGGAGATCCAACTGCTGTTCCACCAAGAGATGAACAAACCAACATTGCTACTGTTGCAGATCTAAATGCTACAGAACTTCTCCACTATGAAGCTGATGAACTTGCAATGGAATACATCCTCTTAGGATTACCAAACCCAATTCTTCGTAGTGTTGATGCTCAAAAGACTGCACAAAAAATGTGGGATCATATTCGTCTTCTTATGGAAGGATCTGTACTCAATCAGGAGGATTTGGAATCCAAAATTTACTTGGCTTATGAACACTTCATGATTGAACCTGGAGAGACACTAGAGTCCTATCATCATCGATTTTCAGACATCATCAATGATTTGGATAAACACAACATCATCATGCCAAGAATTGCAGTGAATACTAAGTTCCTGAGTAGTCTTGGTCCTGAATGGGAGAAGTATGTCATTTTTCTCCGTCAAGCGAAGAATATGCATCATTCTACTTATGGATTGTTGTACGATTACTTGAAGCCTCATGAAAAGGAAGTTGATCGGGAAAGGATTCTCCGTGCTCAAATTGCTAAACAGTCACATCCGGATAATCAACAACTTGCCTTGTATGCTCAACAGAATTATCCCTCTCAACCAGCAACTCAACCAACTGCTTCAAACACACCTTCACAGCAACAACCTCAACAAAATCAATTGGTTCCATACAGCAACAATACTCAAGCATATGTCAGTGAAGCGACTGAGGAAATCGATCCATTCGAAGCATTGCAACAAGGATTTGTGATGATTGCTAATGCTTTTGGCCGTTACACCAACAAATCTAACAATCGTATTCGTTCCTCATCTAACACACGGACTCCAGCTGTTGTGAACAATGGATGTGTTGAAGTTCAGAATCGTGATTATGGTCGTCAAATGGGCGGTGGTCAAGGGTTTAATGTTGTGGGTAGGAATAACAACAGAGCTCAAGTGGTGGAACAGGGAAATGCTCAGAATTGGTTAAATGGTCTTAGATGCTACAACTGCAATGAGAAGGGACACCTGGCTAATGCATGCCCAAAGCCAAGGACTAGGGGCAGTGCTTATTTCAAAGAGGCTTTACTTTTGGCTCTTAAGGATGAAGCTGGTGGATCTCTCACAGACAAAGAACAGAGCTTTATGGCAGATGCAGACTCAGATGATGATATGGAGGACTTGCAGGCCAATGCAGCTGTTATGTTGATGGCTAATATGCAAGAGTTACACATGAGTGAAACAGGCCCAGTGTATGACACTGATGGCTTGTCTCAGGTACCCGAACAAACCATCATCATATCTGAACTAATATCTCCGTCAATATCTGAATCCGGCACGGCTCAGAATGTTCAAAATGAGTCATCTACATCTCATTCTGCCAATTTTCAAACAAACCCCGTAGTCACATTTGACGATCAAGATGACCTTATGGTTCCCCTTGATAATCAAATTGACTCCGTGGTTATACTTGAGGATCTAAATAATGATCATGTTATGACTCACGTTGAACACGATGAACCTTTGCCTCATCCAGATCTTGTTCTGTTACTTAAAGACCAACAATCCCAAATTGCTGAATGTGTTGCATTAAATCAAACCTTAAAAAGTAAAAATGCACTGTTAACCAAGGATTTTGAATGCTTACAAATGCAACTCAACTTTTTCAAAACTCAAGAAAACCGTGAAAAAGGTTTTGAAGCCGCTTTTGCAAAATCTCATCAAAACGAAAAATATTTAGAGAAACAGATGCGTGATCTAGCCGCCTCGAAGAATGCTTTGCTGTCTGAATTAGAACAGCTGAAACATGAACATAAAAAGCAAATTAACGCTCTCACCTTGGAAAATCAAAAAGCTAAGGCTGAGTTGTTAACTTGTCAAAAACAATTCTCCGCATACAAAAAGCATTCAACGAATCGGGTAGATGACCTTCTCGAAGAAATTATCGGCTTGCAAAACAAACTTAAAGAGTTTAAAACTGTTGTTTACAAACATGGTGAATCAGTAACAGCTATTGAAAAGTTTACCTTAAAACCCAATCCAAAAGGATATGGAAAAAATCGAGCTGATTACAAACCAAAGCTTTCACTAAAAACATTCAAACCAACTCCTGAAGTTTCCAGTGCAGAATACAAAATTGATAATACTATTATGAGTGTTGTTGAATATCATCGTCAAGAGGAATTAGATGCAGAAGACGAGAGTCGATCAAAATTAAAAAACGTTGTTTACAACAAACCTTTTAATTATAAAAACGCGGTCACTTTCGTCACACCAACAGATTCTTCTAACACACCAAGGGTTATCATCAAAACACCTGAGTCTTCTAATGTTAAACCCAAAACAGATTATGCACAAACTTATGGTCCTTTACCTTCAATTAGTGAAGTAAACTCAAAACCTGAAAATCGAAATATTCTTAGATATTTTGACATTTTCATGGCTGACCTCAAAATTTTACAACATGAGATAGAATATCGTTCTGAAATCAAACTTGAACACTTTCAATCACCTCTGGCGCGAGAACAAAGAGACATTTTTCAGAAAAATCTTTTACCTAATGTTAAAAACTTGAAAAGTTGTGCATTAGCCTGGGAACGGGATTTTCATAAGGAACTTGGAACTATGAAGGTCGTTTTCGAGAAAACAGAAACATCTATTTCTAATACTAAACGTAAAAAGAAACTTTTGAGAAAAGATGTTGATCGACTCTTGGAAGATGTTATCTGTGCTGATATCCATAATGTTGTGTTATTCTATTCTTTGCCATATGCATCTGATTATATCTCTGCTGATATTGTTGAAAATGTTGTAACTGTTGAGAACACCGATAATGTGCTTCAGATCGAGTCTTTAAAAGCTGAAAATAAACGTTTACTCAACGAAATTTACAATGCCAAACGTCGTCTTCATTGGTGTGAAAAGGATATTCACAATCATCAACTTAGTTTTCAAAAGAAACTCGCTCAGTTGAGTGCAAAATCTTCTGATCCTAAAATTGAGCAACTGGATGATCAAAACGCGTCTTTGAAAAGTCAAATCTCAAAATATGAACAAGAACTTTCAAAAGTTAAACAGGAATATGGTGTCATATTTGATTTGCTCAATAAGACTCGTCATGAAGCATCAACCAAACTTGATCACTATCTTGCTCACACTAGAGAAGTCATGAATTTTGCTGGTAATATTCGTTCTGAAAATCAAGATTTGATTCACACTATCTCTAAGTTAAGAGAAATGTTAGGAAAGTATGAACAACTTCCGCCTACCGTGATTAAGAGATTAGCACCAGTCACACTTAGTAATCGTGAACCTAGAATCCCTACTGCCAAATCACAAGTTGCTAATGTGTTTCCCTCTACTGAAACATGAATAGTTGCGTCTTTTCCAAACGTCCGTACTTCACAACCTAGGAGCACTCAATCGAAGAATAGGAAGTTGCGACCTAAGAAAAGATCAATAAGGAATGCTAAAGTAGAAGAACACCCTAGGACTCTGAATAAGACTCATGTTGCTTCCACTATAGATGTTGCGTCTGGCAAATGTAATAGAAATAGTGATGTAACGAATGCTAAACCATTAAGCACTTTTGATATTCAGTCTGATGCACCTTGTGATATTTGTCGTAAAAGTATGAATTCTGATTGTCATGACAAATGTGTTGCTAAAGCTATCATCTCTCGATTACGGAATCCTAAGAACCGGAATACCTCTAGGCCCACTAATCAGTCTAAGTCTGTGCTTGGTAAACTGCCTTCTTTAGAGTCTAAGGCATGTGTTGTTATCCCTGTAGCTCCAGTTTCACCTTCTAAGAATGTAGTACCACCTAGTGCATTCACTAAGACTAAAGCAAAGAGTAGTTATAGATGGCAGAAATGGATATATAACACACTAGGATTTAAATGGATGCCTAAAATTATTAATGTGTGTATGTCTAATATACCTGCTTCGGAACCCTCTAACATTTCGGGTTCCACATCTACTTCTATTCCATCTGTGTCGTCTGTGTGTAATGCAGGTGATACAGATCATTCTCTGGATTGTTGATAGCGGATGTTCCCGACACATGACAGGCAACCTTAAACTGTTATCAAACTTTATTGCAAAGTTCATTGGCACTGTCAGGTTCGGGAATGATCACTTCGCAGCTATCATGGGCTACGGAGACTATGTTAATGGGAACATCGAAATCAGCAGGGTTTACTATGTGGAAGGCCTCGGTCACAATCTGTTTTCAGTAGGTCAATTTTGTGATGGAGATTTGGAGGTTGCTTTCAGGGAGAAAACTTGTTTCATTCGTGATCTACATGGAAATGACCTTATGTCCGGCTCACGTAATTCTAGTCTCTACACTATCTCTATGCAAGACATGGTTGCTTCCTCTCCCATCTGCTTACTTTCAAAGGCAACATCTACAAAATCCTGGCTATGGCACCGTCGTCTCTCACATCTAAACTTTCAAACCATCACCAACCTTGCTCGACACAAACTAGTTGAAGGACTCCCACGATTCCGGTATTCAAAAGATCACCTTTGCTCAGCCTGTGAACAAGGGAAAAGCACTCGTGCTCATTTTCCTTCAAAGGTGGAACACAGCTCTCAGCATGTGCTTCACCTTCTTCACATGGATTTGTGTGGCCCAATGCGCGTGCAAACGATCAATGGCAAACGCTACATCTTAGTAATTGTTGATGATTACTCACGATGGACTTGGGTCTACTTTCTTCGAAGCAAAGACCAAGCTCCACAAATGATCATCACCTTTCTCACAAAAATACAGGTTCAGCTCCGCAACACCGTCAGGATAATCAGAACAGACAAAGGAACTGAATTTGTTAACAAAATCCTTCGTGAATTCTATGAGAAAGTGGGAATTCAGCATCAAACATCTATTGCACGTACACCTGAACAAAACGGAGTTGTTGAAAGACGAAACCGAACGTTAGTGGAAGCTGCAAGAACAATGTTAATCAATGCTAAACTTCCAGATTACTTATGGGCAGAAGCTGTATCTACTGCATGCTATACTCAAAACCGTTCTATGATCACAAAACGCCACAACAAAACACCTTTCGAGCTTGTCCACAACTATAGACCGAACCTCAAACACCTTCATGTATTTGGATCCCTTTGCTATCCGAATAATGATCGTGATGATTTTGGAAAGCTCAAAGCCAAAGCTGATATTGGAGTCTTTATTGGATACTGTGACAATTCTAAAGGTTTCTGAATCTGGAATCGTCGAACTAAGGAGGTAATGGAAACGATTCATGCTCATTTTGATGAACTCACGGAAATGGCTTCTGAGTATAACAACTTAGAACCCGGTCACAACCATTTAAACTTCCCTCAACCCCCATCATCAGCTGAACAAAGCCCCCAGCTAACTCGTCAACAAATGGAAAGATTATTTGCTCCTCTGTTCTGTGACGATATTGATGAACGTGCTCCAGGTGTATCCGCTGTTTCCGCTGCACAACCTGATAATATTCCTATACCTGATACACCTGCTACAACAACTACTGTTGAAGATGCACCTACACCAGTTGACTCCAACACAACAGTTGAACACACCGCTTCCAACAATGATGAACCAGCTGATGATATTCTGAATGAAGTACCCCCACCTGCAGATTTTGATCCTAATGCGTTCTTCAACCCGTTTGCTAATGAGACTGCTGCACCAGATGTCGCGGAATCTTCAACAAACCATTTGAATCCTCAGAATTTGCACAATGTATACCAACATCAACCCTCTACACACCGATGGACAAAAGACCATCCTCTGGCTAACATTATTGGCAACCCGAATCAATCAGTCGTTACGAGACAACGTCTTCACACAGATGGTGAACATTGCATTTATGCACTCACTGTCTGCCAATCTGAGCCTAAAAACATTAAAGACGCAATGACTAAAGACAACTGGATTGAATCCATGCAGGAAGAACTCAACCAATTCAAATGTCTTGAAGTATGGGAACTGGTTGAAAGACCAACAGGGGTCTACGTCATTGGTCTAAAATGGATTTGGAAAAACAAATTGGATGCTGAAGGGAACGTCATCCGAAACAAGTCACGTCTAGTTGCTAAGGGTTATCGTCAGGAAGAGGGAATAGAATTTGAAGAATCTTTTGCTCCGGTTGCTCGTCTTGAGGCTGTTCGGATATTTCTCGCGTTCGCAGCTCATATGAATATGACGGTCTATCAGATGGATGTCAAAACGGCGTTTCTCAATGGACAACTTAAAGAAACGGTCTATGTCAGCCAACCAGATGGATTCGTTAATCCGGAGTGCCCGAACCATGTCTACAAACTGAACAAAGCTCTTTATGGTCTCAAACAAGCCCCTCGGGCATGGTACGATAAGCTATCATCTTTCCTCATTGCCAATAATTTCACCAAAGGCTCGGTTGACCCAACTCTTTTTATACAATATCACGGGGCACATATCTTAATTGTTCAAATTTACGTGGATGACATCATTTTTGGGTCGACACATAAAAAGTTTTCAACCGCTTTTGCAAAACTAATGAAGAAAAATTTTGAAATGTCCATGATGGGTGAACTCACGTTCTTTCTAGGACTGCAAGTTCATCAATCACCCCGTGGTATTTTCTTGAGTCAGTCCAAATATGCCCTTGAATTGTTAAACAAATTTGGAATGAAAACCTGTGATACTTATGCCACACCAATGACTCATACCAAGAAGCTAGACGCTGATTTACATGGGAAATTAGTTGACCCTACCAAATACCGAAGTATTATTGGGTCCCTCATGTATCTAACAGCTAGCAGACCTGATATTGTCTTTGCCATTTATCTATGCTCCCGTTATCAGTCACGACCAACTGAAACCCACCTCTCTGAGGCTAAAAGAATCCTCCGATACATCAAGGGAATCATTAACTTGGGGATCTGGTATCCGAAGGATTCTGGTTTTGAACTAATCGCTTTTTCAGACGCTGACCACGTAGGATGCTTAGACTCAAGGAAAAGTACCTCAGGAGCTCTACAATTTCTCGGTGATAAACTGGTGTCTTGGCAATCAAAGAAGCAGGATTGTACATCGCTGTCATCAACCGAAGCAGAATATGTAGCCATGTCCGCGTGTTGTGCTCAAGTCATCTGGATGAGAACACAACTCAAAGACTATGGTTACGTATTTGACAGAATCCCGATGTACTACGACAATCGGAGTGCCATTGCAATCTCGTGCAACTCAGTTCAGCACTCGAAATCAAAGCACATCGATCTATGCTATCATTTCATCAAGGACCACGTGGAACAGGGTACCGTTGAATTATACTTTGTGGGCACTGAATATCAATTGGCAGATCTGCTCACCAAAGCCTTGCCTCCCGCTAGGTTTAATGAGTTGGTCCACCAGATTGGTATGAGGTGTTTGACTCAAGAGGAATTGGATGACCTCTTAAAACAGTCTTAAAAACCTGTCAAACACCAAAACATCCTTTGTAAATAAATTTTTCAAAAACAAAATACAAAAAATATAAAACCTGATAAAATCAAAAATATTCTTCTAATCTACTTTTCTTTCAACATTGCAAGTACATTTCTTCCGTCAACACCCTAATCATTCTAAATTCGGTATTTTTCCGATCAAGTGTTGAGGGGGAGAAATCAAAACTTTAAGTGTTTCAAAACATCTGTGTACTTGCATGTTATCATACCTCGGTTGTTTCTTTTAACAAATGGTGGTGAATCTTCTGGTACAATGACACTCCTCAGACTTAAATTAATAACCTTTCATTATTTTCTCAAGTCGAGGGGGAGTGTCGTCATGTTTCTTTCCTAAAAATCTTTGTTTGGTAACCAAAATGGAAGTTAAATAGCTTTGTTTGAAAAAGGAAAAGGTGAAGGGACTAAAACTGTCAAAAAGTTAAAGTTACTTTTAATAAAAACTCTTCCCCACCTACTTCTTCACTTCTCATTTATTACACTCAACTTTTTCATCTACGCCTAAGAATCAATCAAGAAATCCGTGTTTTTGATCTTCACTTTGTAAGTTGTTTTGTGATCTTAACATGTTTTTAAACTAAGGTTTTCAATATCATGCAAATCCTACGGTTAAAAATTATGTTACGCGTGATTATGTGTTCTACGCATAAGCGTATGAACACACAATCATTGTGTGGACGTTTGTGGTTAAAAAGAATGTGTCAAAACGTTTTAAATACATCAAGGATATCCTTTTTAACCATCAAAACCCACCCAGAAACACTTATCAATGAGTTTTGAAAATTAGGGTTTATGTGTCGATTTGGGTTTTTCCAAATGTGAAGTGTTTTGGCATAAAAGATTGTTGGGATATAGTCTTAAGATGATGAATTGATGATTTCCATGCTCTATAACCACCCAGAAACACTAATTGTGTCAGAATTAGAAATTAGGGTTTAAGGTTCTTGAGTTTGGGTATTTTTTATTCACTGCAAACTAAGTGTTAAAACTTGGTTACTATACTCTCACAACATCTAAGACATACCAGAAAAACTTTTGTGCATATTCTATGGCTAAAATTCATACGCGTAGATTTAGGGTTTTAAACTACGCGTAAGGTTTTCTACGCTTAAATGTTTATATGAGCAATTGTGTTTTGATCTGTCATAAAATGAATGTTATGTGTCAAAATTGATGATATGATGCTTTGTTTCAGGCTTGCTACACTTAAAATTCAGAATCAAGGTTGTTGTAACTCTACGCATAAGGATCATCTTACGCGTAGCATGTTATGCGTAAGATTAGTCTTACGCGTAGCTTCTACGCATAAGGTTCTACATATGGGACTACGCGTATCTTGTGAAGGATATGCGTAAACAGTGACCTCTACGCATAAGGTCAACTCTTACGAGTAGCCTTACGCGTAAGGTTAATATATGCCTACGCGTAACCTCTACGCATAAGGTCCAATTTTTCTTACACGTAATATTTCTTACGCTTAAGTTAGGATCCTACGCGTAAGTTTACGCCTACGCATATATCATTTCTGTCTACGCATAACTTTACCAATCCTACGCATAAGCCTGGATCATACCTTAGTTATGAATTGTTACGTGTACAAACTTGTAAATAAACTAATCATATCGTCACGAATCCAATAATGTCACTAATAAATCTAAAACGTTTGAGATGTTGTGAACCATAAGTGATAACATAAACTTTAAAACTTGAAGTTAACTAACTCACAAAAAATTTCACGACGTCATTGGACTATTGGACATACAAGTGACTTAGGACTCGTAACAATCTTTAACACTGTACATTCAATAACTAGACAATAAGACCTTCTGTTGACTAACATTATGTCTTTCGATATGTTGGTTCTTTTGGCTAATGTTATTTCAGATCACGATATGGCTGAACAAATGAATGTGGATGCATCAGAAGTTCTCTCCATTGCTGATATCTATCCTTATGGCTATCCAATGAAGATAGGAAAGAATAATCTACGTGTTGACTTTGACACCCTCACTTGCTCTGAGTCTTCGTGTTTAATTGCTATTGATATTCTGAGGACTCATCCGTATCAGAATATGCTCACTCACTCTGCAACTGTTCCTGAGATCTACATCCAACAGTTCTGGAACACTATGGAAAGGGTCAAAGGACAGACTGCTGTGACGGTGACTCTGAATCACAAACAAGTCACCATTACACCTGCTGACTTAAGGGCTATTCTCCTAATTCCTGAAGTCGAACCAACCAAACTATATGCCACACCTGCTGAAGAGCTCACTCTTCAATTCTTAATCGATATCGGTTATGACGAGGCTACAGGAGTAATCACCAAGCATTCTCACGTAGAGCTTAAGAGTATTCCTCAACCATGGAGAACTCTCTACATGATCATCACCAAGTCTGTTTCAGGTCGTGACAGTGGCTATGAGCATCCTAAGCTCATGGAACTACAAATATTTTGGGCATTGGTCAACATGAAACACATCGCTATCGAAGCTCTGATTTGGGATGACATGATGTCATTTCTCAACAAGATTGGCTCAAAGATTCCCTACATCAGATATACTAAACTGTTGATCCAGAGAGCACTTGGCCTTCATCCTGATATTCCCAAGAGGCTCAATGACCCCGACAATCACGATATATTGACGGAGCCTATTCTATCTTTCAGAATCAAGGAATCGTCTACAAAGAAACAAGGTGCTGTGTTGCCAGATTTCCTTCTAACTGAAGATGTCAGAAAACTCGAAACGTACAAAAGGTATCTGGAAGCAGTTAGACAAGGCAAAGTTGGTCATCTCGACGAAAAATCTTCTGGAACACCTGTAAGGAGAACCAGAAGAGGAAGTGCAGGAAGCGCAACAAGTACTGTGAGTCAAAGGAAGTTTCCTAAAAGGAATCCTCCTTCTAAAAGGATTGTTCCCGTAAAGGAAGCCGAACCTATTCCCACACTTGAACCGCAAAGAAAGCTTGTGGACGAGAGCTCTGAAGATACTGATACAGATAAAGAGGTTAATTACTCTGTAACTGCAACCGAAGCAACTGCCTCAGTAGCAAAACCTCCAAGTCCTCCAGCTGTCCAAGGAAAAGGGAAGACTCCAGCAATTGTACCCTATGATGAGAGCTCTGAAGAAGAAGAAGAGCAACTGGATAAATCATACAGGAAGAAGTTTAAAATCGTCAGACATCTTCAAAAGGCTGAAGAATTTGCTAAAGACCAAATGGGTGGCCCCGATGGGTCAAGTGGTGCAGCTCAATCTTCACCAACTCCTGATGCGGTTAATCAACCCGATAAGGGAGCTGGTGCCACCACTCTTGTGCAACAACAAAAGCCTGCAGAGGATACTATTGTATATGATTTTAAGGAACCGGAAACTGAGAAAGATAAAGATGCTGCTTACGACGACGTGCTTCTGGATAGTCCTACACGTTCACAGAAGGAAACTTCTGAACCACCAAAGGACCCGGAATCTCCTCACATCTCATCATCATCGGATTCTTCGTCTCATTCATCACAACCACCATCCAAGAAGTCAACCAAATCATCATCCAAATCCGTGAAGAAACCACCTAAATCTTGGGTTTCTCATGCTCATGAACGGATTGCCAAAGCTGTAAAATAAGTCAGAAAGAAAAACGTACTTAACATCAAGTTGAATTTCTTTGCTAATCACATACAACATCTGTATAACGAGCATGACAAGATGCAAGAAGAAAGGAAGTTTATCCAGGAATTCATGAAAGATCATCGTAAAGAGGAACTGAATGAAATGATTGAAGGTTACACTCAAAAGTACCTTCAGGATATCGTTCCTAAAGTCCAAAAGGAACTGGAGAAGCAAGAGATCATACCCACAAGTTTCTTCTCGACACTGTCCCCGGTGTGACTAGAGAAGTATTTTCCAGACAACTCACCCCTAACATCGTCGCATTGGTTAAACATACAATGGCCAAAGAAGCTGATCTCTCTGAATCTGAGTTAATCGCTAAACTAGTGATGCAAATGTCAAAGCGATCTGGAACGTTTACTTCGGATGAAGCTAAATTTTTCGAAGGTCTACTTGCTTTTCAACTCAGATCATCATGCAAGGAGTCAGCCGATCAATCCAAACGACCAAGAGATGACGATGATAAGGACAAGGACTCTGCATCTAAACGTCATAAGCAATCTGGTGAATCTTCGTCTATGCAACCCCCACCTCAACGGACTCCTTCTCAACGAAGATCTCCTCCTCGCTCTTCAACTGATAAACCTCAGGACGATTCCGAGTTACCACCCCAGACTCAAAAAACCGGTGATCACTTTGAATATACGGGTGGTGACGATGAAGAGGTCCTTGAGCCCCAACAACAACCCACCTCTCCCAAACAAGGACAGAAACCAGAATCATCATCTAAGCCTTCGAAAAAGAAGAAGAAGACGCTTCATACTGACATCGTATCATGGCTAGATGACGATAAAACTGAAGAATTTGAATGGTTTGCTACACTTGTTAACAACACTCCCTACCCTGAAGATGGTCAAGAATTGGTAGACGGTAGTACCTTGGAGCATGCAAAGATTTTGCAAGAAAGGTTCCGGGTGAAGAAGATGACGAAATCTGAATTGAAGCGCATCAAGAATGAAGCATTCCTACTTTTGAAAGACAGCTCGGAAAGTGCAATCGAGGTTGAATATCACCTTGAAAACATTGCTCGAGCCATGTCTAATAACATGGATTGGCTCAACCCAGAAGCAAACATCGACTTCACCAAACGGGACAATCCTCCATATTACACCGACTGGTCTCGACCTCTACCTACCATTGGCCAACCTGATCAGCCTAGGATTCCTTTCAGACATTTCTTCAACAAAGACTTAGATTTTCTTCAACACGGTGGCGATGGTTCAAGGAAATACGCTACATCTCTGACACTTCCATTCTCTGCTGCCATATACTCTGATTGTATAGCCATCGAGGAACGTGCTACCCACATGTTTTCCGACAAAGTGGTAGCGTATGACCAAGATGCAATGTATGGGATTCACCATTGGCCGGAACGCCGAAGAATCTACTACAGAAGCTGCTTGGTCCAGAAGTCTCAACATGCAGTGTTCAGTACTAAAAGTATCGTGGCCATCCAACATGTTGGTCTATCGTCTAAATGGGACTACACTTTTCTCAAAAAGATTGTGGTCAAAAGACAAGACGAAAGGGACTATGCATTCTCTGAAGCTGACTTTGAGAATTTGAACATCAACGATATTGAAGACATGTACCTTGCCAAAGTTCAAGGTCGCATGAGACAATTTCCAACTGAAGTACAACATGAATTCATCAAGTCACTGCTCATCTTCATCAGACGCATAGTCATCAAAGAGCGTGTTGAAGATCTTCAGCTTGCCGTTGAATCATATCAGAAACGTGTCAACTTCACTCCACCACAGCTTGATCTTCCCGATATCAACCAGCTATCACAATTAACGCTCATCAGCAAACCGTTTGGTGTTGTTTATCGCAGTGAACTTCATCGCAATTGCTTGATGGCGTGTAATGAGCTTCACAAATTTGGAGATCATACTCTGAAGTGGTTAGGGATGGATTAGCTTATCGATTGAAGGATATACGTGAAAACATTGGGAACCCTAAGCGATGGAATTCTCAGGATCAGAGGAATGTGAGAAGGATCATCACAATGATTGATGAACGGTTGTTCAGAAGGGATCAGTTCAGAACGTTGGAAAGTTTTGTTGGTGGTCGACCCAGGATCAACATCACCGGCTATCAACGCCCTATTCGTACTCCTGGGAACATCACTGCACTTCCTGGTACTCCTTGATTTGGTTCTTTCGTTAAAAATTTTGGATGTATGATGATATATGTCAATGGCTTGTGCACACATAACAGTGTACAACTCGTAATTGTCAAGAAAGGACCCTGTGGTACGCCTCAGTGCCACAATCCTTATAAAAGGAGCGAAAGCTTCTTATTTTTGAGTAAAACCTATCAAACCTTTCATTTTTCAAGGTTTTGCTCAAAAACACAAGTTCTTCCCCGTATGATTTTCAAAACCTCAACCGTTTATATCACTTGTTGAGGGGGAGTATTTGATTTAAAACTTTGTTCACAAATTGTTCATAGTGGTCATCTTCCCGCAACACTCGAAATGGTCATATTTATTCTCAACCGTTCAAAAATAACATTTTATATGCCATTTTTGAGGGGGAGAAAATTGTGTGATAAGAAATATGTTGTGCAAAATGCAAATGAATCTGTGTACTTCAGACTTAACCAATGAATTGACGATACTAAACTGTTAGTAACTCGAAAAGACTTGTCCTGGACGGGTAATAATTTCAAGCTAGTTCGCTAGTAATGTAAACGTGTCTCGCAAAGGACTTGTCCAAGTAGAAAGTACCATTCGAGATACTCTTGGTAGACATGAACTCTGACGGGTATGACAACCTTTCGAGGTTTGTCTACACCTTCAAGGTAGTTATTGGAACTAGTTGTCACCTAAAAACTGACAATGTAACTCTTTAACTACGCAACGTAACCGTGTCTCGCGGGGGATTGTCTATCTCGAGTGGATCAATTCAAAATGTGCGCACTCTTTCCTCACTGTGCATTTAACCATTAAAACTATTAAGCACATGTGGAGGGGGAGTATTTATGCAAAACCTTATCTCTCACAGTGGTTCAAACATGTTTTTCATTTACAAACCATTTGAGAGATTTTTCACAAACTGTGGTTTTAATGGCAACATAGGTTAGTCATGGAGTTATAAGGTGACTAAGGTTAGGAATAACCGTCCTATGATCCGCCAGAGCCGGAGGGATCTACCCAAGGACACTACCATTAGTTAGTGTTAGAAGTCCTTAGGAATGATTGTAAAAAGGAGAAAATGAGAGTCGGAGAAAGAAGGAGTTGAAGAATCAAAAAGAAATGTAAAGTAAAGGGTGAAAAGAAACAGCCCTCCAGATTATTCAACTTAGGGCAGACACCGGGTTCAATTCATATGCTACTGATTGTCAATTAGTGACACCGGTATTGAAGATTAAAAGTCGTCATGGACCCAGTGACGCATGCACTAAACCTTCTTAGCCACTCAAGTTTCTCTCAACAGAAGCTTGTTTCATTCTCACAGGGAACCCTACGTAAACTATTGGCTTTCTCTTAGAGATCGCTGGTATTGAAGAAGGAGACCCTCTCCCTAGTCTTCGCTCAGGAAAACCAAAACGCACTATTGAGTCTAGAGCCACGAGATTCATCAAAAGATCTCTTAGGAACACTTGACATTTCATCACTTGTTGATCAACAAATAAGATCTTCAGTGATTCAGTGGTTCATATCGAGTCCTTCACAGATCTTAGCAATCTGTCGAGAACATTTATGAGAGGTTCACTTCTGTGATTCTCAGCGATTGAATGGAAACTCCTGCCAGGGTCAACATCAAACAGCCCTGACAGCAGGTCACTTCGGTAACTCCCCGTGGATTACGCGGAGTGTGTCTCAAACGGTCTACAGTCGTGAGGTGATGCTTCGGTGTACCTCAGCGACTCATCTGAACTGTAGATGTACTTCGGTACATCGCGTTATCTCACTTGTGGGACTTCAGTTCAGGAACGGCCTTTGTAAGAATTAGAGTTGTGTTTTCACACTATGCTGTTAACACTCTCGAAGTTCAAACTTGTAAGTGCCGGAAACCGCTTATTACTAACCGTTTGAAATGTTTTCTTCTTATGGAAGCTCCGGAGCGGAATGATCGTGCTGATTCTTTTCATGCTCACGCCAACATCATCACTAATGGAAGTTCTATTCGAATGCAACACAACAGTCAGAATGATTCTTCATCAAATCAAAGAATCTACAAAGTCAAAGACTTAAAGAACTTCATCAGTATTGATTTCCAACATCAAAGAGCGTGTGGAGCATGTTGAAGAATGACGTGGAGACACTGGAGCAGCGAAGCAGACCTGAGGCAGACTTGATGCAGACAACAACATACTATCACTTTCACCACAAAGAACAATGATCAAAGAATAAAGTTTAAGATGACGTCAAAGCAAAACCGCTCAAAGAAAACTATCTCTCTACACTAGGGAGATTGTTCGATTCAAGGCATTTCTTCTCACGAGAAAGAAGAATGTCAGTAGACATCAAAGCTACTATTACATCAACGCCTTCACCGTTTACATTCATATATACTTGAGGGGGAGATTGTTGGAATCACTCCTAAACTGTATTTCAAGTATTTATATGTCATATGTAATAGGTAGCTTATTATGGCCTTTATGTTTGTTTAAGGTTTAGCTTATGTAGAAGGCCCATAAGCTTAGGCCCAAGCCCATATAAGAAAGGATGGGAACTAGGAGTGTTGCTCTAGCTTCCCTCCTATAAATACTCTTGTAAACCCTCATTTGAGGGTTGGTTGTTCAAGTTATTCTCTTCACATATGCTCTACGCCTAAACTGTATTTTATATTGTGTGTGTGTGTGTTTTACTTGTTCATCCGCCTCTATCTCTTTCTATATTACTTGTGTTTGTAAAACTAGTGACCTATCAAAAGGAACTTATCAAAATAGCATGTTCAGGTGTCAAGAAGATAATTGACACTACATCTTTATGCCTCTAACATTTGGAACCCAGTTACACTTGGGGATCCATGTTTCTTCTTTCTTGCTCCCCTTCTATTTTTCTATGCAGGTACAATAGCTATGGCTCCTACTGCAAAACAGCATAGGACCCGTTTCTAACCGTAAAAAATATCATGATCCATCAGCTGTTCCACCATTGTACTTAATCGTCATGAATTGGAAACATTGCTTGCTCCTCTGGTTAAAGATTCTGCCAAAAGTCGTGCTTCAGATGTATCGAATGTTTCCGCTGCACAACCGATAATACTCTAATTTCAGATACACCTGAATCTACAACAACAACTGAATCTTCTATAACAGAAGATCAAACTGCTTCCAACAACAATGACACAACTGATGATCAACATAATGAACAGAGATGTTTTATCAGCAGTTGACTCTCTCGAAATATTTTTGGTACTTCACACTTGTTCGATCAATTGGACATACATGGTTTCACTATCTCCTCATACATGGTTTCGCTGTCTTCAATTCATCATCAACATACGTGGTGTATGATTCTGATTCATTGAAAACATCGAGGGGGAGAGAGTGTAGGCGTCCTTTGCTTCTTTTGTTTTTCCACGTGCTTCCTTGCGAAAACCCTATGCCTTCTTGAATTTCTTCAATTAGGGCGAAGAAATGAGACGATCTGTAGTTCAAACGTCTTAATTCAGTGTTATCGTCTCAACTTTCACGGGTAATCTTGTGTGAAGTTACCCAAATATGATGTTATGATGCCTCACACACGGTCTTGGTATCGAGTTATTGCATATTCACAGGTGATGTGTATTCCGAAAGACCACAACATTCAAGGGAAAGTCGTATCATTTCATATTTCGTGGTTTGTTTGGTGTGATGCGTCTACATACGCGAGAAGATCTTGTTGATTTCTGGCATGTTACCCTCGAACGGATCTTCCACAATTAGTCAGATTTTCTTTGTGTGGTTTACTGCTCATCTACAAATTTCGCTGCGTACTGAAACCTTCAAAAGTTAGAGGAAATGTAGACTTCATCAAAGTTTCAAACCTGCTAAAGACAGTTATCAGTTTGGGGGGAAGCTAATTTAGAAACATCGTCTATTGGGGAAAGGTTAATTTGTTTCATACTTATTTCATCTTTTCCCTAAAATGGCTTGTGCACACATAACAGTGTACAACCCGTAATTGTCAAGAAAGGTCCCTGTGGTACGCTTCAGTGCCACAATCCTTATAAAAGGAGCGAAAGCTTCTTACTTTTGAGTAAAACCTATCAAACCTTTCATTATTCAAGGTTTTGCTCAAAAGGACAAGTACTTCCCCGTATGATTTTTCAAAACCTCAACCGTTTATATCACTTGTTGAGGGGGAGTATTTGAATTATAAATTTGTTCACAAATTGTTCATAGTGGTCATCTCCCCGCAACACTCGAAATGGTCATATTTATTCTCAACTTTTCAAAAATAACATTCTGTATGCCATTTTTAAGGGGGAGAAAATTATGTGATAAGAAATATGTTGTGTAGATGCAAATGAATCTTTGTGTAATAGACTTAACCTACGAATTGACGGTACTTAACTGTAAGTAACTCAAAAAGACTTGTCCTGGACGGGTAATAATTTCAAGCTAGTTCGCTAGTAATGTAAACGTGTCTCGCAAAGGACTTGTCCGAGTAGAATGTACCATTCGAGAAACTCTTGGTAGACATGAACTCTGACGGGTTTGACAACCTTTCGAGGTTTGTCTACACCTTCAAGGTAGTTATTAGAGCTAGTTGTCATCTAAAAGCTGACAATGTAACTCTTTAACTATGCAACGTAACCGTGTCTCGTGGAGGATTGTCTATCTTGAGTTGATCAATTCGAAAGTGCGCGCTCTTCCCACACAGTGCAGATTTCCGTCAAAACTCTAAAGCACATGTGGAGGGGGAGTATTTCTGCTAAAAGATAAAACTCTCACAGTGGTTCAAACATGTTTTTCATTTACAAACCCTTTGAGAGATTCTTCACAACAGTGGTTTTAATGGCAACATAGGTTAGTCATGGAGTTATAAGGTGACTAAGGTTAGGAATAACCGTCCTATGATCCGCCAGAGCCGGAGGGATCTACCCAAGGACATCACAAATAGTTAGTACTTAGAAGTCCTTAGGTATGATTATAAAAAGGAGAAAATGAGAATCGGAGAAAGAAGGAGTTGAAGAATTAAAAAGAAATGCAAAGAAAAGGGTGAAAAGAAATAGCCCTCCAATTTATTCAACTTAGGGCAGACACCGGGTTCAATTCATATGCTACTGGTTGTCACTTAGTGACGCCGGTATTGAAGATTAAAAGTCGTCATGGACCCAGTGACGCATGCACTAAACCTTCTTAGCCACTCAAGTTTCTCTCAACAGAAGCTGGTTTCATTCTCACAGGGAACCCTACGTAAACTATTGTCTTTCTCTTAGAGATCGCTGGTATTGAAGAAGGAGACCCTCTCCCTAGTCTCCGCTCATGAAAACCAAAACGCACTATTGAGTCTAGAGCCACGAGATTCATCAAAAGATCTCTTAGGAACACTTGACATTTCATCACTTGTTGATCACCAAATAAGATCATCAGTGGTTCATATCGAGTCCTTCACAGATCTTAGCAATCTGTCGAGAACATTTATGAGAGGTTCACAACTGTGATCCTCAGTGATTGAATGGAAACTCCTGCCAGGGTCAACATCAAACAGCCGTGACAGCAGGTCACTTCGGTAACTCCCCGTGGATTACGCTTAGTGTGTCTCAAACGGTCTACAGTCGTGAGGTGATGCTTCGGTGTACCTCAGCGACTCTTCTGAACTGTAGATGTACTTCGGTACATCGCGTTATCTCACTTGTGGGACTCCAGTTCAGGAACGGCCTTTG
Organism: Chrysanthemum seticuspe; assembly: GCA_019973895.1. Classification (NCBI taxonomy): domain Eukaryota; kingdom Viridiplantae; phylum Streptophyta; class Magnoliopsida; order Asterales; family Asteraceae; genus Chrysanthemum; species Chrysanthemum seticuspe. Next base: position 54,967,917 of record BPTQ01000007.1, read on the forward strand.
TAAGAATTAGAGTTGTGTTTTCACACTATGCTGTTAACACTCTCGAAGTTCAAACTTGTAAGTGCCGGAATCCGCTTATTACTAACCGTTTGAAATGTTTTCTTCTTATGGAAGCTCCAGAGCGGGATGATCGTGCTGATTCTTCTCATGCTCATGCCAACATCATCACTAATGGAAGTTCTATCATAAAGCAACACAACAGTCAGAATGATTCTTCGTCAAATCAAAGAATCTACAAAGTTAAAAGACTTAAAGAACTTCATCAGTACTGAATTCCAACGTCAAAGGGCATGTGAGCATGTTGAAGAATGACGTGGAGACACTGTAGCAGCGAAGCAGACTTGATGCAGACAACAACATACTATCACTTTCATCACAAAGAACAATGATCAAAGAACAAAGTTAAAGATGACGTCAAAGCATAACCGTTCAAAGAAGAAAATCTCTCTACACTGGGGAGATTGTTCGAATCAAGGCAATTCTTCTCACAAGAAAGAAGAATGTCAGAAAACGTCAGAGCTACTATTACATCAACGCCTTCACCGTTCATCACCAACACTTGAGGGGGAGATTGTTGGAATCACTCCTAAACTATAATTCAAGTGTTAGTTATTCTTATGTAATAGGTAGCTTATTATGGCCTTTATGTTTGTTATTAGCCTTAAGCTTATGTAGAAGGCCCATGAGCTTAGGCCCAAGTCCATTAAAGAAAGGATGGAAACTAGGAGTGTTGCCCTAGCTTTCCTCCTATAAATACCTTATGTAAACCCTCACTTGAGGGTTGGTTGTTCAATATTTCTCTTTCACTCACTCCTACGCCTAAACCGTATTATTATCTTGTGTGTGTGTTTGGTTTATTATTCAATCGCCTTTATCTCTTTCTATATTACTTGTGTTTGTAAAACTAGTGACCTAACAATTTCCTAAGATGAATAGAAACTTTCGTATTTTTGGAAAAGTCAAACATATTTCCCTCCTCCTTTGACCATAAAGAAATTAACCTTGTACGTTCTACCTTTTTCTTAAATCGCGTAATTTTTAAACTTCACGAATAACTGTTAAGTTATCCAGCGTACGACGAAAACCAAAGTTTGACATCTCATATCACGTTTACACTAATTTTAGTCTAATCTAAATAAATTCACGGTCGTTTTCCTGAAATTTCGTTCTTTTCTGATAAACTGCAAATTACGCGTTTTTGACCCGTATTTCCAGTTTTAAGCAGCGTTTTTGCACCCAATAAGACTTATCACCCATTTTATATTTTTAGGTGGAGTATAATGATGAGTTTCATCATTCCTGCAAGTTTCATATTTTTACGATACCCGATTTTACGTTTTATGGCTTCGGTTAGCATTTAACGGAACCAAAACTCACTCCGTAATCAAGATAATACCAAAACTATCCACCCAAGTCATCTTATCTCTATATGAACGAAATTAGGGAGGGGAGTCATCACCTTGGTGTCAAAATCCTAAGCATGCTTCCTTTAGATCATTTACATGTGTAAATTTAACCATGGTTAGTTTTTAACCCAATATATAGTTAACTAAAATCTCTAGCCTATAAATACCAAGCATAAACCTTCATAATTTCTTGCACCACCCCTTCTTATCATCTAAAGTCCTAAACCTAAGGAATTTCTTATAGATCTTGTAAGAACATTCATGTGTTCTTGAAGAAAACTAGCGTTTGATCTTCGTTCTTGGAAGTTTTCAAGAAAAAGTCGTTATAATCTTCAAATATCTTCAAGTCTCGAAAAAGATGTCGTTATAATCTTCTTTTCTTCTTCGGGTTCTCAAGAAGGCGTTGTTATAATCTTCTAATAGTCGTGGGTTTTCAAAGATTGCAAAGTCTACGTCGAAGCTCCGTTAATATTTTATTTTTCCATAATATTCAAGCATTCTATTTTAAGGTAAGTATATATAACTCAAACTTATTTAAATAATTATAAACTTTGTTAGTTTATTTATTGTATTTATAAACTCTTAATATATCATATAATCAAGTAATCAAAAATACATGTTTTACGTATTGAGCACTACAACACTAGGGAACTTCATGTGAGGGGTTCATTTGGGTAAACGGATCGACGAGTTGCTGGATTTACGATTTAAAGTGTCCTAGCTTCTCGAACGTTTACTGCGTGACCTCTGAATTATGATGGCCCGAACGGTAGTACGAGATATACAAACTAAAACCATTTCTATAAACAAACATACAAATACTACGTCATGATCAATATAATGGCATATATAGGCTCGTTCATGTTTTCGTAGGAATTATTCTGAACCTAAGAGTTGACATCATATTCTAGGTTATACGTAGAGACTTCCAGGCTTATCCATCGATCCCGTTATACGTTGTGATATCATTTATTAAGGTGAGTTCGTAGCTCCTACTTTTACTTGTTTAACCATCTTACAAACTCTTTGGGGGAGATACATGCTCAACTACTTGCTTTTACAAATATAAATACTCAAAATATTTACACTTTTATGCTACGCTATACTTTTTATACTTGATTGCATAATATTTGATTGCATTATACTTGATTGCATAAATGCATGATTATGATATACCTATTTGGGTTATTCTTGAATGCATTATACTTATTTGCGTTATTCAATTCAGTGGCTCCAAATTAAGTTGTTGGATGACCATTAATTTAGTGGCTCCAAATTAAGTTGTTGGAAGGCTATTAAATTAGATACATACACAAGTGGCTCCAAATTAAGTTGTTGGAAGACCATTAATTTAGTGGCTCCAAATTCAGTCGTTGGAAGGCTATTAAATTAGATACATCCCAAATTAAGTTGTTGGAAGACACTTGTGGTGACATTTATACTTTTTAATACTATGATACATACATATATGATTGTGCAAACTATATTTTGGCAGTGGGTTGTGAACACACAGGTTGCAAGTTTTGGATGGGCGGAACTTGGAACTGAGTGGATTTACAATGCCTTTGTTGTGTGAACATTCTTTTAAGGCTTACATATTAAACAAACTCTATGAACTCACCAACCATTGTGTTGACACTTTTTAGCATGTTTATCTCAGGTCATAAGGCGATAGCTAGAGTTTGAAGCATAGAGTCGCACGACATATTTTGAAGACTTACGCTATTATAATTTACCATTCGAAACATTTTGTAAACATTTATATATTATACTTTGGGACCTCATTGTTTGTAACTCTGATTTCATTAATCGAATGGTAACTTTTCAAAACGTTTCATTTAGAGGTCGTTTTCTATAACTTGTACTTTTTATTATGAAGTAGCACACCAATGACACAATCTTCCGCTGCGGTATTTTGGGGGTGTTACAAAGTACATTTTCAATTATTTGTTGGCCCTAAACCCCGACCAGCAGATGTGCGAACGACGGTGTGCGAATTCCGGGTAACGTGCGAACGATAAAGAAAATGTATCATTGAAATTAGCAAAATCTGCAAAAGTAAATCAAATCTTTTTAGTTGATTTATTTTTTAATATCCGGTACTCTTCGTTTTACCTTGTATTTGATGTGCATTTTGATTAACTACTTTTTTTTCTTTTTTGCGGAAATCATTTCAAACTGTTAATAACTTGTGTCACACTGCTGGCTTTTAATTTTTTTTCTTCCAAAACGTTCACAATACTAATACATCAGGAGTTTTTTACCAACTTAGTGTCTTTAAAAAACTTATTTACCAATGTATGAATTCTTCAAAAATATTGACTAAAGTATGGTCTCACATTTCATTTATAACAATGTAACGTGTCTTTATTTTCTCATTAAGAACCAACCTTTTTTCATTTAACCGATTAAGTTAATCCTCACATCTATCAATTAAATTCTTTACTAAATGTACAATTTTATATTATGGCTATATTGGACACATGAGATTATGGAGAGATTATGCTTATTTTTAAAAAATAAGCTACGTAAAAAATAATTTTGTTTGACAGACAGAACTTATAAGTGATTATTAAAAAAAAATAATCCTCCATAATCTTTGAAAATAAAAGTTACTTCATGTAACTTATAAAAATAATCTTTTTTTATAATGTTTTTCAGCAACAGCACCAGCATAATTTATATTTACATGTGTATCAAATGATCAATGGTATTCATGATTAATTAATTTTCTAAGAATTTTTGTTTGTGTCATCCTTTTTGCCTCATATTGTACTTCAAAAACTCGGTGATGATTGTTTCTAAAAACTAGTAGCTGGTTAAAAAATCAATACATCAGTAAACATGGACTTACAAAATCATCAAACAACAACTTCAACAAACAACCTCATCCAAATCAAACAACAAGATCCGAAATAAACATGAAAAACTTAAAGATCTCAGTTTCATTTTTCGTGATTTACAGTAACCCGAAATCCTTCACAAAAACAACCACACGAAAATGATATCATCCTAGATCTTAAACAAGACTCGTACTCATATAAAGAAATAAAAAAGGAGATCTCAGTTTTGTGGCAACAACCACCAACCATGGATTTGGCCGGATCTTGACCAGATCCGGTCGAATCTACTGGTGTTGGTTTCGTGGTGGTTGTGATGAGGGTTTGTGGTGGTGGCGATGGAGTTTTGGTGGTATCGACGGAGTTTTGGTGGTGTTTGGATCTTGGTAGGGTGTAGTGGGTTTGGATCTTGATAGGGTTTGGTTGTGGTGGTGGCGGTGGAGTATTGGTAGTGTCGATGGTGGAGAGAAGGAAGAGAAGCTTTTAGAGAGAGATGAGATTAGTGTTACTGTTAGTGTTAGTGTTTGTGTTTATGTATTTATGTTTATATTTTGAAAAGTTGGATCAAAAATGAAATAACAAGTAGATTTTATTTTCAATAAAGTAGATTGTTAAAGATTTCATTCTTTAAAAGTTGTTCCTTCCCAATAAAGTAGAATTTATTCACACATTCGTACATTCACCGTTCGCACATTTATTTATAAAAGTCAAACAAGGCTTTGATAGTGATTGTACTTGCAAATAATTGAATGTGTTCTTCTTGTATGGACACGTGTCAATATATTAATGGAGTCACACATTCACACATGATCATTTTAGAAAGAGTTGTATTTTTTGTACCATTTGGTGACCATTACCCAACTTTTTGTCCCCTTTTGAGAATTGGCTATTTCAATATTCTTAACAACAGTCTTCGATAGATAACAACTGAACAACACTTTAGTGATAGCTTTCTTACCTTGCTGCTTTTGAGAACTTCTTGGCACTCCATTGAGACCACTGTTCTAAAAGGCTCGCAAAGGCTTCACAAAAATCCTCGCAAAGGCGCGAGGCTTGGTCATGCCGCCACGCCGCCTTACGTCACATCTTTTTGTAAACTCGATATATATGAAATATGATATGAATATATAAATATTTTCATATTTTGTGTCGCCTTATGACACGCCTTATAAACGCAAAGGCTTCGCCTTAGCCTCAAAGGCGTGAGGTCTGGTCATGCCGTTACGCCACGCCTCGCACTATTTATAACCTTGATTGAGACTACTATAGAAATCTAAAAATGATCATAGATCTCACACATTTGTAGTGAGAAATCGAACACAAAACTATACTAACGCTATTTTTGAGTTGCGACCACCAACCTAGAGGTTGTGAGATATATATTGTGAGATAGGTGGTATTTAGGTTGTGAAAAAATTGTCTTTCAAATAATAATAATAATAATAATAATAATAATAATAATAATAATAATAATAAAATACTAACGCTATTTTTAGACATAAGACAATTTTATAAAGTAATAATATGTTTATTTCAGTGTTATACTTTCCCATCCTATAAGTGTATTTTTTTGGTAAACATACAGTTTTAATGAATCACAAAATTTCCACTCTTAACTAATAAAATGTTCTTTAATCTCTATTTAGAAAATGTTTTAATTAGTTGAAATTTGTATAAGATAATTACACTACAGTACTTCGGTAAGAAACAAATTAAATAACGTGGAAAACTATTTTAGAACGGATATATATTTACTCTTCTAACATGTTATGTTTTCAAAACTATCAAATTACAAAAAACGAGCGTGGCAATAAACGCTTAAGAAAGATTCGATAGTTACAAATACTCCACCACTCTTGCTATTGCCTCATTACTAACCACTAAAGAACTTCACTTTCTAATCTTGATGGATCAGCAAAAGGACCACCAATCTCCACCAGATGATCTCCATCAAATACTAATCCTCCGACCGCCACCCGTCTTCACAATCCACGAACACTACTTCTCAAACAAGTTCCACATCCTCAAAGCGTACGAGTCACCATTACCGACTCACGACTTCCTACGTGCCTATGCTCAGTCTGTTAAAGTCATTTTATGCTCGGGTGCACGTCAAATTACAGCAGACATCATTCGTGAACTTCCTGCGCTAGAACTAGTTGTTTCCGCAGCTACTGGAGTTAACCATATTGATATGGCTGAGTGTAGGAGGAGAGGAGTAAGTGTTACTAACGTGGCTGATGTGTTTTCGGACGATGTAGCTGATGCAGCTGTTGGGCTGTTTATTGATGTTATGAGGAGGATTACTGCAGGTGATGGATTTGTTCGTCGTGGGAGTTGGCCGGTTTCAGGGGAGTATTCACTTGGTTTCAAGGTATTTTTATGTTGTTGTATAACGATGAGAAATAAAATTAAAATAAAAAGGGTGAGAACGTAATTATATGATAGGGGGCAACTGCCCTAATGCATGGTTTCTCCAATAAAATTAAATTTGTTCGTCATGGGTTTGGCCGGTCATGTTAACCACAAATTGAGAAAATCTCGATCCTAAATTAAAACAAAAGAAACAAAAGATAATGTTAAGATTTGAAATGTCTAGAAATTTTATATATTTCCTGCTTTCTTAACTTACTAACTTTTTATTCTTTGATAAACTAATCCAATTTTTAACTTTTATTACGTTATTGATGCATAACTAGTTGAAGTTCACCAAGTGTTTTCAGTTCATGCGCATCTTATTTTTAAATGGTGTTGTAAAGTCTTTAAACTCTTGTTTAGTTTATAATGTCACAATCAAATAAAAAGAAAATAGTATTGTATATATGTATGTTTACTTAAGCAGTTAAGCTAATTCACTTACTTTTTTTTCAACATAAATTGTACACGTATTGTATATATGATTTTTATGGTTTTCAGTTAGGAGGCAAGAGAGTCGGAATTGTTGGGCTTGGAAACATTGGATTAAGAGTTGCCCTCAGACTAGATGCCATGGGTTGCATCGTCTCATACACCTCAAGGCAACAAAAACAGTCCGCCACATTCACTTTCTACCCTAATGTCCTGCATCTTGCTTCAAATTGTGATGCACTCATTGTTTGTTGTGCGTTGACCAATGCCACACGTCACATGATCAACAACACAGTCATGAGGGCACTAGGGAAACAGGGGGTTATTGTGAATGTGGCTCGTGGGGCTATAATTGACGAGGTGGAGTTGGTGAAATGTTTGGTCGAAGGCGAGATTGGTGGTGCTGGTTTGGATGTTTTTGAAAATGAACCAAATGTACCTAAAGAGTTGTTTGGATTGGATAATGTTGTACTTTTGCCTCATAGAACTGCCTTCACAACGGAGTCCTTTCATGATGCCGCTCAGGTGTTAATGAGTAACTTAGAAGCTTTTTTCACAAATAAGCCCTTGCTCACGCCGGTCAGCAGTGAATTCTAGTAACCCGTTTCTGCTATACTGATCTTTTATTACCTATTGTTATTACAAAGGAATCTAATATTAGTTGTGTAATCAACGAATATAAATAGTCGATGTTATAGTTTATCAAAGCCATGGTTGCCACTGGTTGGCCTAAGCCTTCTCATTATCTCATATATTTCTAGTCCCACAGTACGTTATGCTGTACAAGTACTGTTTATATCAGCTCGCACTGAAGAAATTGCATCTTTGCTCAAAAATTGTGATTTTTATGATTATAATCATGGTTCAAAAATTGTGTGTTTAGAAATAAAAACAAAGAGACAATAAGAAAAGATGTATAGCTTTTAATAGCAAACACTGTTACATTACATATAACTAGCCGAGTACCTGCGTCTAGCGGTAGCGGTGTAATGACTTTCGAAAAAATCTGGTTGCGCGTCTATTGGGATGCGTTCTTTTTTTCCTACCTTTTTCCCGTATCGGTGTGCATGGTTTAGGGGGAAAAAAAAAAGTTGTTCTCGTGCGTGTCTTCTTTGATATTCTTAGTCAGACATTACAAAAACTACGAAGCGTTTCTTGCTTGGGGAGAAAATGTGCCAAAATGCTTGATCTTTTTCAAAAAAAAATAAATAAATAAAAAATCATAGCCTTATATTGTTGTTCGAGTTTGTAAGGTCCTTATAGACCAAGCATGCACATGTCTCTATCTTGACATGGAGAGGTCCTTTGCTTTGGACCAACATGTTTATCTATCAAGAGATTGTTTTATATCACCAAAGCCCGGTTAAAAGAAATTATCACTTTGTGTCTATTTGTGTAGGTTCTTTTATATCTTTATGTGGTTTAAAAGTAATAGTCTTTTGTTTGTGGTTTAGAAATAAGGATGGAAGTATTTTAGGCAACATGTCTCCGTATACACTTTAAAATTGAGAGCTGATTTGCACACTTTTATATTTGATTGAGACATTTTAAAACGTGCAATAAACAGTTGTACTATAAATATAAACTGATTTAACTGTTTATACATTAAGTGTCATAATCAAATTTATCAGTGTACCAATCACTTTCCTTTAAAAGTACACACTTCAAAAAGTTATATTCTTTGTTAAGTTTTCACATGGGTATATTTTCTAGGAGGATATTGGTCCAAAATGATACATGCAAAGTTTTGTTTACACACATATTAGTCTAATTCATCCTTTAGCCTAGGGATGAGCATTTCGAACCGAATTCCAGAATTGAACCTGGAACCGTACCAGTACCGTACTGAAACGGTACCGATTCTTAAAATACGGTACGGTACCGGGACTACGAAATAAGGTGAAAAAAAACCAGGACCATTAATTCGATACGGGACCGGTACCAAATCGAGAAATTCCCAAAAAAGCGGGAAAACCCCGATTTCCCGGTACCGGTACCGATACCGGTACTGGTATCCGAATCCCGTTCGATACGGTACCGGTACCACTAATATATGCTCGGGAAAAAATCGGTGTCACTAATTCGGTACGAGATCGATTGGGGATCGGTACCGTGCTCATCCCTACTTTAGCCACAAATGAAATATTGGTCCAAAATGATATTGGTCAAAAAGTTATATTCTTTTTCCATTCAAAGTTTTGTTTACACAACGTAGTAGTCTAATTCATCCTTTAGCCACAAATGAGATATTGGTCCAAAATGATACATGCAATCTCGTTCTCCCTTTTGTATTTGCATTGACTTATTGTAAAGTGCATAGGTTGTAGGTACTGATTAGGCTGGTCTCAATCGTGATTGGAGATGACCAAGGTCACCAGCACCACGTCAGCTTTCTCTCTCCAGCGACCAGACATGACCCGGATGCCACAGCCGATGACCGACGTTGTTTTTTTTTTTTTTTAATTCAAACATTTTATAGAGTGGTGAAGTTGGTATTTATAGAGCGGTAATTTTTTTTTTTTTTTTTTTAGTTTAATGCCCCAAACAGTCGAAAAAGTGGTTGGAGTCCAAATTTAATATCAATTGAATTTCGGACCGTTGTCCAAATTATTCCCTTGTCGACCGATGTCATGACCTATTGTCACAAACAGGTCAACCGATTTAAACATCGGTCATATGCAATGGCCAACAGATTTCAAATGGACGATTGCGTCTAGCCTTATATTTTTCTTTTAATGCTCCTAATTTTTTGTGTACAAAAATATACTTCAATACAGAGTAATTCAAATTTAAAACTAAGGCTAGACGCAATCGCAACCTTTTTATCGGTTGGGCGTCGAAAAAAACATGGGTCGACCGATGTTGAGATCGGTTGGCTCGGATGTGGTGCTCGGTTGCCACACCGGTCGACGAGAGAAAATCCTAAACATCGGGCTAAAATATGACCGATGTTATTGCCCACCTTTTCTCACAATTTCCAACTTTAATTCCCCATCAATTCAAAATATGGCCGTTTGGTCATTTAAAAAAAAAACTTTTTTTTTGAACCAAATATACCACTCTATAAATACCAACTTCTCCTCAAACACAATTCACCACTCACCATTTCTCATCTATATTCAATCAATCATTCTAACGAAATACCCACGAAACACAATTTTTAATATGTCGTCATTCGAGCATTTATTCGGTTCTTCTTCGTCTTCCGACGATGAAGATGTTTTTAGTGACTTTGTGGAGTTTGCGGATTTTGCTTGGAAGGCTTACAAAGCATCACAACCAAAAACCCGATGAAGGTACATAAGTAGGGATCATGAGGGTGCTCATAATCGTTTAGTGGAGGCATAATTTTCCGAAAACCCGCAGTTCGACGCAAGAACATTCTGTCGGCGGTTTCGTATGAGCCGAGAGCTATTCACAGAAATTGTTCGAGAGATAACCGATCACTCTACTTATTTTCGACAAACTCTTGATGCTAGGGGCGTACCTAGTATTAGCCCATTGGTCAAGTGTACTGCGGCCATTCGTCAATTGGGATACGCGGTCGTTCCTGATTCTCTTGACGAGAGTCTGGCACTCGGTGCATCCACATCCCGTGAATGTCTTCGTAAGTTTTGCGAGGTTATCATGGAGTTATATGGTCGTGAGTATTTGCGAAAGCCCACGTATTCTGACCTTGAAAGAATATATGCTCATCACGAGCATAAGCATGGCTTTCCTGGGATGTTGGCAAGCATTGATTGTACAAGTTGGGAGTGGGAGAATTGCCCGAATAGTGAGAGAGCTCAACATTCTAGGGGTGATCACGAGCCACATCCATTCATTTTATTGGAAGCGGTCGCTTCCCAAGATTTATGGATTTGGCATGCGTTCTTTGGTGTCTCCGAAATGAATAACGACGTAAACGTTTTACGTCGTTCACCTGTTTTCAATGCTATCAAATCTGGGAGAGCACCAGACCTTGAATTTGAGGGTAACGATGTGGCTTATAAAAGGGGATATTATCTTACTGATGGGATATATCCACAATGGTCCGTTCTTACGAAGTCTATTTCAAATCCTCCCACGGATGATCGTAAAAGAATATTGTACAAGAGTAGGCACGAAGCAGCAAGAAAAGATGTGGAACGAGCTTTTGGTGTGTTGAAGAAAAAGTGAAAAATGCTTAAAGTTCCTGCTCGAGGGTTTTTTAAAAATGATATCCAAGATAATATGTATACATGTATCATATTACATAATATGATCATCCGACACAAGCAACGGGCGATATGTCCTACATGGTTTGAAGATGAGGGACACCAAGATCATGATCCCTTAAGAACGCATGAAGAATCGTTGGTGGTTACTCAGGAGCTAATGGACTCATCAACTCATCAAAACTTAAAATCTGATTTGGTCGAACACATTTGGAGAAATCGTCGACATCATGTCGATGCAGTGAATCAAGTCGATAGTGACGATGACGAAGACGATGAAAAGTTTTTGTAATGTTTTTAACGTTATTTGAATAAGTTACGTAATGTTTTTAATGTTTATTTGAATTTCGTAATGTAATGTTTTTTTTTTTTTAATTTGAATGAATTTTAAATTTGCTGCTTAAAATGTTTGAAAAAAAAAAAAAAAAAAAAAAAAAAAAAAAAAAAAAAAAAAAAAACCTTGGGTAATCGACTGGGGCATCCGTGTCATGTCAGGTCGCTGGAGAGAGAAAGCTGACGTGGCGCTGGTGACCCACCAGCGCCACGTCAACTTTCTCTCTCCAGCGACCAGACATTACCCGGATGCCACAGTCGATGAACGGCGTTTTTTTTTTTTTTTTTTTTTTTTTTTCCAAACATTTTATAGAGTGATGAAGTTGGTATTTATAGAGCGGTAAAAATTTTAATTTTTTTTTTTTTTTTTTTTAGTTTAATGCCCCAAACAGTCAAAAAAGTTGTTTGAGTCCAAATTTAATATCGGTTGAATTTCGGACCGATGTCCAAATTATTCCCTTGTCGACCGATGTCATGACCTATTGTCACAAACGGGTCAACCGATTTAAACATCGGTCATATGCAATGACCAACCGATTTCAAATGGACGATTGCGTCTAGTCTTATATTTTTCTTTTACTGCTCCTAATTTTGTGTGTACAAAAGTATACTTCAATACAGAGTAATTCAAATTTAAAACTAATGTAGTAAATTATAAGCTCCTTTCTTTTTAGTATGACCAAACTTTGAAATTTTAAGAATTTTGCTTCGAGACACACGCCAAGCTTGAACCAACTTCCAAGACTTCAGCCAAACACATAATTCTTTCAATTTGTCATGCTATTGAGGCACCCCATAGGGGGTGTTTTGTACTATCCAATCATTGGGTTGGGGTGCTTGGAGGTGATGGGGGTGCTGTGGCAAGGGAGGTGATGGGAATGGTATGTTTTTTCTCGATTTCCGTGCCAAAATTTTGTTATAAGTATTTTTACTAGTAGTTTTTACAAGTTTTTTCAAGTTTTTTCAGTTTTCAGTTTTTGTTTTACAAGTTTTTTATAACTTTCAATTTTCTACAAGTTTTTTTATACAGTTCAATTTTATAACTTTTTATAAGAAAACGTAGTCGGAAAATTTTTGAGGCTCAGATTCGAAGGTTGCAAAGTGAGTTTTTATCTCACTTTACCGTCCATTCGGTTTAGGTTATCATCATCGCTTCGGAAAATTTTAAGGCTCAAAAATCATCATCGCCTCGGAAAAATTTAAAGCTCAAATTCTAAGGTTGCAAAGTGAGATAAAAATCTCACTTTACCGTCCATTCGGTTTCGGTTATCATCATCGCCTCACAAGTCACAACAGGTCTCAAAGGGTCATGCCTAACAAAGCACCCCATTTTCTACTAGCCAAGCACAACAAGTCTCAAAACTGCACAAGTCACAACAGGTCTCAGTCTAACCAAGCACGCCATTTTCTACTAGCCAAGAAAACTGCACAAGTCACAGTCTAACCAAGCACCCCAATCAGCACCAACACGTTTTCAATGTGAAAGTGGTAAGTAGGATTCCCAAACTGCAAAAGTTCACAAGAAAGTAAACAAGTGCAGGCATTTCAGGCTTATAATGCCACAAGAAAGCAACAACACCAACCAGCAACAAGCAACAACACAAACTAGCAAGAAAGCAACAACACCAACTAGCAAATTCCACCAACCACAACAAGCAACAACACCAATAGCACCAACAAGAAAGCAGAAAACACAAGTGTCACAGTCCACCACAACAAGCAACAACACCACAAGCAACAACACCAACAAGCAACAACAACAACAAGCAACAACACCAAAAACAACCATGTCTAGTTCACCATTTCACACACAAGAGGTAAGGCTCAGATTATTAGCTCTTTATATCATGTTGGCTGCAAATTAGAATGTTGCAAAGTGAGATAGAAACTCACTTTACCGTCCATTCAGTTTTGCCATGCCAAAACTCTTAAGTTTTTTTTTAAAAAAAATCATCATTGCCTTATTTTTTTTTAAATCTGCTTATTTCATTGAAAGTTGCAAATTGAGATAAAACTACTTATTTTATAAAAAGCATCACTTTACCATCCAGTAATGAAACTACATAAGCAAACAGATGGGTGACTCATTAGAGTATCACCTGCAAAACAACACCACAAAAAATAAGTCATTACCACAGAAACATCACCACCAGATGAGATACCAACCCAAACAAGTTTTTAGATCTAACAAGTTTTCACCTCCAGTTTTTAAACAGAAAAGCATCTTTTTTTCAAGATCTAAAAACTTGTTAGATCTAAAAAATTAAGCAACGAAAACGAGAACATCACCACAGATGATATACCAACCCAAACAAGTTTTTAGATATAACAAGTTTTTAGATCAAACAAGTTTTCATCTCAAGTTTTTAAACAGAAAAGCATCTTTTTTTCAAGATCTAAAAACTTGTTACATCTAAAAAAACTAAGCAACGAAAACCAGAACATCACCACAGATGAGATACCAACCCAAAAAAGTGTTTAGATCTTGAAAGTTTTTAGATCAAACAATTTTTTACCTCAAGTTTTTAAACAAAAATCATCTCTTTTTCAAGATCTAAAAACTTGTCAAATCTAAAAAACTAAGCAACGAAAACCACAACATCACCACAGATTCACCACAACATCACTACAACATCACCACAAACAGAGATAAGCAACTAAAAACTTGTTAGATCTAAAAAGTCTTATCAAAGACTGATATTAGTGTGGGAGAAACGAGAGAAGAGAGAGAGTCACACGTTATTTGTGTGTGAGATAGTGAGAGAGAAACAGAGATAAGCAACAGAGAAAAGGCGTACAACTAGCACCCACACAAATGAAACGCTATATCTCCAGCTGTAGATGAGGAGAATTTTATACACCATCCTCCGGTTCTTCCTCATCTTTTGTTACAGCCGTCTCGCGTTGACGAGTACGAGCGAGAGATTGCCGGATTGAAGAGACGCATTTCAGAGTTAGAGTTTCGTGTGGGACATATGGCAGCATCATTGGAGCGACTACGCCTCTGGCATGATTGATCTTAGTTTCTAGTCATATTGTGATTTTGTGACCCATGTATCAACTATTAATCTATAACAAGATTGGTTATTTATGTATTCGAAGCTTCTAATTTTTTGAACAATGATATTACTGATTTATGTTGTGAATAATTATACAAATTCTTTTGGCCAGATGCAACAAGAAAATCTTTTCTTGTGTCGTTGTCGACGGGGACTTATAATTGAAAGAACATCCCAAAAGCCCAAAAGTTGTGGTCAGAAGTATTATGCATGTCCTTTATCAATGGTAAATAATTAAACGTTTGCTTATTTACGTAAATATATCAATAACTTGTTTGTTAAGAATACATTTATTATAATTGTTTCACCATGTGACAGCCAGGGACTGAAGACTATGGGTGTCGATACTTTATGTGGAAGGATGTATTTCAACAAAAGTACTTTGGTCAAGACTCTTCTTCAACGCAGTGCTCAAACTGCGAAACTAAAGATAACACGATCAACATGCTATTGACTTCTGAAATCCTAATTTTAAAATCTTAAAAATTGATTTTTAAACAAAAATACCTTTAATATCAACTCTTTTATTGCGTTTAAATTTGTACTTCAATTTTGTAGCAGTAACTAAAGATGATCATCAGCCTCATAAACATAATCATTGGCCTCAACACCCTCAGCCTAAACCATACCCATCCGTATCATAGTGTTCAAATCATTTAGCATACCCGAACACAACAAACACAATAACAATCGGCTAGAATCCTTTAGATCTAACAAAAAGAATCAAACCCCATTAGATATATCAGTAAACCATCGACAAACACATATCCTTGAGACCAAAAACTGAAACTGGTCGAGAAACCGAGAACCAAGACCTTAAGAAAACGAAACCTAAACACGTGACCACAACTTTAAGATCTGAGAAAGAAAGAAAAAAAAACATTGCAAATAAACAACTCTAAGACAAAAGTAACAAAAAAAAATGAAAATACCTTCGGTTTGGGTTTCTGAAACTCATACCTAAATACTTACGAAGACCCTTAATGTAGATTCAAGTGATGGCGGCTCAAGATTCCGACAACAAGCCGTTGCCAACAGTGGATCTACACGAAACTTCAAAATTTTTATTACAACTCAATTTTAAATAGAACTATACAATGAATACCTTGAAAGACGTAATGAATATACATATTTATATAAAAATGAACCTTAAAAAATTGAAGAATACATAGATCTAAGAAAACTAATAAAGTTACCCCAAAACTTGAAAAAACCTTTAGAGACAGAGTTTCCAATGGTGTTGGCTGTTTCATTGATGATGGGTAACTGGGTATGGAAAAGCCATACCACCATTAACAACAATAAAACCCATCCCACTGAAACCACTTAAACCATTGAAAGATGTTGGCGGTGATGATGTTTTGATGGTGGCGTGGTTGTTTTTTTGTTTAGTATGAGATATGTGTGTTTTAGGTTTAGAGAAAAGAAGTGAAGAGAGAAGAAAGAAAACAAATATATGTTGTGTGTATTTTTTTTGTCTGTGTTTTTGTTGTTTTTAAATGAAGTAGGTTTTGGTGGCTAAATGTTACAGTACAAATTAAGATCGGGATTTGATTTGATTTTAGGCTGGGGATAATGCATGTGAGTGTAGATTTGAGGTTTGGGTAGCTGAATCTTAAATTTAGGTTTGGAGTGAGGTTCGGTTTTAGGTTGTGTTTATTGCTCCTTTATAAGGGAGTATAGATTAATCTCAACAATTATTAAAAGGGTCACATCCTCGACCAGCCAACCTCAACAATTATTCACAAAACTTGACTTGTTTTTCACAAGAGACCAAATGAAACTCTTGATATCATCATACGACACTTGTGTCATTCGACGGTCAAACATCTCTACACCATGGTACCTTTCATCATCAAACTTCGTTATCAAGTGAACACCAAGTCTCTCCAACATAGCAGCAAACTCCCTTTGTCTATCAACTAGTGGGTCCCCACCGTACCCTCTAATCAGACATTTTGGCAACAGTCTGATTTTCTCACTACGAGATTTGTCTAGATCTCGTAATGGGTTACAACACTCGTGGTCTCGGTCACACCCTTCAGGGAGGGAAAGTAACCACACTAAATGAGTTCCACTCAAAGGGAGAATATGGTCATTTACTAGTCGAAGCTCTAATTCAGTGCTTTGACCCCACTAAAAAAGGGTTGGTCCAGGGCCAACCCTACGATCTTGATTGGATTAAGATCAAGATCAAGTGTACGTAAACATGCATTATAGGCTATATTTGCTCCCGCACTATTTCCCATCAAACACACTTTAGAAAAGTCAGCAACCTGAGTCAACCATTCGTCACAACCATTGATTCCTAAAGCCTGATCACGCACCCACAACACCACCTCCACGACATCCTCATACGCCGCAGGGAGGCGGTGTTCAGGTGCAAGACGATACTCAACAGAGATCACCACCACCTGAGACTCAGCAAACACAACTGAGCAAAACTTATGGAAATGGAATGACGTGGCGCTAAAAAAAACAAAGCCGCCACCGTGGAAGTAAATAATGATAGGAAGTTTCTCGGTGGTGGTTTTTGGCAAAGAAACGGGGCGAAAGAGGCGCATAAAGGTTTTGTTAGTAGCATTGAGTGGTATGTCTTTAGATAGAGTGAGTTGGGAATCGGTTGTGAGCTGGGGTATCGCTGGTAAAGATGGAAACGAGGTGAGTCTGGTCACTGATCCATCTAAGTTTTGTTTGATTCTGAAGAACCTTTTAAGATCTGAAGGGTTACTCATGGTTTTGGACAAAAACATAGAAAGACTATTATTGCATCTTTACATAGAGACAGGAGCATGAGGATTAGGTGGTGGATCGTACGAGAGACCACTTCTTGTGAAAACAGCATTGATATGTTCATTTCTTGTTTGGGGTGGACGGTACGTCTTATCATTTGATGGTTTTGGATTGGATTGAGTGTTACTTGGCAATGAACCAGATGGTCTAGAGGAATGTTGGTCAGAAAGTCTGCCAAGCTTGTTTTCAAGATCTTGGATAGATGCTTGATGATTTTTCTGTCCTTGCTCAACTTTGGCTTTGAGATTGAAAAATTAATTTTTGATAAAATCATTTGCGGATTTTTGACCAGCCACGAATTCTCTCATGGTTTTTTCGAATTTGGTTTCTTCTGTCTTTTTGTCGGAATTTTGGTGTGGTGGATCGTCAGTTCGTGGTTGAGAATCACGGTTGTCATCCCTTGGTCGGCGATCTTGCCAATTTCCAAAATTTCGACCGTAATAGTTACTACGATATCCTCCTCCACGGTATCCTCCTTGAGTGTAATTTGCTTCTCCTTCTTTCGGTCCACCCATAGGTTTATCGTCGCACTCGGACGATGGGTGATTTCCTCCACAATTGTTGCAACCGTCTCGCATTTCCTTTATTTCATCTTTGATATCTTTGTACTGCGAGTCGATTTTTGAGGTTAACGCTTCCATCTTCTCCATGAGTTTTGAGGTATCGGTGTTTTCGACAAAAGCAACAGTTTTTCGGAGAGGTTTGGTTTTGGAATCTTTGGACCAATCAAGTTTGAGAAGTACTCGATCTTCGAGCAATTGATGTGCATCATTGGGAGTTTTATAGAGAAAAATTCCTCCAGCATCAAGGATGCCTTGAGAGATTTCATCTAGTCCATGGTAAAAGATTTGGATAATGGTTCCTTTTGATAATCCATGTCCATGACAACTACGAAGCAAATCTTTCATTCGAAGCCAAGCTTCGACAAGTGATTCGTTTGGGTTTTGGTTGAAAGCACGAATTTCTCCCATTAATCGATCAAACATGGCAGGTGGAAAGAATCGGCTCACAAAAGCTTGCCTCATCTCCTCCCAAGTATTGATGATTCCTGGGGTTAATTCGTTGTACCATATTTTAGCATCTCCGGCGAGTGATGATGGGAAAAGTTTGAGTTTAATGGCATTGACATCGGTGTCGCCATAACGGAACATGCCACAAATTTCGATGAATTCGGCAATGTGCTTATGCGGATCGGCCCGCGCACGGCCATCGAATTGTCGGTCTTTGATCATCGAAAGGTGGTGTCCCTTCACGGTGAAGTTGTCACCAAGGTTAATAGCAACAATAGCACTTTCGGGGGTTGGTGCTACGGTTCGGTTGGTTCCCCACATGGGTTGATCGTCCGCCATGGGAAAAGGTAAATTGGTGAAAGGATTGTAAACAACTTTGGCTTCAATGAGGTTATCAAATGGTGGGTTTGGTACTCTTGGTATACGATTTTCCAATGGTATGAAACGTGTTCTCCTTCTTCTTCGAATCAATCGTTCGGGATTGGTAAGAGGTGTAATTGGTTCTATTCCCGCTGCTCGAGTGTTCATACAATGTCCTAGAGAATCCAGGCAATATCTAAACACACGGACAAACAACGAAAATGGTTTCTATGGAACAGAGAAGGTAACCGGATCGGTTGCGGGATGCGACCGATCGGTTAGACCAGTTGAGTGAGGATTAAAATTGTAACCGATTCGGTTGAGGTGCAACCGGATCCGGTTAAGGTTTCTGAGAACTTTTTTTTTTTTTTTTTTTTTTTTTTTTTTTTTTTTTTTTGGATTGACTGAAGGAAATTCGAAAACTTGTTGAAACACAATCAAATCCCCGACAACGGCGCCAAAAACTTGATGTGCCCGGTTGGTGCAAGTTTTAAATTTATAAAAGGTGAATTACCAATATTACCAATAACACATACGAGCAAGTATACTCGTCCGTTATAGCAAGATTATGAAGGTAAGTCGGGATCGTTCGCAGGGATTTGAGTGAATCTAAACACAAGTTTGAATTAACGGAGTCTATCCAAAACATATAACAAAGCAAATAGATATAATGAAATTCAGATGATTAAAAACCACACTTGCTTAAACTAGCTTCATATCATAGATTAATGTGATTGTGTTAACCTCTTAACATGTTGGTTGTGATAATTAGTTGAAAACTAATCTATTGTTCTTACAAGTTAAACCTTCGTCAAGATTTTAGTTCATAAAAACAAGCTTTAAGTTTAACCAATCAATTCAAGATCAATTCAAGTTTCATAAGTTTACCTATATAAACTTAAACACAAAAACATCCACTTGTTCATCAAATTGCTTAAGAAATGGTCAATACAAAAGGTAACCGATCATAGACAAAAGGCTACAATTGATTCTCAACAACTAATCTTACGACCATTTAGATGTTTCCAACCAATCCAATTTGATAATCAAAAAGTGTTTCTATTACAACCACACCTTAGTTCCTTTGTGTAATCAAGAATAATGGGTAAAAACAATCATCCATAGACAAAATGATTATGACTAGTTGAATAACACGAAGTTCTTTCGACCCCAACGATTATTATCAATCAGCCAAACTTGATTAACAAATGTCACTATGAAACTTTAGCACGATTGGGTCTTAGAATTAACTTGAAATTGAATTAAAACATGTTAACACAATCACTAACTAATCATATGGTAATCAACATCATTTAAGCAAGTGTATAAAGAAACTAGCCACTCATAGCAAACATGAACATAAACTCATAACTTTGATCATTAGAAAACATGATTAAAAGTCTTACAATGCTTGGAATAAGATTACAAATGATGAAGTAATGATTCCCAAAGGATCGTGGTGGACTTCTTGGTGTTTTGGCCTCCAAATGTGGAACTTCTGGAACTCCAAACTTCTCTGGATTTCTAAGGACGAATTTTAAGAGCTTAAGGCTTGGTTTGATGAGTAGAGAGATTTGTAATTGAAGTGTGTCTCATATGCTCACAATTAGCCTCTATTTATACTAATTCCAAGGCCTAGGGTGTTAAATGCTTAACTTGGCCTCCAAGGAGTAAGGAAGGGACTAGAATACACCAAGAGAAAGACCTAGAATCGTTTGGATGCAAAGGGGAAGCTCAGTGATGAAGATTTGGCAACTACAGTTTCTCCAACCGGATCGGTCATATGACCAACCGATCCGGCTGGTCTTCAATAGCAACAAGCGGACCGATCCGGTTGCGGGTTGCGACCGATCGGTTGGCTATGGTAAAAACACTTATTCTGACCAACTTCCGACCGATCCGGTTGAGGGTGTAACCGGATCCGGTTGGATCTTCTGAGATACAAAACTTGATCTTTATCTTCACTATGTCTTGTAGAACTTGGTTCTTCAATCACTAAGGTCTTCAAAGGTCCTTGAGATTTAGATTTACTGAAACGGGAATCTTCGATTTGTTGCATATTTCTACATTTTCCTCCATTTCCCTGCACTTGGTTATAAACACTCGACAAACATCTCTAGATACGATTAAGTACTAAAATCACGCAAATATAACCAAATAACAGATATAAAAATACACATAACGCTACTAAAAACATGCACAATCTGAGCGTTATCAAAGAGAGACAAAGGTTTTATTTGTCTCAAGTGACGTTTTTTTTATCTCAGAAAGAGATAAGGAATAAAAAAGAGGCGCATCACTTACTAGGGCAACAAAGAAAGGATAAAAAAAAGGCATCGGATTACACTATCAACCCACCAGGTTTAAAATTTATACAAAACCACCCTTCCATTTATGTTTTTTGTTATATAGTATATACATATAAAGTCTTTTTATATATATTGTATAGTTTCATTTTAGATAAGTTATTTTGTCGAGGTTTAGAAATATAATAACCTAAGTACTCATACTACTTATTATATTAATTAAGAATAATTTTTAAGGAGTAATTAACCTTAGGTTGTTCAAGTTTTAATATAAAATCTCCGAGGATAGTTTTTGGATTAAAAAAACTAGTCCCGTAAAGCTTTTATAGCCAATAAGGCAAAATAAAATTAAAAAAAAAAAAAAAGTCGCTAGATATAAAAATTTCGACACACCTAGTGTTAAAAGGTTTTTTTGGAGATTTTTGTCAATATCCTTAAGATATGACGAAAGGAAGTGGAAATAAGGAAATTAGTACAATTAGTACACCTCAATTCCAATGCCCAATCCTAAAACCCGAGAATTACTCATTATGGGCAATTCGAATACAAATCATTCTCGAAGCGAATAGTTTATGGGAAACAATAAAGCCATCTGAGATGACTCAACCCGATAAGAAAAAAGATAAAACCGCTATTGCTTTCCTTTATCAAGCCTTACCCGAGGAGCAATGACTTCAAATAACAAAGCACAAAACCGCGAAAGATATTTGGAATGCTTTGAAAACTAGACATGTTGGCGAAGACAGAGTTCAACAAGCAAGACTACAAACACTCGAATCTGATTTTGAGATGTTACATATGAAGGAAGATGAGACAATCGACACGTTCGCTACAAAACTAACAACACTCGTAAACAAAGCCGTTAGTCTAGGACACACTATTGAAGATCAAACCTTAGTACGGAAACTATTAAATGTTGTACCCGATAGGTATCTGCAAATAATTGCATCAATAGAGCAATATTCTGATCTAAGTGAAATGACGATGGAAGAAGCAATTGGGAGACTCAAGACGTACGAGGAAAGAATAAAGTTTAAGAAGAATAACGACAATAACGATCAAGATAAGTTATTGTTTACACATCACAACAATAACATTACTCACAGAAAACACTGTGAAAAATGTGGACAAGATTTGTTGCGAGGCCAAGAAAATAATTTGAAGAAAGAATCAAACAGTAACTCAAATAAATTTACTCATGATAAGAGTAAGGTGCTGTGTTTTAGATGCAAGGAGTATGGCATTTTGCAAACAAATGTCCATCAAAGAAAGAAGAACAATGCAATCTCATTGAAGAAGACTTATAACCAACATTACTTATGGCAACTGTTGAAGAAGCACCAGAAAAATATGATCAACTTGGACTTAAGGAAGATCACAACAATGAAGGTGGAAATAACCAGAAAAATATGATCAGCCTGTAATTAAGGAAGATCACAACAACGAAGGTGGAAATAACCAAAAAAATATGATCAACCTGAACTTAAGGAAGATCACAACAATGAAGGTCGAAATAACCAGAAAAAATATGATCAACATGGACATAATGAAGATCACATCATTAAAGGTGGAAGTAACCGAAGGAAAATTGATCTACCTGGATATAAGGATGATCACAAGCACTACAAGAAATTAAAACAGTAGTAGCTCAGATGGTGGATTTAACCAGAAGATGACAACAATGAAGGTCGAAATAACCAGAAAAAATATGATCAACATGGACATAATGAAGATCACATCATTAAAGGTGGAAGTAACCGAAAGAAAATTGATCTACCTGGATATAAGAATGATCACAAGCACTACAAGAAATTAAAACAATAGTACCTCAGATGGTGGATTTAACCAGAAGATGAATCAAGAAGACTTAAAAACCTACGTCGCAACGATTGTGTTTAAAGGGGAGAATATCGGGTTAATCCCAATCTCACAAGTCAAACCAAAAAGTCAAGCCAGAAGGAAAAGTCAAACCGGATCAAAAAGTCGGATTACAATGAACCAACACAACGTTTCACTTGTACCATTTCATTATGTATATATACTTAAAAACTTATGTATGAACAAAATGTAAGACAGATTTATAGAAATAAAATTTATTTAATTATTTTGGTATATCTTGAATTTAGATCTATAGAAAAACGGGCCAACAAAGTTTTAATTTTTTATTACCAAATCGTATAAATGAGCCGAGCTCGAACCAAGCATGAGCTTATATAACATACCATGAGCCGAGCTCGAGCTTGAGCTTTATAAAACTTAAATGAGGCGACAGCTCATTTCCGCCCATAAATAGGGGGTAACACGTTAATTCATTCTTGAAATGTACTTGTTCCACTTTTTATGAGGAATACTTAAAGACCGATCAGATCAAAGTTCAATTCCTTAACTTTATTTATGCTTCAAGTTGTGTGTCCAGTAAGAGAAACCAAAAAGATGATAGTATCACTTTATATTTATAATGAAACTTCCGATACATATAAACGTTACTGAAGATCTATCTTAATGTAAATCAATCACAAAGTTACCAAAAAGAACCACACGTTCAACAAGCCAATTTCAAATTTCCAACAATTATTCACAAACTTGACATCTTCTTCTCAAAAGAGCTAATGGAACTCTTGATATCATCATACAACACTTTTTCCTTTTGGGGGTCAAAGAACTCTACAATATGGTACCCTTCATCATCAAATTTCTTTATCACTTGAACACCACGCACATGCTTCTAACATATTTGAAAATGCTCTTTGCCTATCAACTAGCGGGTCGCCGTTATAACCTATTACTAGACATTTCGGTAGCTGTGTGATTTTTCCATTACGAGACATATTATTATCTTGTAATGGGTTAGAGTACTCGTGGTCTCTGTCACAACCTTCAGGCAGTGCAAGAGACCACATGACATGATTTGCATGCAAAGGTAGAATACGATCATTTGCTAGTCGAAGCTCAGATTGAGTACTTTCGACCCCACCAAAATATATTTGGTTCATTATAAGCCCTGCGATCTTGATCGGATAAAGATCAAGATCAAGGGCTCGTAAACCTGCATTATACACTATATTTCCTCCTGAACCGCTTCCCATCAAAAACACTCTAGAAAAGTCAACGAGCTCACTCAACCAATCATCACAACCATTGATCCCTAAAGCCTGATCACGCACCCACAACAACGCCTCCATGGCATCATCATACGCTGCAGGGAGGCGGTGTTCAGGTGCAAGGCGATACTCAACAGATATTACCACTGCGGGTGTATGAGCAGACACCGTGGAACAAAATTTATGGAAGGTAAATGAGGTGGCACTATAGAAGACAAAACCACCACCATGGAAGTAAATGATGATGGGGAGATTTGCATTCGTGGTTTTTGGCTGTGAGATAGGAAAGAAAAGGCGTAGGAAGGTTTTGTTGGTGGGATTGAGTGGTATGTCTTTAGTGTTGGAATTATATAACATGACATTCAAATAGATAACCACAAAACATCAAAGTAATCAAGCGGAAGCGTATAGGATGTATTAACGAATAATTAATTAACATAAAAGAATATGCGTACCTTTTCTTGATTCAAGCCGAACAAGAATCAAATCCACAAACTAGCAACGGATGAACCATAATTTGATTTAATTAGGATTATATGAATTACCCCTTACCTTTTTGTAATTCAATCCAAGATAATAACAATAGTGTGTTATTACTATGTTCTTGTACACACGTACTAAACCGAATTAAAGTAATGCTAGTTTTTATCAAACAAATAACTTTGTTTGTGGAAAAAGAGTGTGTCGACACCTTAGGGTGTTCGACCGGTTTTAAGGACAAGAAACACACACAAAACAATTTTAGGGTTTAGCTTATGAGCACAAGAGATGAAAAAATAAAACCCCAAGCCTTGTTTATATACCCAAGCAAACTTGGTGAACAAGTTGGTTTTTCTTTCCTTGTTTTGTGTCCCTAGGCCGATCGGTTAAGGAGTCCCCAAAGGGATTCCGGAACCTTCCCAACTTTTGCAATTTAGTCCTTTTCCATAAACATTTAACGACCGTTAGTCCATTACAATAATTACTTAACGTCAGTTAGTTATTTCGTTTAATAAATAAATAAATACAACATTTATATTTAATTATTAACTTTAAATTCTCATACGTAAAGTGTGCAATCCCATAGTCTCGAGTTCGATCCTAACTCACGTCTACTAATTTATATCTATAAAACTAACAGCTCCCACTTGGATATATCTTAATAGAGTGATCACATCGGTTAGCGTCTAGCAACACTTCGATGCCTCTAGTACGAATCGAGTAAGGCTCCTGGAAAATCTTTTAATGATTTCTCATTATTATTATCCTTTTGTTTCTAATACCACGTTAAATAAAGATATGGAATTAAGTCATTCTTTATATAACTATTCTGTTTCTCGTTGTTAAGTGATTGACCAAGATTACCGAATCATCTAAACATATTTAGGGGAGATTTGGGTGCGGCCGCACAAACATCTTGTCAACCCTACGAGGGGCCCAACAGTATTAAACTCGAAATAAATTTGAAGGAACAAATTCTATATTGACTACAAGAATAACCCACAAACTTTGTAACATTTCTGAAAACAACCCTTATAACTACCAGTTACGTATAGCGTTAAGTTGCTTCACAGAAATGCACTACATTCATGACACTTATCTTGTATCTCAAGTCTGAGGATAACTATTCATAATTTACTTATAACAATATCCACAAAGTAAATTATGTAGTTGGGATAAGTCCTATATTCAATTCATTGAATATCATCTGAAATTGGTATGCATTCTCATCAATATACTTTCAAGTATATTCTACCATATCTCTCAGATTTGTCTTCATTTAATGATACTCCCATATCATTAATCGACAATGGACATTTAAAATAACTTAGTTATTTACGGATTAAACATGCAAATATAGGACAACAATATTATAAATGAAAATAAACATAATCCAAACTTTATTTCATCAAAATAATAAATGTTTTACAATATCCTTTATCCAAATACTAATCACAGTTATGCATGAAACTATTAGCTAAACGAAGTCCAATTCCATTGGCAAGTCCTACAAGCTTGTCTTTAGCTAAAGCCTTAGTGAACGGATCAGCTAAGTTATCATCTGTGTGAACTTTCAGTAGATTTATTTCACCTTCCTGGACTTGTTCCCGAACATAGTGATACTTCCGTAGGAAATTTCTGGTGCCCTTCATGACTCCAGGTTCATTGGCAAATATGATTGCAGCAGAATTGTCACAATACATATCAATAGGCGATTCAATTTAAGGCATAACACCAAGCCCTGAAATGAATTTCCTAATCCAAACAGCCTCCATTGCAGCTTCCGAAGCAGCTATGTATTCGGATTCTGTCGCAGACATCGCAATCGTACTCTGCTTCTTGCTCTTCCAGTCAACTGCTCCTCCATTGATGACAAAGACATAACCCGTCTGAGACTTCGTATCATCTTTATCACATTGCCAGGACGCATCACAGTAACCTGTAACACCAAGCTCTGTGTCTGGATTTCCACCATACACCAAAAACATATCTTTAGTATTTCTAAGATACTTTAGAATATGCTTAACAACAATCCAGTGAAGTTCACCCGGATTTTGTTGATATCGACTGGTCATGTTTTGAGCGAACGCTACATCTGGCCTTGTGCATCTCACAACACACATAATAGATCCTACAGCCGAAGCATAAGGAACTTTCTGCATGCGTGCCACCTCAGCAGGTGTTGAAGCACACATATCGCTACATAAGCCATGCTTTACTTCCATCGGCAAATATCCTTTCTTGGAATTTTTCATATTGAATCTCTTCAATATTTTATCAATGTAAGCGCTTTGACTTAAACCAATTAACCGCTTTGACCTATCTCGGTAGATTTTGATCCCCAGAATATATGCAGCTTCTCCTAAATCCTTCATGGAAAAACACTTCCCAAGATATGCCTTAACATTTTGCAAACTTGGAATGTCTTTTCCCATAATTAATATGTCATCGACATAAAGAATTAGGAAAATTACATTACTCCCACTAACTTTGTGATATACACATGGCTCATCAAGATTTTGAATAAATCCATACCTTTTGATTTCTTCATCAAATCTTTTATTCCATTGCCTTGATGCTTGCTTCAATCCATAAATGGACCTTTGAAGTTTGCATACACGGTTTGGAAATTGTGGATTCACGAACCCCTCAGGTTGCTTCATATAGATATCTTCATCTAAGCGACCATTTAAGAAGGCGGTTTTGACATCCATTTGCCATATCTCATAGTCATAGTATGCCGCTATAGCTATGAGAATTCTAATAGCTCTAATGTCAGCTACAGGAGAAAAGGTCTCCTCGTAATCTATGCCATAAGTTTGAGTAAAACCTTGCGCAACTAGACGAGCTTTATAGACGTGTACATTGCCATCCATGTCAGTCTTAATCTTATAGAGCCACTTACTTCCAACCACCATGGCGTTTGGAGGTAAGTCAACCTCTATCCAGACTTCATTTTCTCTCATGGATTGCATTTCCCCATTCATTGCAACCTGCCATTTTGCCTTGTCAGGACTTGCCATGGCAGCTTTATAACTAGTAGGCTCTCCAAGATCTCCTAACATAGTTTCCTCAACCTCTACGTTAAGACATAGACGTTCAGGTGCACGTATATTCCTTACGGATCTACGAACGGGAATCACTTCAACTTCTGGTGGAGGACCCAGACTATCAGGCTCTACCGGAAGTACGTTAGTGTTTTCAGAAGGTAATGCATCTTCTTGATCATCTTCCAGATCATAAACTCTCCCACTGAATTCTTGAGATACGAGATCTCTTTCAAGAAAATCTCCATACCTAGCAACAATTACTTTATTTTCAGTTGGATAGTAAAAGTAGTAACCCATAGTTTCCTTAGGGTATCCTACGAAGATACACTTTACAGATCTTTGTTGGAGTTTATCTGCTGAGTCACGTCTAACATACACCTCGCAACCCCAGACCTTTAAATAAGACAGGTTAAGAGCTTTACCATGCCATATTTCATATGGTGTCTGATTGGTCCAAACCGTCAAGTTTATCACACAAGCTAACCACTTGTAAATGGTCAACCGTAATAAACTTCAAACAGCTCAGAACCAATGCAATAAAGTCCAGGAGAGTTTAGCGTTTTCCCCAGGTCGTTAAGTCCCAACGAGGTGTGAAAACTGTAATACAACGAATCTGTGATCGGGTGATATTGAATGGAAAAGGTTTGTGATTTGGAATATTTATACCTAAAGGAAAAAGTTTGTAAAGTACAGGGGCTTAAATGCAAATTAAAGAAAATTAAAAAGATAAAATATATTAAATAAACGCTATCACTATTTTTAAAATGATGTTTTTCTTGATTTATAAAACAAAATAACTTAAATAAACTATTTTAATTAAAACGTAAACCTAAATTACCTAAAAACGTGACCTAGAATGAAAACGCACGTTATATGTAAAAATTACGCGAGTGCGCAAGTAAAAACGTAAAATTTGTGAAATAAAAGTCCTACGAGTGTAAAAACAATTTTCCTACATTCTAATTGACTAAAAATAATTTTAGGAAAAAGCCGGGTATTTTTTCGACTTTTATTTTATTTATTACGAATTAAAAACTATTTTAAACAAATTAATTAATTAAAAATACTGAACAACTTTGGAAAAATATGGAAAAATCACAAAAACTACTTTGGTGTATACTGGTCCTAGGAAAATTGAAAAACGTGGTGAGTGCTTTATGAAATAAGCTGAAAATAAGCCTACAAGTGCTTAAGGTGAAAACTGCCAAATGCCCTTAAGGTATTAATTGTGCAAAGTTAAACACAAAGAAGACCCAAGGGCAGTTGGTTGGGGGAAGTCTGCTGTGTGCGTGGTCTGGTAACCAGGAGGTCACATGTTCGAATCTGTGCACCTCCTTTTTGGTCTTTATTTTTTCTTTTTGATTTTTCAGCTTTAGCACATCAGACAAAAGAACAAAATAAAACTTTTTACAAAAACTAAACTTACCAAAACTTCAAAATAAGCTGTGTAAACTGCTTATTCACAGCAGAAACAGTTGGAGGACTGTTTGGCTATGATTTGCCCTTAGGGGCTGTTTGGACATCTATGCGGCAGATTCAAGTTTTTGCAAAATGGGTAAAATTTGGATTTTGACCAAAGGAAGTTTAACACCAGATTATAACTTGTAAACTAACCTAATTGGAACTAACTTAAAGTGACGCTATCACTAGAATGGGCCTAAACTAACTCCTAACCTGTTATGCTAATCTAAACAGTTAAGCGCTAAGGTTTTTCGAGAACTCACTAAAAATGGTTTAAACTAATTGAAACCACTAAATTTTATTTCTAAACTAGTTAATAAACTAAATTAAGGCTAATCCAAATTCGAACTTGGGACAACAACGGATTTTGGCCAAAAACAATCTCTAATGCCAAACACTCCTTTTTGTTTCTTAAGGGCAAGTATAAGCAGTTACGAGTGAGAGTTAAGCTAGCATTTAAACTGGAGAACTACACTAAGCTAAAGGAACAGCAAAAAAAAAATCACTTTAAAATGGGAAATAAGTATTTAGGCAAATGTTCTAAACTAGGGAGATCTTAAGCTAAAAGTGGTAAAATAAGCACTCGAATGATTCAAATAAGCTGAGATAGGCTAAGATTACACTAAACCCAAACTAACTAAACTATAAAGCAGATAAAAACATAAATAAGCTAAGAATAAGTCCTAATTAAACACTGACCAAGGATGATGGCTGCAGTAGTGAGACAGCAGACTAGCAGGTTAGGGGAGCTGTTTGAGGGCAATGTTGAGCTACCAAACCAACTCCAAATCCTGAAATAGGCTATCACAGGCAAAACTTATGTGTCCAGGAGTTAAAAGAAACACTTTTTGAATAGTGATAAGCTTATCACAAGCTTATACAAAGCTATCCAAGGGGCTGTTTTGAGGTAAAATTAAGCATCTAAACTAATTCCAAATTCTAAAACAAGGTAAAAAATAGACTACATATATTGAGGATTGCAAAAAGCTATAAATGAGCTCAAATGAAGCTAATTAAGAGCTTCTAAGGAGCTGTGGAAGGTGGTCAGAGGGGACAGTGCTGGACATAAACCAAAGTTAACAGATTCTACTCTAACAGCTATCAAACTCTGAAAACAGCTTAAAACTACTTCCAATAACATCAAACATGCTAAGAAAAACTATGATTGAGGTCCAAAATGGGTCGAAACCAAGGTTTAACCCAGAAAAGTCCAATACTACACACTCCCTAAGGGGCAGAAAGGTGTGAAAACAATTTTTTTGAACCCAAGAAACTTTAAGACAAATAATTTGTAAGCATAACCACAAGCTCAAAGGAGCTTTTACAAACTTACAACTTGTTTGATCAAATTTGAAGCAAGGTTTTACGACAGTAAGAAAAATAACATCATAAAATTTAAAAACTGGAATTAGAACTGTAAATAGATTGCATTAACTGAAATGAAGAGTACAACTCAATTAAAATGACAATGAAGTAAATGGTACTAGAACATCCAAAATTCCAGACCAAGACTAAAAGCTAATTTAAAACTAAAAGCTAAGAACTAGCTAAGAACTAACTTCTTCATATGGCTACAAGCTTTTATACTACTACTACTACTTGATGTCTTCATCTCTTTCTTTCTCTTTTATACAAAGTTGCTCTGAACCTTTTCTGGCCATTAGATTGGTCAAAGTTGATCTCAGCCATTGATTCTACTTTTGGCGCCAAAATTTCACAACTGGGTCTGGTAGCGTATTTTAGGGAAGAAGCATTTATTGTTTCTTGGATTGGTGTGGAGGTGGAGGAACAGCTGGGGAAGAGTGGGTAAGTGAGGTGGAAGGTAGTGGGTAGAATACCAGGTGGTTTGGCAGTGAGGGAGGGGAAGGGATAAAGGGAGAGGTTTTATTTTAAAACCGTGGGTTGGTTTTGTTGGTAATTGGGTAGTTAGGTTTAAGCTTATTGGACTTGGATTTAATATGGAGCCATGGTGTAGTTTAGGGACCTAAGGTGTACAATTCGAAACTCCAGGGGCCAAAAATGTAATTTCTGAAAATGTAGTGACCACTCATGTAATTTCTGAAAAATAATCCAAGGGTCATATCTGACAATCTCAAATAATAAAAGGACCATATTTGCCAAATTCGAAACTCCGAGGACTAAACTTGCAATTATCCAAATTTTTTGAAATTTTTCACCAAAGGACTAATTATGACAACTTATGATTTCAAAAGGACCTTTGGTGACTTTTCTTTTGAAATAAGTGCTCAGGGACTATTTCTGACAATTTTTGAAACTTGGGGGACTGAAACTGCCAATTATGCAAACTTAGCTCATTTTTCATCTGATTTTAAACATTTTGCATCTGAAACATATAAAATGCAATTTTGAGATATTTTCAGTATTTTTATGCATTTCTGAGCATTTTTAAACGTTTTGCAGTTCAGATTTAACCAAAAATGATGAGTATTTACACACTCATCAGTGTCTTATCAACCTTCTTTGTGGGAACCATATTTAGAATACGAACAGCAGATTCTAAAGCATAATCCCAAAAGGATAAAGGTAGAGTGGTAAGATTAAACATAGATCGTATCATGTCCAACAATGTACGATTTCTTCTCTCAGATACACCATTTTGTTGTGGAGTATATGGAGAAGTGAGATTCTGGACAATTCCATTCTCAGCTAAGTAATCTTTAAACTCTTGGCTTAGATACTCGCCTCCTCTATCGGATCGAAGAGCTTTAATCTTCTGTTGGAATCACTCCTAAACAGTATTTCAAGTATTTATATTTCATATGTAATAGGTAGCTTTATTATGGCCTTTATGTTTGTTTAAGGTCAAGCTTATGTAGAAGGCCCATAAGCTTAGGCCCAAGCCCACATAAGAAAGGATGGGAACTAGGAGTGTTGCCCTAGCTTCCCTCCTATAAATACTCTTGTAAACCCTCATTTGAGGGTTGGTTGTTCAAGTTATTCTCTTCACATACACTCTTTCTTAAACCGTATTATTGTTAACGTGTGTTTGTGTGTGTAGCTTGTTCATCCGCCTTCATCTCTTTCTCTATAACTTGTGTTTGTAAAACTAGTGACCTAACAGTGGTATCAATCGCCAAATAGTTGGGTGTACTCGTTTGTTTTTGAAGTTTTTGATTTTGGGTCTTACGCGTAAGGTTAACGCATTCTTTAGCTCTTTTAAAAACTTGTTTTTTGCACTTTTTAATCCAAGATTCTTGTACTTTCAACGTTTTAAGGTGTTTAAATACTTGTTTTTGGCAAAAAGTTTCAAACTTTATGCGTGGATCATTGTTTTTGAACTAGTTTCTATTCGTGTGTGTATTTCTACGCATAACTGTTTTGAGTGCTTTGGATCATCAAGTTTCACACTTTTGTGTTATTTTGGTGTTATTGAAGCTATTTCATCACACAAAAACTGGTTTAGAAACAACTTTGGGCAAAATCAAAATTACGAGTAATCCTACGCGTATCAAAACCCTAAAATTACGCGTAAGATTTTCCTTGGTTTGATCTTCAATTTTCTGGTTTATTCCGTGTTTTCTTACTTGGATAAGTCTAAAAATACGTCGACTTTGGATATCTTTTGCACTGTGAAGTGTAAAAGATCATTTGGACAAAAACCCTAAAATTACGCATAAGCATAAGCTTACGCGTAGAAATTCTACGCATAAGATTCACTTTACGCGTAAACTTAGTTCTACGCATAAGGTAATCCTACGCCTAACTTTCTACGCCTAACTTTTGTCTACGCCTAACTTTAGTGCTTTTATCCTACTTACGCGTAAGCTAAAACCTACGCGTAACTCCTCATTGTTACGCGTAACTTTTGGTGTTTTTACGCATAAGTGCTACTTGGTTTCTTGTCTTTTCTACGCCTAAGGACACTTCATCAACAAAGGTTCATTCGACTACAAAGATCCATTTTTACCACACAAGTTTATCATCATGTCTCAACCACCATACTCTAACTATTTCCCTCACACTTATAATCATCAACAACAACAACAATTAACTCCACAACATCAACAATGGAATCAACAACAAGCTATTTATCAACAACAATTTAATCAGCAACATACTCCACAACTTGGTGCAATTCCACAACCACAAATGGTTCAACCACCACCAAGCCTTCAATTTCAAACATACACAACTGATTTCAATCAACATCCATCACGGACCACTATGAAGGAACCCACTTGGTTTGCAAAGATGTGTGAAGCTTTAAGCAGCCAACAATCAATTCATGAAGCTGGATCACTTGATAGACCTCCAATGCTCACTCCAGGAAACTACGATCAATGGGTGATAAGGTTCTTTAGGTTTTGTGATCTAAAGAAGCCACATGGAAAGTTCTTAAAGAAGGTTATCTTGGAAGGTCCATTTGAGATGCCTACTGTCATTGTACCCGGAGATCCAACTGCTGTTCCACTAAGAGATGAACAAACCAACATTGCTACTGTTGCAGATTTAAATCCTACAGAACTTCTACACTATGAAGCTGATGAACTTGCAATGGAATACATCCTCTTAGGATTACCAAACCCAATTCTTCGTAGTGTTGATGCTCAAAAGACTGCACAAAAAATGTGGGATCATATTCGTCTTCTTATGGAAGGATCTGTACTCAATCAGGAGGATTTGGAATCCAAAATTTACTTGGCTTATGAACACTTCATTATTGAACCTGGAGAGAAACTAGAGTCCTATCATCATCGATTTTCAGACATCATCAATGATTTGGATAAACACAACATCATCATGCCAAGAATTGCAGTGAATACTAAGTTCCTGAGTAGTCTTGGTCCTGAATGGGAGAAGTATGTCATCTTTCTCCGTCAAGTGAAGAATATGCATCATTCTACTTATGGACTGTTGTACGATTACTTGAAGCCTCATGAAAAGGAAGTTGATCGGGAAAGGATTCTCCGTGCTCAACTTGCTAAACAGTCACATCCGGATAATCAACAACTTGCCTTGTATGCTCAACAGAATTATCCCTCTCAACCAGCAACTCAACCAACTGCTTCAAACACACCTTCACAGCCACAACCTCAACAAAATCAATTGGTTCCATACAGCAACAATGCTCAAGCATATGACAGTGAAGCGACTGAGGAAACAGATCCGTTTGAAGCATTGCAACAAGGATTTGTGATGATTGCTAATGCTTTTGGCCGTTACACCAACAAATCCAACAATCGTATTCGTTCCTCATCTAACACACGGACTCAAGCTGTTGTGAACAATGGACGTGTTGAAGTTCAGAATCGTGATTATGGTCGTCAGATGGGCGGTGGTCAAGGGTTTAATGCTGTGGGTAGGAATAACAACAAAGCTCAAGTGGTGGAACAGGGAAATGCTCAGAATCGGTTAAATGGTCTTCGATGCTACAACTGCAATGAGAAGGGACACCTGGCTAATGCATGCCCAAAGCCAAGGACTAGGGGCAGTGCTTATTTCAAAGAGGCTTTACTTTTGGCTCTTAAGGATGAAGCTGGTGGATCTCTCACAGACAAAGAACAGAGCTTTATGGTAGATGCAGACTCGGATGATGATATGGAGGACTTGCAGGCCAATGCAGCTGTTATGTTGATGGCTAATATGCAAGAGTTACACATGAGTGAAACAGGCCCAGTGTATGACACTGATGGCTTGTCTCAGGTACCCGAACAAACCATCATCATATCTGAACTAATATCTACATCAAAATCTGAATCAGGCACGGCTCAAAATGTTCAAAATGAGTCATCTACATCTCATTCTGACGATTTTCAAATAAACCCCGTAGTTACATTTGACGATCCAGATGACCTTATGGTTTCCCTTGATAATCAAATTGACTCCGTGGTTATACTTGATGATCTACATAATGATCATGTTGTGACTCACGTTGAACAAGATGAACCTTTGCCCCATCCAGATCTTGTTCTGTTACTTAAAGACCAACAATCCAAAATTGCTGAATGTGTTGCATTAAATCAGTCCTTAAAAAGTAAAAATGCACTGTTAACCAAGGATTTTGAATGTTTACAAATGCAACTCAACTTTTTCAAAACTCAAGACAACCGTGAAAAAGGTTTTGAAGCCGCTTTTGCAAAATCTCATCAAAATGAAAAATATTTAGAGAGACAGATGCGTGATCTAGCCGCCTCGAAGAATGCTTTGTTGTCTGAATTAGAACAACTGAAACACGAACATAAAAAGCAAATTAACGCTCTCACCTTGCAAAATCAAAAAGCTAAGGCTGAGTTGTTGACTTGTCAAAAACAGTTCTCCGCATACAAAAAGCATTCAACGAATCGGGTAGATGACCTTCTTGAAGAAATTATCGACTTGCAAAACAAACTTAAAGAGTTTAAAACTGTTGTTTATAAACATGGTGAATCAGTAACAGCTATTGAAAAGTTTACCTTAAAACCCAATCCAAAAGGATATGGAAAAAATCTAGCTGATTACAAACCAAAGCTTTCACTAAAAACATTCAAACCAACTCCTGAAGTTTCCAGTGCAGAATACAAAATTGATAATACTGTCATGAGTGTTGTTGAATATCATCGTCAAGAGGAATTAGATGCAGAAGACGAGAGTCGATCTAAATTAAAAACCGTTGTTTACAACAAACCTTTTAATTATAAAAACGCGGTCACTTTCGTCACACCAACGGATTCTTCAAACACACCCAGGGTTATCATCAAAACACCTGAGTCTTCTATTGTTAATCCCAAAACAGAGTTTGCACAAACTTATGGTCCTTTACCTTCCATTAGTGAAGTAAACTCACAACCTGAAAATCGAAAAATTCTTCGATATTTTGACATTTTCATGGCTGACCTCAAAATTTTACAACATGAGATAGAATATCGATCTGAAATCAAAGTTGAACATTTTCAATCGCCTCTGGCGCGAGAACAAAGAGACATTTTTCAGAAAAATCTTTTACCTAATGTTAAAAACTTGAAAAGTTGTGCAATTGCCTGGGAAAAGGATTTTCATAAGGAACTTGGGGTAATGAAAAACGTTTTCGAGAAAACAGAAACATCTATTTCTAACACAAAACGCAAAAAGAAACTGTTGAGAAAAGATGTTGATCGACTCTTGGAAGATGTTATCTGTGCTGATATCCATAATGTTGTGTTACTTCATGCTTTGCCATTTGCATCTGATTACATCTCTGCTGATATTGTTGAAACTGTTGTAACTGTTGAGAACACCGATAATGTGTTTCAGATCGAGTCTTTAAAAGCTGAAAATAAACGATTACACACTGAAATTTACAATGCAAAACGTCGTCTTCATTGGTGTGAAAAAGATATTCACAATCATCAACTTAGTTTTCAAAAGAAAATCGCTCAGTTGAGTGCAAAATCTTCTGATCCTAAACGTCCGCACTTCACAGCCTAGGAGCACTCAATCGAAGAATAGGAAGTTGCGACCTAAGAAAAGATCAATAAGGAATGCTAAAGTAGAAGAACACCCTAGGACTCTGAATAAAACTCATGTTACTTCCACTATAGATGTTGCGTCTGGCAAATGTAATACAAATAGTGATGTAACGAATGCTAAACCGTTAAGTACTTTTGATATTCAGTCTGATGCACCTTGTGTTATTTGTCGAAAGCATATGAATTCTGATTGTCATGACAAATGTGTTGCTAAAGCTATAATCTCTCGATTACAAAATCCTAAGAATCGGAATACCTCTAGGCCCACTAATCATTCTAAGTCTGTGCTTGGTAGACCGCCTTCTTTAGATTCTAAGGCAACCATTGCTATCACAGTAGCTCCCGCTTCACCTCCTAAGAATGTAGTACCACCTAGTGTTTTCACTAAGACTAAAGCAAAGAGTAGTTATAGATGGCAGAAATGGATATATAACACACTAGGATTTAAATGGATGCCTAAAATTCTCAATGTGTGTATGTCTAACAT
Organism: Chrysanthemum seticuspe; assembly: GCA_019973895.1. NCBI lineage: Eukaryota > Viridiplantae > Streptophyta > Magnoliopsida > Asterales > Asteraceae > Chrysanthemum > Chrysanthemum seticuspe. Next base: position 55,005,091 of record BPTQ01000007.1, read on the forward strand.
ACCTGCTTCGGAACCCTCTAACATTTCGGGTTCCACATCTACTTCTATTCCATCTGTGTCGTCTGTGTGTAATGCAGGTGATACAGATCATTCTCTGGATTGTTGATAGCGGATGTTCCCGACACATGACAGGCAACCTTAAACTGTTATCAAACTTTATTGCAAAGTTCATTGGCACTGTCAGATTCGGGAACGATCACTTCGCAGCTATCATGGGCTACGGAGATTATGTTAATGGGAACATCGAAATCAGCAGGGTTTACTATGTGGAAGGCCTCGGTCACAATCTGTTTTCAGTAGGTCAATTTTGTGATGGAGATTTGGAGGTTGCTTTCAGGGAGAAAACTTGTTTCATTCGTGATCTACAAGGAAATGACCTTATGTCTGGCTCGCGTAATTCTAGTCTCTACACTATCTCTATGCAAGACATGGTTGCTTCCTCTCCCATTTGCTTACTTTCAAAGGCAACATCTACAAAATCCTAGCTATGGCACCGTCGTCTCTCACATCTAAACTTTCAAACCATCACCAACCTTGCTCGACACAAACTCGTTGAAGGACTCCCACGATTCCGGTATTCAAAAGATCACCTTTGCTCAGCCTGTGACAAGGGAAAAGCACTCGTGCTCATTTTCCTTCAAAGGTGGAACACAGCTCTTAGCATGTGCTACATCTTCTTCACATGGATTTGTGTGGCCCGATGCGCGTGCACACGATCAATGGCAAACGCTACATCTTAGTAATTGTTGATGACTACTCACGATGGACTTGGGTCTACTTCCTTCGTAGCAAAGACCAAGCTCCACAAATGATCATCACCTTTCTCACAAAAATACAGGTTCAGCTCCGCAACACCGTCAGGATCATCAGAACAGACAAAGGAACTGAATTTGTTAACAAAACCCTTCGTGAATTTTATGAGAAAGTGGGAATTCAGCATCAAACATCTATTGCACGTACACCTGAACAAAACGGAGTTGTTGAAAGACGAAACCGAACGTTAGTGGAAGCTGCAAGAACAATGTTAATCAATGCTAAACTTCCAGATTACTTATGGGCAGAAGCTGTATCTACTGCATGCTATACTCAAAACCGTTCTATGATCACAAAACGCCACAACAAAACACCTTTCGAGCTTGTCCACAACTATAAACCGAACCTCAAACATTTTCATGTATTTGGATCCCTTTGCTATCCAAATAATGATCGTGATGATTTTGGAAAGCTCAAAGCCAAAGCTGATATTGGAGTCTTTATTGGATACTGTGACAATTCTAAAGGTTTCCGAATCTGGAATCGTCGAACTAAGGAGGTAATGGAAACGATTCATGCTCATTTCGATGAACTCACGGAAATGGCTTCTGAGTATAACAGCTTAGAACCCGGTCACAACCGTTTAAACTTCCCTCAACCCCCATCATCAGCTGAAGAAAGCCCTCAGCTAACTCGTCAACAAATGGAAAGGTTATTTGCTCCTCTGTTCTGTGACGATATTGATGAACGTGCTCCTGGTGTATCCGCTGTTTCCGCTGCACAACCTGATAATATTCATATACCTGATACACCTGCTACAACAACTACTGTTGAAGATGCACCTACACCAGTTGACTCCAACACAACAGTTGAACACACCGCTTCCAACAATGATGAACCAGCTGATGATATTCTGAATGAAGTACCCCCACCTGCAGATTTTGATCCAAATGCGTTCTTCAACCTGTTTGCAAATGAGACTGCTGCACCAGATGTCGCGGAATCTTCAACAAACCATTTGAATCCTCAGAATCTGCACAATGTATACCAACATCAACCCTCTACACATAGATGGACTAAAGACCATCCTCTGGCTAACATTATTGGCAACCCGAATCAACCAGTCGTTACGAGACAACGTCTTCACTCAGATGGTGAACATTGCATTTATGCACTCACTGTCTGCCAATCTGAGCCTAAAAACATTAAAGATGCAATGACAAAAGACAACTGGATTGAATCCATGCAGGAAGAACTCAACCAATTCAAACGTCTTGAAGTATGGGAACTGGTTGAAAGACCAACAGGGGTCTACGTCATTGGTTTAAAATGGATTTGGAAAAACAAATTGGATGCTGAAGGGAATGTTATCCGAAACAAGTCACGGCTAGTTGCTAAGGGTTATCGTCAGGAAGAGGGAATAGACTTTGAAGAATCTTTTGCTCCGGTTGCTCGTCTTGAGGCTGTTCGGATATTTCTCGCGTTCGCTGCTCATATGAATATGACGGTCTATCAGATGGATGTCAAAACGGCGTTTCTCAATGGACAACTTAAAGAAACGGTCTATGTCAGCCAACCAGATGGATTCGTTGATCCTGAGTTCCCGAACCATGTTTACAAACTGAACAAAGCTCTTTATGGTCTCAAACAAGCCCCTCGGGCATGGTATGATAAGCTATCATCTTTCCTCATTGCCAATAATTTCACCAAAGGCTCGGTTGACCCAACTCTTTTTATACAATATCACGGGGCACACATCTTAATTGTTCAAATTTACGTGGATGACATCATTTTTGGGTCTACACATAAAAAGTTTTCAATCGCTTTTGCAAAACTTATGAAGAAAATTTTTGAAATGTCCATGATGGGTGAACTTACGTTCTTTCTAGGACTACAAGTTCATCAATCACCCCGTGGTATTTTCTTGAGTCAGTCCAAATATGCCCTTGAACTGTTAAACAAATTTGGAATGACAACCTGTGACACTTATGCCACACCAATGGCTCATACCAAGAAATTAGATGCTGATTTACATGGGAAATTGGTTGACCCTACCAAATACCGAAGTATCATTGGGTCTCTCATGTATCTAACAGCTAGCAGACCTGATATTGTCTTTGCCGTTTATCTATGCTCCCGTTATCAGTCGCGACCAACTGAAACCCACCTCTCTGAGGCTAAAAGAATCCTCCGATACATCAAGGGAACCATTAACTTGGGGATCTGGTATCCGAAGGATTCTGGTTTTGAACTAATCGCTTTTTCAGACGCTGATCACGCAGGATGCCTAGACTCAAGGAAAAGTACTTCAGGAGCACTACAATTTCTCGGTGATAAACTGGTGTCTTGGCAATCAAAGAAGCAGGATTGTACATCGCTGTCATCAACCGAAGCAGAATATGTAGCCATGTCCGCGTGTTGTGCTCAAGTCATCTGGATGAGAACACAACTCAAAGACTATGGTTACGTATTTGACAGAATCCCGATGTACTGCGATAATCGGAGTGCCATTGCAATCTCGTGCAACTCAGTTCAGCACTCGAAATCAAAGCACATCGATCTACGCTATCATTTCATCAAGGACCACGTGGAACAGGGTACCGTTGAATTATACTTTGTGGGTACTGAATACCAATTGGCAGATCTGCTCACCAAAGCCTTGCCTCCCGCTAGATTTAATGAGTTGGTCCACCGGATTGGTATGAGGTGTTTGACTCAAGAGGAATTGGATGACCTCTTAAAACAGTCTTAAAAACCTGTCAAACACCAAAACATCTTTTGTAAATAAATTTTTCAAAAACAAAATACAAAAATATAAAATCCGATAAAACAACAAAAATATTCTCCTAATCTATCTTTCTTTCAACATGGCAAGTACATTTCTTCCGTCAACACTTTAATCTTTCAAAATTCAGTATTTTTTCCGATCAAGTGTTAAGGGGGAGAAAATAAACTCTTAACTGTCTCAAAACATCTGTGTACTTGCATGTTATCACATCTCGGTTGATTCTTTTACAAATAGTGGTACACTTTCAGGTTTAAAGACACTCCTCGGACTTAAATTAATAACCTTTCATTATTTTCTCAAGTCGAGGGGGAGTGTCGTCATGTTTCTTTCCTAAAAATCTTTGTTTGGTAACCAAAATGGAAGTTAAAAGGCTTTGTTTGAAAAAGGAAAAGGTGGAGGGACCAAAATTGTCAAAAGGTTAAACTCACTTTTAATAAAATACACCTCCACCTAACTTACAACTCACATTTATTATCATCAAACTAATCCTACGCCTAAAATTCGCTCATCAAATCCGTGTTTCAGATCCTCAATTTGTAAGTGTTTTTGTGTTCCTAACAAGATTACAAACAATGGTTTCAAATCGTTTTAAATGTTAACGGTTAGATATTAACCTATGGTCGATCTTGTGTTCTACGCGTATGCGTATGAACAGATAATCTTGTTTATGTGTTTGTGGCTAAAACGATAGTGTCAAAATGTGTTAATAACATCAATGATACTTTTTCTATCCTCAAAACGAACCCAGATTCACGAATTAAATGAGTTTGAAAATTAGGGTTTATGCGTGGTTTTGGGTATTTTCAAATGTGATTGTTTTTGGTCAAAAAGATTGTTGGGTTATGCTCTTGTGTTGTTGAATTAATGATTTCCAAGGTTTTTAACCACCGAGAAACACGAATTGGCTAACAATTTGAAATTAGGGTTTAATGTTCATGACTTTTGGGTATTTTTTATTCTCAGCAAACTAAGTGTTATAACTTGGCCTATAGACTCTCAACATATCTTAGGACTACCAGAATCAGTTTTATGCATATTCCATGGCTAGATCTCATACGCGTAGAATTAGGGTTTAGACTACGCGTAAGATTTTCTACGCGTAACTGTTAAAATGTCCAAATTGTGTTATGATCTGTTATAAAATGAATGTTATGTGTTAAACATTGATGATATGATGCTTTGTTTCAGGCTTGCTACACCTAATATTCAGAATCAAGGTTGTTGTTAATCTACGCATAAGGATCACCTTACGCGTAGCTTGTTATGCGTAAGATTAGTCTTACGCGTAGCGTCTACGCATAAGGTTCTACATATGGGACTACGCGTATCCTGTGAAGGATATGCGTAAACAGTGCCTCTACGCATAAGGTCAACTCTTACGAGTAGCCTTACGCGTAAGGTTAATATATGCCTACGCATAAGCTCTACGCATAAGGTCTCCTTTTCCTACGCGTAATACTTCTTACGCGTAAGTTAGGATTCTACGCGTAAGTTTACGCCTACGCATATATCATTCCTGTCTACGCATAACTTTACCAATCCTACGGATAAGCCGAGATCATACCTTCGTTATGAATTGTTACGTGTACAAAATTGTAAATAAACTAATCATATCATCACGAATCCTAAAATGTCACTAATAAACTGAAATCGTTTGATATGTTGTGAACAATAAGTGATAAAATAAACTTTAAAACTTAAAGTTAACTAACTCACGAAACATTTCACGACGTTATTGGACCATTTGAATATACAAGTGACTTAGGACTCGTAAAAATCATTGACACTGTACATTCAATAACTAGACAATAAGACCTTCTGTTGACTAACATTATGTCTTTCGATATGTTGGTTCTTTTGGCTAATGTTATTTCAGATCACGACATGGCTGAACAAATGAATGTGGATGCATCTGAAGTTCTCTCCATTGCTGATATCTATCCTCATGGCTATCCAATGAAGATTGGAAAGAATAATCTCCGTGTTGACTTTGACACCCTCACTTGCTCAGAATCTTCGTGTCTAATTGCTATTGATATTCTGAAGACTCATCCGTATCAGAATATGCTCACTCACTCTGCAACTGTTCCTGAGATCTACATCCAACAGTTCTGGAACACTATGGAAAGGGTCAAGGGACGGACTGCTGTAACAGTGACTCTAAACCACAAACAAGTCACCATTACACCTGCAGACTTAAGGGCTGCTCTCCTTATTCCTGAAGTCAATCCAACCAAACTATATGCCACACCTGCTGAAGAGCTAACTCTCCAATTCTTAATCGATATCGGTTATGACGAGGCTACAGGAGTAATCACCAAGCATTCTCACGTAGAGCTTAAGAGTATTCCTCAACCCTGGAGAACTCTCTACATGATCATCACCAAGTCTGTTTCTGGTCGTGACAGTGGCTATGAGCATCCTAAGCTCATCGAACTGCAAATATTTTGGGCATTGGTCAACATGAAACACATCGCTATCGAAGCTCTGATTTGGGATGACATGATGTCATTTCTCAACAAACTTGATCCAGAGAGCACTTGGACTTCATCCTGATATTCCCAAGAGGCTCAATGACCCCGACAATCACGATATGTTGACGGAACCTATTCTATCTGTTAGAATCAAGGAATCGTCTACAAAGAAACAAGGTGCTGTGTTGCCAGATTTCCTTCTAACTGAAGATGTCAGAAAGCTCGAAACGTACAAAAGGTATCTGGAAGCAGTTAGACAAGGCAAAGTTGGTCATCTCGACGAAAAATCTTCTGGAACACCTGTAAGGAGAACCAAAAGAGGAAGTGCAGGAAGCGCAACAAGTACTGTGAGTCAAAGGAAGGTTCCTAAAAGGAAACCTCCTTCTAAAAGGATTGTTCCCGTAAAGGAAGCCGAACCTATTCCCACACTTGAACCACAGAGACAACTTAGGGATGAGAGCTCTGAAGATACTGATACAGATGAAGAGTTTCATTACTCTGCAACTGCAACCGAAACACCTGCCTCAGTAGCAAAACCTCCAAGTCCTCCAGCTGTCCAAGATAAAGGGAAGACTCCAGCTATTGTACCTTATGATGAGAGCTCTGAAGAAGAAGAAGAAGAGCAACTGGATAAATCATACAGGACGAAGTTTAAAATCGTCAGACACCTTCAAAAAGCTGAAGAATTTGCTAAAGATCAAATGGGTGGCCCCGGAGGATCAAGTGGTGCTGCCCACTCCTCTCCAGATCCTGATGCGGTTAATCGACCCGATAAGGGATCTGGTGCCACCACTCTTCTGCAACAACAAAAGCTTGTGGAGGATACTATCGACTATGATTTTGAGAAACCAGAAACTGAAAAAGATAAAGATGATGATTATACGAAGTTTCTTCTGGATAGTCCTACACGCTCACAGAAGGAAACTTCTGAACCACCAAAGGACCCGGAATCTCCTCACATCTCATCATCATCGGATTCTTCGTCTCATTCATCACAACCACCATCTAAGAAGTCAACCAAATCATCATCCAAATCCGTGAAGAAACCACCTATATCTTGGATTTCTCAAACTCATAAAAGAATTGTGAAAGCTGTCCAACAAGTCAGAAAGAAGGACATACTTTACAGAAAACTGAATTGGTTTGCTGACCAGATTCAGTACTTAAATGATGAGAAAGACAAGATGGAGAAAGAAAGGGAATTTGTTCAGAAGTTCATGAAGAGTCATCGTAAAGAGGAACTGAACGAAATGATCGAAGGTTACACTAACAAGTACCTTCAGGATATCATTCCTAAAGTCCAACAGGAACTGGAGAAGACAGCAAGAGATCATACTCACAAGTTTCTTCTCGACATTGTCCCCGGTGTGACTAGAGAAGTATTTTCCAGACAACTCACCCCTAACATCGTCGCATTGGTTAAACATACAATGGCCAAAGAAGCTGGTCTCTCTGAATCTGAGTTAATCTCTAAACTAGTGATGCAAATGTCAAAGCGATCTGGAACGTTTACTTCGGATGAAGCTAAATTTTTCGAAAATCTACTTGATTTTCAACTCAGATCATCATGCAAGGAGTCAGCCGATCAACCCAAACGACCAAGAGATGACGATGATAAGGATAAAGACTCTGCACCAAAACGTCAGAAGCAGTCTGGTGAATCTTCCTCGATGCCACCTCCTCTACAACGGACTTCTTCTCAACAAAAGTCTCCTCCACCTCGGTCTTCTACTGATAAACCTCGGGACGATTCCGAGTTACCGCCCCTGACTCAAAAAACTGGTGATTACTTTGAGTATACGGGTGGTGACGATGAAGAGGTCCTTGAGCCCCTACAACAACCCACCTCTCCCAAACAAGGACAGAAACCAGTATCATCATCTAAGCCTTCGAAAAAGAAGAAGAAGACGCTTCATACTGACGTCGTATCATGGCTAGATGACGATAAAACTGAAGAATTTGAATGGTTTGCTACACTTGTTAACAACACTCCCTACCCTGAAGAAGGTCAAGAATTGGTAGACGGTAATACCTTGGAGCATGCAAAGATTCTGCAAGAAAGGTTCCGCGTGAAGAAGATGACGAAATCTAAGTTGAAGCGCATCAAGAATGATGCATTCCTACTTTTGAAAAACAACTCGGAAAGTGCAATCGAGGTTGAATATCACCTTGAAAACATTGCTCGAGCCATGTCTAACAACATGGATTGGCTCAACCCAGAAGCAAACATCGACTTCACCAAACGGGACAATCCTCCATATTACACCGACTGGTCTCGACCTCTACCCACAATTGGCCAACCTGATCAGCCTAGGATTCCCTTCAGACATTTCTTCAACAAAGACTTAGATTTTCTTCAACACGGTGGCGATGGTTCTAGGAAATACGCTACATCTCTGACACTTCCATTCCCTGCTGCAATATACTCTGATTGTATAGCCATCGAGGAACGTGCTACCCACATGTTCTCCGACAAAGTGGTAGCGTATGACCAAGATGCAATGTATGGGATTCACCATTTGCCGGAACGCCGAAGAATCTACTACAGAAGCTGCTTGGTTCAGAAGTCTCAACATGCAGTGTTCAGTACTAAAAGTATCGTTGCCATCCAACATGTTGGTCTTTCGTCTAAATGGGACTACACTTTTCTCAAAAAGATTGTAGTCAAAAGACAAGACGAAAGGGACTATGCATTCTCTGAAGCTGACTTTGAGAATTTGAACATCAACGATATTGAAGACATGTACCTTGCCAAAGTTCAAGGTCGCATGAGACAATTTCCAACTGAAGTACAACGTGAATTCATCAAGTCACTGCTCATCTTCATCAGACGCATAGTCATCAAAGAACGTGTTGAAGATCTTCAGCTTGCCGTTGAATCTTATCAGAAACGTGTAAACTTCACTCCACCACAGCTTGATCTTCCTGACATCAACCAGCTTACACAACTTACGCTCATCAGCAAACCTTTCGGCGTCGTTTACCGCAGTGAACTTCAACGAAACTGCTTAATGGCGTGTGACGATCTTCACAAATTTGGGGATCACACTTTGAAGCTGGTAAGGGATGGATTGGCTTATCGGTTGAAGGATATACATGAAAAGATTGGGAACCCAAAGCGATGGAACTCTAAGGACAGAAGGGATGTGAGAAGGATCATCAGAATGATTGATGAAAGGTTGTTTAGAAGAGATCAGTTCAGACGATTGGAGAGCTATGTTGGTGGTCGACCCAGGATGAACATTACCGGCTTTCAACGTCCTGTTTGCACTCCTGGAAAAATCAATGGACTCCCTGGTACTCCTTGAATTGGTTCTTTCATATAACTTTGGATGATTGATTATATATGCCTAAAATGGCTTGTGCACACATAACAGTGTACAACCCGTAATTGTCAAGAAAGGACCCTGTGGTACGCCTCAGTGCCACAATCCTTATAAAAGGAGCGAAAGCTTCTTATTTTTGAGTAAAACCTATCAAACCTTTCATTTTTCAAGGTTTTGCTCAAAAAACACAAGTACTTCCCCATATGATTTTCAAAAACTCAACCGTTTATATCACTAGTTGAGGGGGAGTATTTGAATTAAAACTTTGTTCACAAATTGTTCACAGTGGTCACTCTTCCCGCAACACTCGAAATGGTCATATTTATTCTCAAACGTTTCAAAAATAACATTTTCATATGCCATTTTTGAGGGGGAGAAAATTTGTGTGATAAGAAATATGTTGTGCAAAAATGCAAATGAATCTGTGCACCTCAGACTTAACCAACGAATTGACGGTACTAAACTGTTTGTAACTCGAAAAGACTTGTCCTGGACGGGTAATAATTTCAAGCTAGTTCGCTAGTAATGTAAACGTGTCTCGCAAAGGACTTGTCCAAGTAGAAAGTACCACTCGAGAAACTTTTGATAGACATGAAATCTGACGGGTTTGACAACCTTTCAAGGTTTGTCTACACCTTCAAGGTAGTTATTAGAGCTAGTTGTCACCTAAAAGCTGACAATGTAACTCTTTAACTATTCAACGTAACCGTGTCTCGCGGGAGATTGTCTATCTTTAGTGGATCAATTCAAAAAGTGCGCGCTCTTTCCTCACTGTGCACTTAACCATTTAAACTATTAAGCACATGTGGAGGGGGAGTATTTATGCAAAACCTCATCTCTCACAGTGGTTCAAACATGTTTTTCATTTACAAACAAGTGGTTTTAATGGCAAACATAGGTTAGTCATGGAGTTATAAGGTGACTAAGGTTAGGAATAACCGTCCTATGGTCCGCCAGAGCCGGAGGGATCTACCCAAGGACACTACCATTAGTTAGTGTTAGAAGTCCTTAGGAATGATTGTAAAAAGGAGAAAATGAGAATCGGAGAAAGAAGGAGTTGAAGAATAAAAAAGAAATGTAAAGTAAAGGGTGAAAAGAAACAGCCCTCCAGATTATTCAACTTAGGGCAGACACCGGGTTCAATTCATATGCTACTGGCTGTCACTCAGTGACACCGGTATTGAAGATTAAAAGTCGTCATGGACCCAGTGACGCATGCACTAAACCTTCTTAGCCACTCAAGTTTTTCTCAACAGAAGCTTGTTTCATTCTCACAGGGAACCCTACGTAAACTATTGGCTTTCTCTTAGAGATCGCTGGTATTGAAGAAGGAGACCCTCTCCCTAGTCTCTGCTCAGGAAAACCAAAATGCACTGTTGAGTCTAGAGCCACTAGATTCATCAAAAGATCTCTTAGGAACACTTGACATTTAATCACTTGATGATCAACAAATAAGATCATCAGTGGTTCATATCGAGTCCTTCACAGATCTTAGCAATCTGTCGAGAACATTTATGAGAGGTTCACATCTGTGATCCTCAGTGATTGAATGGAAACTCCTGCCAGGGTCAACATCAAACAGCCCTGACAGCAGGTCACTTCGGTAACTCCCCGTGGATTACGCGGAGTGTGTCTCAAACAGTCTACAGTCGTGAGGTGATGCTTCGGTGTACCTCAGCGACTCATCTGAACTGTAGATGTACTTCGGTACATCGCGTTATCTCACTTGTGGGACTCCAGTTCAGGAACGGCCTTTGTAAGAATTAGAGTTGTGTTTTCACACTATGCTGTTAACACTCTCGAAGTTCAAACTTGTAAGTGCCGGAAACCGCTTATTACTAACCGTTTGAAATGTTTTCTTCTTATGGAAGCTCCGGAGCGGGATGATCGTGCTGATTCTTCTCATGCTCACGCCAATATCATCACTAATGGAAGTTCTATTCTAAAGCAACACAACCGTCATAATGATTCTTCGTCAACCAAAGGATCTACAATGTTAAAGACTTAAAGAACTTCATCAGCATTGAATTCCAACGTCAAAGAGCGTGTGAGCATGTTGAAGAATGACGTGGAGACACTGAAGCAACGAAGCAGACCTGATGCAGACAACAACATACTATCACTTTCACCACAAAGAACAATGATCGAAGAATAAAGTTAAAGATGACGTCGAAGCATAACTGTTCAAAGATAACTATCTCTCTACACTGGGGAGATTGTTCGAATCAAGACATTTCTTCTCACAAGAAAGAAGAATTTCAGAAGACGTCACAACTACTATTACATCAACGCCTTCACCGTTTACATTCATATATACTTGAGGGGGAGATTGTTGGAATCACTCCTAAACAGTATTTCAAGTATTTATATTTCATATGTAATAGGTAGCTTTATTATGGCCTTTATGTTTGTTTAAGGTCAAGCTTATGTAGAAGGCCCATAAGCTTAGGCCCAAGCCCACATAAGAAAGGATGGAAACTAGGAGTGTTGCCCTAGCTTCCCTCCTATAAATACTCTTGTAAACCCTCATTTGAGGGTTGGTTGTTCAAGTTATTCTCTTCACATACACTCTTTCTTAAACCGTATTATTGTTAACGTGTGTTTGTGTGTGTAGCTTGTTCATCCGCCTTCATCTCTTTCTCTATAACTTGTGTTTGTAAAACTAGTGACCTAACATCTTCTTTCCCAATTGCAGTTCTACTTCAGCTTTGAAAACCTTAAATGTTTCAAACACCTCATGTTTATGCTTAAGTAAATAAACATAACCATAACGGCTGAAATCATCAGTAAAGGTTAAGAAGTAGCTAGCACCTCTCTTTGACACATGTCTAAGTGGTCCACACACATCAGTATGAATAAGACCAAGTAGATCAGAAGCCCTATCCATATTGCTATGAAAAGGTTTCTTAGTCATCTTCCCAGATATGAACGACTCACATTTATCAAATGATTCATCATTGATATTTTTCAAAAGCCCTTCTTGTTGCAGCTTATGCATGTGAGCCTTGCCTATATGAGCAAGTCGACAATGCCAAATATAAGAAGAATTCAAGTCTAACTTTATCTTCTTGTTAATGCTAAACATCGAATTATTATTATTGTTAGATTCATTTCCAATCACATCAATTTCAAACACACCATTCACAGTAATTGCTTTAAAATAAAATACACCATTTAAAGAAACATCAATTCCATTACGTGAAATAGTATGAGTAAAACCATCATCCAACAAAACTGAAAAAGGAAACAACACCTCTAATTATAGAAGGTGCACAATGACAATTGTTCAATAACAGTACTAAGCCCCGAAGGCAATACTAAACTAAACGTTCCTATGGCTTCAACAGCTGCATGTGCGCCATTTCCCACGTGCAGATATTGCTCCCCATAGGCCAGCTTCCTCTCCACTCTAAACCCCTGCAGTGTATTACAAATGTGAATACCACAGCCCGTATCATATACCCAGGAATTATTATGATTTAGAGTAAATAATTCAATGACAAATAAATTACCTGAATGACCGGCGCCCGAGGACTCGGCGTTCATCTTATTTGTCCGCAATTCATCAAGATAGAGAGCACAGTTTCTCTTCCAATGCCCAACTGTCTTGCAATGGTGGCATGCTTGATCCTTTTTAGGATTATCCTTCCTAGGAGTAGGGTACTTGTTGGGTTGAGGTTGATAGGCCATAACATTTTTACCTTTGTCAACCTTTCCCTTACCCTTCCCCTTCTTGTTGTTCGCACGCTGCGGTTTTGGCTTATTAATCCTTCCACCCTTAATAGCAAGTACCTGGGTGGTAGGAACCTTTTGAGGCAACCCTTTCTTATAGTCAATTAGCAATGCGTGTAGGTCAGTAACTGTCTTCCCCACGCAGTGCATATTGAAATTTCTGACAAAACCATTAAAATCCTTGTTAAGGGATCTATTAATCAGATTCACAGCCATGTCATCATCATAAGTTTTGCCAAGTGCTTTGAGCTGGTCCATGTAACCTTTCATTTCCAGCACATGAGCACTCACGGGTTTACCCTCTCCCTGCCTACAGCTGTGTAACGCGTCGGTCAAGTCATAAATCTCGACGACAGCTGGTTTCTCAAACATAGTTCGAAGTTCATTGAGCATATTATATGGGAAATGATGTTCGAACTACTTTTGAAGAGCAGATCCCATCGTTCCCAACATAAGACAAGCCACATCGTTATGACGCTTATACTCAAGTTGCCAAGCGTCCTTTTCAGCTTGAGTAGCTGTAGGACCAGTTGGTTCAGCAGGACAAGGTTCATAAATGTATTTCAACCGGTCAGCAACTCTACAGACAATTCTCAAAGAGCGGTGCCAATCATTGAAATTCTTAGAGCCAGTCAACTTTTCTCGATCAAAAAAGGTTTTGAATGCAGAAGTTAGAGCAATGTTAGTGTTATCGGTGTTTTGAGCCATTTCTACAGAAAAAAGTTCAAGTATTAGTATTTTCGATAATACACTTTTCAAGAAAATAAATATACCCAACGGTAATATAAACATATAACCATATAATTTTCTTGAAAACTAGGATCCAAATTATCATATGTTCATTACATCAGTTGATCTGCTAGTAACGAAAATACATAATAAGGTAATCTGTCGAACATTAATTGGCAAACAATTTCCAACTCCTAGATCATTATGGGATTTATATTTTCCAACGCTATTGCAAATATAAACATGTTTCATCTCATCTTATGCCATTGAGTGTAGGTCTCACTTCCTACTCAACTTAAGTGTCTAACTTAAAGAATTGCAAATATGTCCATGTAAGGTCTGACTTTACATAGAGATTTACCTCTCCATCACAATCTAGCCAAGTACTGTCATGACGTAAATTGCAACTTCAAGTGTTCCTTTTAATTAGATGGCATATTCTTAATTTAAAAGGGTACTAGTTTTGATTTTATGTGGTCAAATCAAATATGTACAAAGATGTCATATATTCATCTTGTAGCATAATTTTAATAAAAAACTTTTTATTACCAATTCATAAAGATCAAATTATCAAAGTTTTGATTGAGGTATTGGGTTCACCAATCAAGGAATTTAGTGTTAATTATCATCTATTATACCGTACTTTTGCATAAGTGTAAACACTTAGTGTTTCGGATAATTACCACCGAAGTGGCGCATGGAATTAAAACTAATTCGCCCTTAAGATGAGCTTGTACGTTTTATGGCTTACTAAGTAGCTCCATTAGAACTTACAGAGGGCAGAGGACCAGGTAAGCGCAATAGCATAACCTTAGACATCCTTTCAGTGTGACTGTGCGCACTTCTTAAATAACCCCTTTATAGTTCATTCTAATGGGTGAGCCGTTCAGTCATTGTACCAAAGTCACCAATCAATTAAACTATTGAAAACTTAACTCTTCCAAAACAATTAAATTTCGCCATTGTTTAGTCCGTATTATTTTTCTATTCAAAATTACCCTTTGCTTAAAACTGTCAAACATAATAAACAAACAAGTAACAAAATAAAAAATAAACTACTAAAAAACAATGCGCACATAATAAACAATTTATACGTGTAAACAATTAGCCACATGCAACTTATTCGATAAAACCCTATTAATAATCAATATCTAGGTTAAATTAATGTATATATTAATTTAGGGTTTTCACTCCAACATTAGAAAGTGAGCCACATACATCGATGAATCGATTGCGTAAACCCTTAATTAAATTATACCAAATTGCACATAATTGATTCATTAATATATATATAATTGGAGTCTTCCCCAATTCAAGATTTATCGTAAATAAATATGTCATAACAATTAAACAATATCAAAGCAACTTATCCATGACTAACATGCATGTATAATCATGGATACATCATAACAATTATACAAATAGTCACAAGATCGCATATAAAATTCCATGACACATAACGAATTATTAACGAATTAAGCACGTAATCAATATTAATTCTAGGTTTTAATAAGGTTAGTAAACAAGTTTCAAAACCCTAAAAAAATTTATACATGTGTCGACTAAAATAAATAGGGGAACGCCCCAAAAATTAAAAAAATCGACCATAGCATAAATTAAACATAAACCCTAGATAAACATAGCAAACAACATACAAGTATTTGTTTTATTACGCGTTTATGTAATTAATTACTCATTAAAACCAATGACTCGTGATGCCACTGTTGGAATTATATAACATGACATTCAAATAAATAACCACAAAACATCAAAGTAATCAAGCGGAAGCGTATAGGATGTATTAACGAATAATTAATTAACATAAAAGAATATGCGTACCTTTTCTTGATTCAAGCCGAACAAGAATCAAATCCACAAACTAGCAACGGATGAACCCTAATTTGATTTAATTAGGATTATATGAATTACCCCTTACCTTTTTGTAATTCAATCCAAGATAATAACAATAGTGTGTTATTACTATGTTCTTGTACACACGTACTAAACCGAATTAAAGTAATGCTAGTTTTTATCAAACAAATAACTTTGTTTGTGGAAAAAGAGTGTGTCGACACCTTAGGGTGTTCGACCGGTTTTGAGGACAAGAAACACACACAAAACAATTTTAGGGTTTAGCTTATGAGCACAAGAGATGGAAAAATAAAACCCCAAACCTTGTTTATATACCCAAGCAAACTTGGTGAACAAGTTGGTTTTTCTTTCCTTGTTTTGTGTCCCTAGGCCGATCGGTTAAGGAGTCCCCAAAGGGATTCCGGAACCTTCCCAACTTTTGCAATTTAGTCCTTTTCCATAAACATTTAACGACCGTTAGTCCATTACATTAATTACTTAACGTCCGTTAGTTATTTCGTTTAATAAATAAATAAATACAACATTTATATTTAATTATTAACTTTAAATTCTCATACGTAAAGTGTGCAATCCCATAGTCTCGAGTTCGATCGTAACTCACGTCTACTAATTTATATCCATAAAACTAACATTTAGAAAGAGTGAGTTGAGACTCAGTTGTCCGTAGAGGAGTCGCGGCTAAAGATGGAATCTTGCTGAGTCGGGTCACTAACCCATCTGGATTGTGTGTGAGTCTGAAGAATTTGTTAGTATCAGAACTGGATTTTGGGTTAGTCATTGTTTTATACACCAATCTACAGATGATATTGCCACTATATATTATAAAGAGGCTATAGAAAGAAAAAATTTACTTTAATGATATCGATAATGACGATTGGCCTTATTTCTTAATGCTTAAATCCGTAAAAAAAGACCAAGACAAATTGGAACAAACTGAGGGTAGTTTGATTATGTTTTATTATTATCTTTGGGCCATGATAACAAGCTATACCACTTAATTATTGAATATCTTTAATGGCATGATTAGTGCTTATGCAAGTTTATTATATTTTGGATAATATTCGATCCAGTTTCCACGGTGTGACATAATTATAAACAAAATTTATTATTACATTATGAAGATCGTCCGAAATTTAGTTCCTCAACTTAATGGATCAAGAACACCATCAATCGCGGCCATCACAACCGTCCGATCTCCAACAAGTACTAGTCATCCGTCCGTCACCTGTCTTTCTAGACCATGAACAATATATCTCGAAAAATTTTCATATACTCAAAGCATACGAGTCATCCTTACCAACACACGACTTCCTGCACACTTATGCGCAGTCTGTTAAAGTTGTTTTATGCAATGGTGGGAGTCCAATCACAGCTGAAATTCTAGCTGACCTTCCGTCTCTTGAACTTGTTGTCACGTCCACTGCTGGAGTGAACCATATTGATATGGCTGAGTGTCGCATACGTGGAATTAGAGTTACTAATACGGGAGATTTGTTTTCTGATGATGTGGCTGATGGAGCCGTAGGACTGTTGATTGATGTTATGAGGAGAATTAGTGCTGGTGATAGGTTTGTTCGTGGTGGACGTTGGCCGGTGAAAGAGGTGTATACTCTTGGTTCTAAGGTCAGTGTATCTTCTTCCCGTTAAACATTTTGCGATGCTTGAATTGTAAATACTTTGTTCAATGTTTGGATCATTCTGCTTATCAAATTACCTTGTTTACTAAAACTCAATGCCAAACACTCTATTTATTATTCATTGGCTCATTCTCGCTAATTCTCGATTTAGGACATGAAAAAGGGTTATTTTATTTTCACTAGCTGTGCTCACAACATTGAAGTTTTAATTAAATAGTTTATATGCATGTTAGTCGTAAGACGAATGGATTTATATACTTATATTTAGGGGTGTCAATCGGGTTATGAGTCAGTTTAGGGGCTTATCGGGTCGGGTCTATCGGGTTTTAAAATAATAAAAACTAACCCGCAACCCAACCCGATAAGCTATCAGGTCTATCGGGTTACATGCTAATCTTATCCCAAAATTTGCTTCGTTTAATAAAAACCGCTAAAAATAAAAATTATTTAAAAAGAAAACCAACACAACAATTGCATTTCCTAGAGCCTAACATATCACAAAGAAACAAGCAGTTCAAAGAATATTACAAGTAGCTATTTGGCTTGAATTTTTATTTAGTCACTAGCTATGTCGTTTTTCCCTCTTGTAGCACCAACGGACCAACTTATAAAATAGAGAAAAGAAACTAAGCTACTGATGCATATATGCAAATACACTAGAACTAAGGGGGCGTTTGGTTTGGATGTGGGTATGGGTATCATTCATTTGAGAACTTAAAGACTTGAGACCAAATGAATACTTTCTACTCATTTGATCACTTTCGTTGATGTTTTGGTTTTCAGTTGGGAGGCAAGAAAGTTGGGATTGTTGGGCTTGGAAACATAGGGTCAAGAGTTGCCACAAGACTAGAGGCCATGGGTTGCATAATCTCATACACCTCAAGGAAACAAAAACACTCCATCCCCTTCACTTTCTACCCAAATGTCCACCAACTCGCTTCCAATTCTGATGCACTCGTTCTCTGTTGTGCATTAACCAACGACACACATCACATTATCAACAAAAGAGTTATCCGTGCATTAGGAAAAAATGGGGTCATTGTGAATGTGGCACGTGGTTCCATAATTGATGAGGTGGAGTTAGTAAAGTCTTTGGTTAATGGCGAGATTGGTGGTGTTGGATTGGATGTTTTTGAAAACGAACCAAGTGTACCTAAGGAATTGTTTGGATTGGATAATGTCGTGATTTTGCCTCACAGTACAGCATGTACAAGGGAGTGTTTTTACAATGCTGCCCAAGTTATTGTAAGTAACATAGATGCCTTTTTTACAAATAGGCCCTTACTTACTCCTGTTATAAACGACTTCTAGCTACACAGTTCAGCTTTAATATGATTTGCAGTTGCATTTTCACTATGTTCCTTCCATTTTTCATTGAAACTATGGTTCAATTTTTTTTATTATTATTATTTTTTTTATATTATTTTTTTTTGTGTGTTTGTTGCAGAGGGGGAAAAGACAATAAAATATGTAAGCTACATAGTACCTTATACATATCAAATAAAAACAAGTTTCATACCATATGGACAGGGGCGGAGCCAGACACAAATAT
Source organism: Chrysanthemum seticuspe (assembly GCA_019973895.1). Lineage (NCBI taxonomy): Eukaryota > Viridiplantae > Streptophyta > Magnoliopsida > Asterales > Asteraceae > Chrysanthemum > Chrysanthemum seticuspe. The sequence continues at coordinate 55,023,954 of BPTQ01000007.1, forward strand.
GACCGGGTGCACAAAATTTTTTGAACCATAATATAATAGAGTTAAAAAGTGGATTAAAACGAAGATTTCATTAAAACTATAAATAAATGAACATATTACCATCTAATTAGTGATTCTACGATCTTTCATAGCAAAAAAACGCTTACGTACACCCTCATTTTTAACATTAATAAGTTCTTCTTTCTCTATAACACAAGTTAAAGCGCCGTTAAAATAATCATCACCCATCCGATTACGCAAAACAGTTTTAATGAGCTTCATTTTAGAAAAACATCTTTCAACCGAAGCGGTAGCAACAGGCAAGACTAAAGCCAACTTCAACAACCGATAAACCAAATGATGAGATGTATGTTTTTTCTTATCCACCATCTTCTTTGCAAGTTTGGCAATACTATCCAAGTTAGCGAAATCATTATCATTACGCATGATCTGATAATAGACTCCAAGTTCTGTAGGACAGTTTAACCTTTCCTTATAAGTAAAATCACGTGGATACATCTCACTAAGTTTCACTAACTTTGATATACTAAATTCTGAAAATGAATCATGTGGACTCAACGCCGCTATACAATCAAGTAAATCGGTGCTTCCCTCACCAAAACGATCTCCAAACTCTTGAATTTGCATATCCATAACAATGTTGAATATATCAACCTCGAAATGATGTTGGTTTGTAATTCTATCATTTCGGCCTCTTGAATGAAAGTCAGCCATATTTACCATCTCAATAATTTCATATCACTATTACATGATTATTAATCCTAACAATTGGTGAAGAATATAAATTATATACGCAGTAAAAGGGAAAAAAATCACTTTAATTCCATAAACGCTTTTAATCAGTGCAAGGAAGACCAAAGAATGACTTCTAATCCCTAATGATTAAACTATTAATTTCAAACAACCAATCAAAACAAAGAAACATTAAAAGATATAATAAAACAAATGAAAGATATATGTTATGACTTCGAGTTACGAACCTGTTTCATATTTGTGGTGACTTTCGGTTCAATTTTGGATTTTGCAAATTGTTAGTATTATGAATAAACTTGTTTAATTAATAAACCTTTTCATCTTTGGGCTTGTGCTTTAATTTATCAAACTTGTTTCATCTTTGGGCTTTTGTCATATTAGGGCTTTCACAAAATTTTATATTTATTTTTTTAATTGTAAATATACCAACTAAATAATACTAGAGACATATTTTGATGCATCGGGTGCATTTAAGATACATTTAAAAAAAATCTATAATTTTTTCAAAAATTAACACTATAGCGAAAAAATCCATGAGGTGCACGTGCACCCGCGGGTACCCCCGCACCCGCGGGCACCCCCTTGGTTCCGTCCCTGCCTATGGAACAATGTTTATTAGAAATACATCACTATATGTAAATCCAACACAAAATTTATAAGAAACTCAGACATTAAACATACCAATGTCAGCAGTTGTTCACAAAGTTGATTTCTTTTCCAGAAAGGAACGTATGAAACTCTTGATATCATCATACAACACTTGTGCCTTTCGGGGATCAAAGATCTCCACACCATGGTACCCTTCATCATCAAATTTCTTTATCACATGCACACCACATTTCTCCAACTTTTTAGCAAACTCCCTTTGTCTATCGATAAGTGGGTCCCCAGGGTAACCCCTAACCAGACATTTCGGCAAACGCCTGATTTTTTCGTTACGAGATTCATCTTGATCTCGTAACGGGTTACAGTACTCGTGGTCTCTGTCACACCCTTCATGGAGTGCAAGAGACCACATGAGACGACTCGCCATTAAAGGGACAATACGGTCATTTACCAATCTAACCTCAGATTCCGTGTCCTCGACCCCACCAAAAAAAGGCTGGTTCATTATGAGCTCCACGATCTTGATCCCACTCAGATCAAGATCAAGGGCTCGTACTCGACCCCACCAAAAAAAGGCTGGTTCATTATGAGCTCCACGATCTTGATCCCACTCAGATCAAGATCAAGGGCTCGTAAACCAGCATTATAAACTATATTTCCTCTGGAACTACTTCCCATTAAAAACACTTTACTAAAATCACCAAACTCACTCAACCATGCATCACAACCATTAATCCCTAAAGCCTGATCACGCACCCACAGCACCGCCTGCATGGCGTCCTCATACGCCGCAGGCAGACGGTGTTCGGGTGCGAGACGATACTCAACAGAGATCACGACCGCAGGTGTCTGAGCAGACACGGCGGTGCATGACTCGTGGAAAGGAAATGACGTGGCGCTGAATAACACAAAGCCCCCACCATGGAAGTAAATAATAATGGGCAGTTTTCCATTAGTAGTTTTCGATATTATAGGCCGAAAGAGACGGAGAAAGGTGGCATTGGTGGTGTTGAGTGGTATATCTTTAGAGAGAACGAGTTGTGACTCGGTAGTGAGTTGGGGTGTTGCGGGTATGGACGGAAGTGGGGCGAGTCAGGTTAATGACCCGTCTAGGTTTTGTTTGATTTTGAGGAACTTATAAGGATCCGAATTGGATACCAGGTCAGACATGGTTAAGGATAGAATATGAGAAATATTGTTTTGTAAGGCGCAACCTTTTGAGGGTTTTGTGTGTTTTTTTAAGAAGAAGAATGAGTTGTTGCACCTAAATGATTTAATGCATTAAATAGAAAGTTATGTTTGATCGTGACAACAATGACAAAATATATACGAGTATGAAATAGACTCGTCTTGCTAAGAGCCTAAGGTGTGGTGAATTTAGGTCAAGGTTTAACTTTTGTCACGTCAGCGTCATATCAACTTTAACATTTCACTTAACTTTAAAAAAAACATCCTTTTATCAAAACATTCCCAAGGTTAAACCATAACTCAACATTTTGAACCTCACTTTTCTTTAAAAAAATAAAATTTAAAATAGAAAAACAATAGAAAAAAAGAAAAAAACTAAAACAAAAACAAACCACAAGGACTGAAACTGTACTTTTGAAAAACAAAAAAAAAAGAAAAAAAAAACAAACCACAAAGACTGAAACTGTCAAATACCCAAACTTGTTTCTTCTACATTTAACCACCTGCAACTGTTTAACACACACTAAACACATACATAAAACATACACATAAAACACACATGTAACAAACCTACCAAAATACCCATTTAAATCAGAAGAAAAAAAAGAAAAGAAAAGAAAAAAAGGCTTAACGTCGCGTTACCTCCCTAACGTGGGGACTTTAACGTGGCTCTAACGCCCCAGAGTTGAGGTTTAACGCAGCGTGTAGCGTTACTATACCGTCTGCTCTAAAAGCATCTCCAATCTATGGAGCATTTGAAGGTTCAATATATTGCCACATCATTATTAAACTCTTGCATATAAAATCTTCGCAATCAATTGAACTTGGTAACATATATAATTCTCAAACTAATACAATTAAATATTTGAAAAATATATATGAAGTGGCCCACATATCATAGTATTATAGATGTTTGTTCAAAGACATACTCTATTTCAATGAACCAATAAATTGGTACTTCTACAATGCATTACACTCATAAAAGAAGACATTGCACTTTGCCACCTAGACCCATTGTGGGTGCCCTTAATACGTAGTACTTCGTATTATCTTTTGAGGTATTATTTTTTAACAGGTGTTTTGCATACTCTTTAAATTGATTAATACATTTTAATTTAGAGTGTTTGCATTTATTTATACTTTTATAAGATGAAAATGTGTAAAAATGATTTAAAAGTATAAATGTCAAAACATATTAAGTTAGAGTGTATCAATCAATTTGAAATGTATGCAAATCACTTCCCTTATCTTTTTGATCATATTATTTTCCAGCTCTTAGAGCATAAGAAACAAAGAAGCACGTAGCTTTAATTTGCATATCATATTTACTTTTATAAATAATAGCAGAGTATATGATGCATTGTAATATGAAATGTTTTAAACATTGTTTTTAATACCAAACCGGATTGGTCGGTCCAACCGGTTTATATCGGGAACCGGCCATAAGGTCAAACCGCCTTTAAATAAACCAGCCGAGTTTGTGGAAACCGACTCAAAACCTTCAAATAGTAGTAAATCGGTTATGTATGCAAAGGCTTTGGTTTTGTGTCTTTTAAGAAGATGTTGACCCCCCACGATAATAGTCAACCCTCCATCCTCTGGCAACTTTGGTGATTTCAAAACCCTAACGCGTGATACTTTCTTGCTTAATTCTAACTTATTTCCTGAATCTTAATACTTTCGTTGAATCAATCATTTTTATAATTATGTCATAGGCAGGTTTTGCTTTTTTGAATTTTATTAGGGTTTTAATCAGTATAGGGTTTTTTATTAAAACGATTAGGGTTTGACCAAAAAGGTTGTCTCTCAATGGTACCTCATGTTGTATGAGAAACTCCCCAATCAAATAGTTGTAAGTTTAAGTCCTGCTTAGAACATGCGAGATAAATTTATGGTAATAATGTGAGATAATTAAAAATTGTCGTTCTAAAAAAAACTTAGGGTTTGTCATTAGTTAATGTTCTTTATTGATGAACCATTTTTCATTGTCGTTTTGGCTTTGTTTCTGGATCTTCTCACGACTATATAAACCCTAATTATTGACTAGGGTTTTCTTTCTTTATTGTTGGTTCTCCATAAGACATTAATATTATCTTAGTGCTGAGTGTGGGGCTTATTTAAGTGGTTGTGTCGAGCAAAAGTTTCAACCATGTCTCAAGGCTAATCGTTGCTTGTGTTGGATGAATGTAAGAATGAAAAAGGGTTTCCTTGACTCGGGTGGGAGAGGTAGCAATTAGAAGAAAATCGATGTTCGAATTGTTGAATCTGGAGGGAATAAGCAAGCTGATAACCTTAATTGTGATAATAACTATCCGAAGCTAAGTACGTTGGTTGAAAAAATTTGCAATATTGATGGCAAATTGCTGGGAGCCAACGGAAAACCGTCCAAACCTCGTAGGAAAGTCATGTTTAATACTCCTCATGTTGATGCTGATAGTAATTTGCATGGTGTTCAAAACCATGCAACGAAAGTTGTTTAAAGGGAAGATATGGAACAGGTAGACACGGGTGTGAACTCTGAAATTCCAGAACCTGTTAGGACATAAGTTGGTCAAAACATGACAAGTGCTGAACCTATGCGTGATACTGCTAGAAACATTAACCAAGTGGATCAAGTTACACGAGCTGCGTGTGAGAGCTTTAATGAGATCATGAAAGAGGGTAGCACACCCGTATTGAAGTCACATATTATTGATGATTTAGCTGATGTCATGGATATTACTAAGGCGAGCCAAAATGTTCCTATTGATAATAAATAAGCTAATGCTAATACAACTTCTTGTCAACATAAGGATAATTGAAGGTGAACTTTCGTGTATTAGAATCTAGGGAAAAATGTCTAAAAAGGCATCGAACTTGCCACCTTTTCCTTTTGTGGGCATCGAACTTTTTGTTGAAAACTAGAAGGGGGGTTGAATAGTTTTACCAATTTAAAACTTCCTTTTAAATATTTAGATCGACTTATGTCAATCTATTTGGTTGTTTATGTTGGACGTTGGTAGATAGATATATAAACGTGTAACGAAAGATAAAGAGTAAGAAGCACATCACCACGACACAAGTATTTATAGTGGTTCGGCTACAAGGACACCTTACTTACCCTACTCCATTCCCCGAGTCACCTACTCGAGAGTTCGTAAGCACTACACCAATCTCCTTATGGCGGAGAAGCCTTCACAACGTCGCTTAACCTTTTTCCGGTACAAAGCTAAATACCGAGTTCTTTCACACCAAGGCGAACCACACCTAAAACAACGTCGCCTACCCTTTATACGGTGCTAGGCTAACCACCGAGTTCTTTCACACCAAGGAGAACTAATCCTATCACAATGTCGCCTACCCTTTATTAGGTACTAGGCTAAGTACCTAGTTCCATTACTATGGAGGAACTACTACCCTTCACAACACAACACCTAATATCAAGGAGATCCACTCCTTGTTACAACATCATCAAGGATATCACCATCCTTGGAAATAAACAAATACTTATATGTATAACGATGCACCTCATCGATTATACGACCTAGGCATTCTTTCCAAATGCGACTTGATTTGATTCTTCGGCATCCTTCACTAATGCCTTTGACACAACGCTTGGCACCCTTCACTAATGCCTTCGTCTTGACACCTTTAGCATTCTTCACTAATGCTTTGACACAGATGATGAGCACCTTTCACTAATGCTTTTATCTTGACACTTTCGGCATTCTTCACTAGTGCCTTCAAACCAACATCTATGGAGAAAGGAAGAACTATCAACAAGAGAACCTTAGTTGTCTTGATGATGACGAAGCATGGCAACTCATGGACTTGAGCTTTCTCGTCTTCAAGAAGTGGTGATCTCGCCTTTAAGAGGAACCTAGAAGATCACACAAAAACAAAAGACAAACTACATAGATCACTTGGATCTGAGGTTAGAGGGTTATAGTACTTGGGGAAGTATGTGTGTGAAGTTGTATGTAGAAAGGAAGAAATGGCTCTCTATTTATAGAGAAAATTCTCTATTGTTCCACGGATCCCACGGATCCCTACCACAAGGGATCCGGCTAGCACAAAGCCAGGGATCCGTGGAACGCTCCTCTTTGCCCATGGGTATTTTTGGTTATGGGTCATGGGTTATGGGTTGATCCATGGTTTTCTTTCTAGATACAATGTATCTTAAGGATACAATGAACTTGGTTAAGTGGTATATGTAAAACCATGGGTTATGGGTCAATACCATTTGCTAGTTTTTACCCATTTAGTATATACTTGTTTTTACCCATTTTAGTATACTTAGTTTAAGTATATGTTAACCCAATATGTAAACACTAGTTTTTGTACATATGTATCTAAATCATAAAATCACTTATACTTGTTTTAGTGTTTTATGTGAAAACATAAGTGTGTTAGGAAACTATTAACTCAAACTATTTACGTATTCTATTTGTTTCGTTAAAATGATTTTGCGTTTGTTATCGACAAAACATTAGAAGATCGTAAAATATAAATAAACGTTTTTACGGCTTATTTGTATTAACAATCTCCCCCTTTTTGTTGATGACAAAACATAAAATTATTTTAAGGAAAAGCTAAAATTCGTAAAAGTTTGAATTTGTAGTTTTTACTTTCTTCTCCCCCTTTTTGTCGAAACAAAAAGTGTTAAAAGAAACTAACACAATTTTTATAAGAAAAAGTATGTAAAACAAAATGTAAAGAGAGCAAGTGACGGGTATGGTACTCGTCTTAACTCCCCCTTGACGAGTCCATCCCTTTGAAAGGGCGTCAAGGACATGACGTAAAATAAACTAATTGTGTTTGCAATTATGTTTGCAAATGGTTCGTCTAAGTGACGAAAACGTGCTCCCCCTTGAAGATTGCAAAGTTGCAATGGGGTGACATGAAATATAGTCAAAAATCAGATTAAGTTGCAAATGTTTTTGCAATTTAGTTTGACACAAAGCTCCCCCTAGCTTTATGGTGTCAAAATCTTCATGTGTTATTTTGAAAATCTACAAAGTAAAGGTTAGAAAACAAGAGTATAGTGCATAATTTCCTGCAAATAAAACTCAAGTTAGTAGAAATTTGTGCTTCTGATCCACGGATCCCGCGGTTCCCTTCTTGGAGGGATCCGTCTAGGCATTTTGTAGGGATCCGGCTGTCTGTTGACAGTTTCTTCAGCAATGAAAGTGTTTCAATCAATGCTAACGAATATGTGAAGTAGTATATGATATATCAAGCACAACACATAAAGCACATAACAATTATGGCATGTAGATATTCATTCAATAAAAAAACAAGAGATGATCAACCAAATCTCTAAAACTAAGAGAATGAACTAGCCATACAAGTGCTACTAATGCTAATGAGTTACCCAAACTCTAGATTCAACAAAAAGCTTAATGATGATCAAGGATGAGATGAGTTTTCCTAAACATTCTAAGTTTGAGCTTGTGACTATGATGCTCATTGTAGTTTAGGCTTGTTGACCTCTTCGAAATGTTCGAGGAGGTGATAAAACATGAAACGTTGCTCTTCACGTAGTTCATGTATCAACCTTTCAACATGTTTACAATGATAGCAATCCTTGTCATGGTTTTGAATTTCTTGAGGTGGAAGTTCAAGTGAAGTGGGTTGAGGATCTTCAAATGAAGGAGGAATTGGTGGAGGCTCATTAAGTGATGGCTCTACAATGTTTGAGGGTGGAGGTAAAGAGGCATCAACTTCCATGTGGTCGGGTGGTTGCCTTTGATGTCTTCTCATAATCCAAAATGGACTATTGGGGGGAATGAGAGAGTTTGATATTGGATCAAGTGTTGATTCAATATTTTGATTTTGTTGCCCAACCTTTTCAAGTAAGTTTGTTGGTAGTGGTGGAAGGTGAGATGGCCAAGGAGGTAAGTCTTCTACATTGTGAGAATGTGGAGATGATTGTGAGGTGGCTCTAGGCACCAATGATGTTGGTTGAGTTGTGGAGGGTATGTTTGGTTTGGTAGAGTTTGGTGATGAAGTCCTAGTGGGAACTATTTTCTTGAGGATTAGTTTGATTGGTTTCCTTGGTGTAGGAGAAATCCTAGCATTAGTGGACTTAACCGGAGATGATTCGGTTGAGGAAACTTCGTGTATGACCCTAGCAAGTTTCTTGGGTGGTTCTTGAGTGGATGAGTTAGCACTAGGAGCCTTTCTCATGATGAAATGACTAAGGGAGATGGTTGTAATTGCTGATAATTGTGTTTGTGTTTGATGACTAAAGTGTTCTTAGCAATATGGCTTATAAAGGGAAGAGCTTGGCAAGTGCATTTAAGACTTAATCCACTAATGTTCTTGGAAATGTGATGATTAACATGCACATGGTTGAAGTTCAGAGTTTCACTGATCTAGGAACTCATTTAAGATTAGATGGAGTGTTTGAGTTAGGAAGATGAGTTGAGATGATTGTTTTAGCAATGTTAGACATAAACTGTCACCCGGATCCCACGGTTCCCTCCTTGGAGGGATCTGGCTAGGCTAATCCTAGGGATCCGGCTCTCAGCAGTTATGACAGGTTTGAAATGAGGTTTCTAGGAGCTAAAGCCTATCTCATTTTGAGTGTTTCAGTTCTCCTAAGTGTTTTAAGATGAGAGGGTATTTGAATGATCAAAGGTAATAAGTGTTATAGCAAATGATTGCTTCTTATGGAAAGGAGATGGGACAAGATGACTACCAATGGATGTCCAAGGATAACACTAAGAGTTTTGGTGGTGTCAAGTCATAATAAATTATCCTAGTGATCAGATTTAAGCTTGAGGTGAAATTTGAAAAAATTCTTAAAAATCACAAGAATTGAAAAAATAATTTTTGTCTCACTTTGAGATAAAAATGATTAGAAACAATTTCCTAAAATTGTTTAATTTGTCCACTTAAGTGTTTTGAAAGATGAGAAACAGTTTGTGAGTATTGAAGCAGAAATATGGTGAGTTTTGATGTGTTGATAAATCAAGAGGCATTTTGACTAAGATCTTAAGTAAGCCTTTAGTGAGTCTAAGCCTTTCTCATCCTTGAAGTGGTTCTAGTTGGATTCTAAAATCATATGCTTAGCTAATGTGATGTTATCTAGAAAGTTATTTTGATGCAATGAATGATGTATTGCTGATCTGATGTCACGGATCCCACGGTTCTGATAACGCTACACGCGTCGTTCGGGGTCAAAGGAACTTCCTTTTCTTCGAGCAATTTTTATAACACCCTAGGCAGTGAACCTAATCGTTGTAGTATAGTATTAGGGTAAGCCACGGGTATTGATATTGTCCTCTAGGGGAATAAGAATGCTAGTGAGAAGTTACTACGCTAAGGTTGGAGTTGAGGAAGATTATTTTTTATCTTTTTATGTTTTTTTTAGGAAATGGAAAGGTACGAATCTCGGGGTTTGCATTTGGGGATTAGTATTTCTACCGATTACTCTACTTATCTAATCTAAGGTGTATGTAGTCTATGTCTAATTATTGTGTGCTCGTATGATAGTTTAAAGATGTGTTCACTTAGGTTTTATTACTCCTTAATTATCTCCTATTGATGGTTGAATTGTCACGTCCTTATTCTTAATCGCGTTGTGTGTCTAAAGTCGTAGGGTATGCGTTTATCCCTAACTCTTTGAACTTACCAAAGGGTCTCATCTACAAAACCCTCTAGGGATTATAAACTCTAACTCTAAGGCACTCTTTGGATAGTTTAGCCTACAACCGCTCTAAGTGCTATAGCCGAAGGTTCACAAAGATTAATCAAGCATTAATTACACAACGAATGACTATCGCATTACTAGATCATTAATCAATTAAGATAAGAGACAACCAATCAATATTTAATAATTAAGTTTCATATTCCCTAAGCAAACACACAAGTAAATTAGCCGGACATGGAGAACATGCAAACATACACACAAATAATTGAAGACATAATTGAATTAATGAAGTAAAACACTTATCTTGATGTAAGATAGGGTTTGGAACCCTAAAATACTGTACAAGACAGCCTTGGTTTGGTTTAGGTTTTTACTCCAAAAGACTACACACTAAAACTGAAAAATTCGGATTCTATATATAATATTACAATCGCGACGGCGTCACCTTATGATTTGTGACGCCGTCGGGTCGCCGTCATTAGGGTTTCGTCTTGGCCACGTTAGTCTTGTGACGGCGTCACCTTGTGCTTGTGGCGCCGTCCTCTTCAGCTTCTGACGCCGTCTGGATCAAATCTAGGCCGTCTGAGTTGCGACGGCCTACTCTTTTAAAGCCTGACACCGTCACTTGAAAATACGAAATTTGGCTTTTGTGCCGTCACAAAATGCTCTGACGGCGTCGCCTTGTATTTCAGCAGCTTGAGTGTCTCGATTCTTGACTTTGGTCATTTTCTTCGTATATCCGCGCCTTTTCGTCCAAATAAGTGCCATTACAGCAATTTGCCTTCAAGAGACCTAAAAAGTGAAAAGGAACGATATTAAGTAATAACGGATACAAAAGTGATCAAATAAGGGCTTAAACAACCCCTAAAAAGGTACATTTTAAAACCTTATCAAATATCCCTACACTTGGTATTTGTTTGTCCTCAAGCAAATGTGCTTTTTGCCAATTAATTTATAAGTTAGGGGTCATGAAGCATTGGTTTAAAACAGTCCACAACACATATAAGCCCCGCAAAAGTCATAACAAGCACGGAAATTACATACTAGCACCTCACATGGGGTGTTTGGATACTCACATCTCTCTCGGGTGTATATGAAATATAACAAGTTGGAAATGGAAGATAAACACTCATTAACCGGTCCTAGTACATAGATTACCATAGGTTTGAGAATAGATCAAACCTCCATCGCTTTGGCGTAAGCACCTAGGAAAGACTATCAAAGAGGTCTTTAAAGGGTTGTAATGTTAGGCTTACGGTAGGGAAACAAAGGGTTTGGTGGGATAGGCTATTTAGTGGTGGCAAGTCAAAAATCTTTATGTTACAAGCATACGAAGAATGGCATTGCTAAGCCAAGACTCGACACTCTAAACTCTAGATAACTGAAACAAACAAACATAAATTTAAAGGATAGATGTAGAATGGTAGCTCGTATGTTTTTTTTTTTTTTTTTTTTTTTTTTTTTTTTTTTTTGAACACTCTTACTCTACCATCCTCTACGGTAATATCAAAATGATAGGGATTTATAGGCACATCCCTACACTTGAGTTTTTATTACTCTAACACTAATTTGACCCGAATTGAAAAGATCAAAACACTTGGGGTACGTTATTACGCAAATAAGGGAATTTAACGTTCCCTTCCAGTCATTTCATAAACTTTAACTTTTTCCTACGAGTCACAATCGTCCCAAAACTGTGTACAAAAGATATGACTCGACTTAGCAACTCATGCAAGCAACTAGATAATTGAACTAAGGGTTTAGGGTGATAACAATAATGCACTAAAAGTGAGTGCATACAAGGTAGGCTAAGGCGATTTGGGTGTATATTTGGGGGTGAGGTGTAAACAATGCTCTTCATTGATATTCCGGAAAAACCGAAACATCACGAGAACCGCGAAAAGGATAGGCTCTGAGGGGTTAACTAGGGGTATCGTGTACTAAAGATGAGTACAACGCAAAGGGTGTGGGGGAATTACTCAACCGATGTGGAAGAAGTAATTATATTACGGGTATCAAACAAGGGTTATCCTAATGCCTCTTATCATTTAGTTATTCCTAACTACACAAGTGTAGTCTTACTAGCGATCTCGGAATGCATCACAAAACAAGTTCTAGAATCTAATATACTACCGGTTCACACTCTAAGCATTAAAGATGAATGCTTTAATTCCTACTAATCTAAGGGCGATCCTCACATTTTGGGTGGAATTTAGGTGGTAAAGGGTTTTTGTGCTAGTCATGCAACTTCCTATCCGTGAGACGCTTTTGTTAAGACTAATGGCCCACTCCTATATGTCATGAAAAATTTTAAATTTGGTGCCAAAATTACCCTAACCGACATTTTCTCATGGTTTATTACACAAATACAATTGGACAAAGCAAATAATCAAGGATAAGCATAGTTTCTAAGTTCCCGTTTTATTTTCCCTCCCTACACTTAAACTGAACATTGTCCCCAATGTTCCCCGAAAGTATCAAAGTTATGATAATGGAAGGTAATTAAAAATAAAAGAAACTAGTACTCCCCTGATTAGCTCGGTAGGATCCGTGTGAAGTGGTGGTTAAATCCTTTCCAAGAAAAATGTATGCGTGAAAAAGCTCCTTCCAATCTTTTGTTTCTTCTTCTTGATAAATAAAACTTGCACATTCGAAGAAAACAAACGAAACCTTCGCGTAAAATCGGCGGTAATAATATATATAAGACTCTACTAAACTATGATATAATGCTTGTGGAATGGATGTTTACAGAATTTCTGGAAAATTCAAAAAATTTATAAGTAGCACAGAAAACGAGAAAAAAGTAATCTGTTGTTTTTACTCCTTCCTGACGCCGTCAGGTTATCCTGACAAAAACTGGTCTGCGATTTTCTGGAAAAAATTCTGGAAAATTTACATCTTTAGAATCTGGAAAAATTTCTGCAAAACATCCATTATGACTCAATACAAGCATTTGACTCGAACAAACACACATATATATCTTTTAATGAATTGCTATTCTCATGTTTACGTTTCTTTGAAAACGTGTGTAATCCTCCCTACACTTATCCTTTATGTAAAATACCTTTATATGCAATTAAGACGAGCTTAAAAACAAAATAAAGCATTTTTACAAATTTAGACATGAGAATAAGTAATCAATAAAAGATATATGACACTAACAAGCAAACAATTAAGCATGAGTTGCCTTCCACGAAGCGCTTTTCTTTATTTAAGAGTCTTGTAGCTAGACTCGTAGTCGTGCCCTTACGTACCGATATAAGTAAGCTTATCCTTAACAATGTCATAAGGATCAAACTTATCATTTAGGTTCCTAGTAGTACGTTCAGTTCGATATGCCTTTTCAACTTCTCTCCATCGGGATCATAGATTGTTATCCTAATGTGACATTCTCCATTACCATCACTAGGTGGTCTATTCCAATCCCACTTATGTTTAGGCTTTTCAATTTTCCACCTATTCATGACAAGGTTGACGGGCAAACTTCCTAGGAACTCGGTCATCTTCCTAAATACTAAGGCGTCCTCGAATGGGTTCACTTCCATGTCCCTAGCCATCTCTTTTTCATGGAAAGTTGCTTTACTAGCAAAGGCTTCATCTAAGTAGAAAGGTCGTTGGGGACCTATGAGGTTCTTATCTATCCAAGGTCCATATCTAGAGGGCGCTCTATCCAACCTAATCTCATGTGGGATTTCCTCTTCTTTGTAGTGTGTATGCTTTTTGACATCGTAGATTGACCTAGCACTTCCCTCTCCTACTACTATCTTGGACATCTTACAATCAATGATAGCACTAGCGGTAGCTAAGAATCCTCTTCCTACTAGTAATGGGCATGTCGGGTCCTTATTCATGTCTAGCACATGAAAGTCGGCCAAAAGAGTCAACTCTCCTACGTGTACTACCATGTCTTTAATTATCCCCACCGGATATGCAACACTACCGTCCGCTAGACCTAAGATGGTTTCCTTTGGTTCTATCTTACCTAAGTTAAGGCTTCTATGGAGGGACAATGGAACAAGATTGATGCATGATCCTAAGTCGGCTAGAGCATCGAGAGGTTTAGAAGTTCCAAGCCTACATGGAAGAGTAAATAGCCCGGGATCGTCTAACTTTTTAGGTAGATTATTTCGCACAAAATCGGACCCATGTTTTCCAAGTTTAAGTTCTAAGTCATATTTTTCTTTTAAAGCATTATAATAAGGTGCATGAGCTAAGACTTCAAGAACCGGTTTTTCTTGATGGAGTTCCTTGTACTCCTCCTCTAGACTAGGGTTGGGTTCTTGGTTGAAGGGTTTCTCAAGAGTAGGTTCTACCAATGGTGCAGGGCCTTGGTACCTCATTTTGGATGGCTTGGAACCCTTTTTGATAGCATTTACCGAGTGAACCGTTGGGTGTGAGGGGCATGGATGCGCACTCTCCCATGGTGAACAAGAATATGAAGTCGACGAAATCGAATTCACTTTTGGGTTCTTTATAGTGTCACTTGGAAGTGCTCCAATTTCTCATTCATTAAAGGCTTTTAAGAGAGCATCAAGCTTGTTTGTCATCTCGCCTTGTCTTCGCTTAAAATCGGCTTCAAGCTTAGTCAATCGAGTTTCTTGAGATGACATGAATCTAGATGCAATTGCCTCAAGATTAGCGGGGTTCCCGGTGTTTAGAGAATTGAACCTATTAGGTGGACTAGATGAGCTTTGGGGCGTGCTTGAGTTTTGGTTCCACTTAAGGTTGCGGTGATTTCTCCATGAGGGGTTGTAAGAGTTTCCTAAGTTGTTTTGTTTGGGCTTGAAAGTGTACCACTTCTCTCCCGTTCTGTCGGTACGCATGGAGGCGTAATCCGCAAAAGCTTGTTCGGAGAGTCTTGTGCAATCACGAGTGTCATGGGGACCACTACATAACTCACAAGGAAGAGTGATTTTATTCACTTGATGTGAAGACTTAGGATTTTCGTAGGAACTCATTAGGAATTTAACTTGATCTTCAAGTTCGATCATCCTACGGTCGGAAGATTGCGAGTCAATGGGAGGCAAGGAGATTTCCTTAACGGTTTTGGGCAACTCAAGGGGGTCATTCCAACTTTCGTTGTCATAGAGAGCAAGGTCCTCTATTATACCCCATGATTCTTCCGCGGTGAGATCACTGAGTTTTCCACCGGCCGCTTGGTCAATGGATCGCTTTGTGGGGAAGTTGACATGATCATAAAAGATTTGGACTTGAAGCCAAAGATCAATGCCGTGATGAGGGACTTTATGAAGTAAGTCCTTGAATCGAGTCCATGCTTCGTAGAGAGATTCACCTTGACGTTGTTGGAACATCAAGATGTCATTCCTAAGTTTAGTGGTTCTCCCCAGTGGGAAAAATTAAGCAAGGAAACGAGAGGTGAGATCATCCCAACTTGAGATGGAGTCGGCGGGAAGTCGCTCAAGCCAATTACTAGCTTGGTCCCGTAGAGAGAATTGGAAGAGACGCAGGCGCGTAGTCTCCCGAGTAGTAGCATCAAGGTCGATGGAATCGACAATTTTAAGGAAATCCCTTAGATGCTGATTAGGATCTTCGGAACGAAGTCCATGGAATGCACATCCGTTTTGCACCAACCGGATGGTGTCGGATCGCAGGGCCGTAGTTTGGGCTTGGTCGGGAAGATCAATGGTGTTCCTATAGCCTAGGTGGCTTGGTCTCGAGTATTCACCAAGAGTACGGGCTCTTGGCGGGTCATTTGGTGGTAGGTTGATGAATGGTGGTTGGTTATCACCTTCCATGATGAAAAGTGATGGGGTTACGAACAAAGGTCACGAAGAAGGGGGATAGACTACGAGAAAGCTAAAAATTGAGATAAATTTACTTGATAGGAATCAAGCAAAGAAACCTAAACAAGGTGGACTACTAACTAGCTATTCTATTCCCCGGCAGCGGTGCCAAAAACTTGATAATGCTACACGCGTCGTTCGGGGTCAAAGGAACTTCCTTTTTTTCGAGCAAGTTTTATAACACCCTAGGCAGTGAACCTAATCGTTGTAGTGTAGTATTAGGGTAAGCCACGGGTATTGATATCGTTCTCTAGGGGAATAGGAATGCTAGTGAGAAGTTACTACGCTAAGGTTGGGGTTGAGGAAGATCATTTTTTATCTTTTTATGTTTTTTTAGGAAATGGAAAGGTACGAATCTCGGGGTTTGGATTTGGGGGCTGGTATTTCTACCGATTACTCTACTTATCTAATCTAAGGTGTATGTAGTCTATGTCTAATTATTGTGTGCTCGTATGATAGTTTAAAGATGTGTTCACTTAGGTTTTATTACTCCTTAATTATCTCCTATTGATTGTTGAATTGTCACGTCCTTATTCTTAATCACGTTGTGTGTCTAAAGTCATAGGGTATGCGTTTATCCCTAACTCACAAAACCCTCTAGGGATTATAAACTCTAACTCTAAGGCACTCTTTGGATAGTTTAGCCTACAACCGCTCTAAGTGCTATAGCCCAAGGTTCACAAAGATTAATCAAGCATTAATTACACAACGAATGACCTATCGCATTACTAGATCATTAATCAATTAAGATAAGAGACAACCAATCAATATTTAATAATTAAGTTTCATATTCCCTAAGCAAACACACAAGAAAATTAGCCGGACATGGAGAACATGCAAGCATACACACAAATAATTGAAGACATAATTGAATTAATGAAGTAAAACACTTATCTTGATGTAAGATAGGGTTTGGAACCCTAAAATACTGTACAAGACAGCCTTGGTTCGTTTTAGGTTTTTACTCCAAAATACTACACACTAAAACTGAAAAATTCGGATTCTATATATAATATTACAATCGCGACGATGTCACCTTATGATTTGTGACGCCGTCGGGTCGCCGTCATTAGGGTTTCGTCTTGGCCACGTTAGTCTTGTGACGGCATCACCTTGTACTTGTGACGCCGTCCTCTTCAGCTTCTGACGCTGTCTGGATCAAATCTAGGCCGTCTGAGTTGCGACGGCCTACTCTTTTAAAGCCTGACACCGTCACTTGAAAATAAGAAATTTGGCTTCTTTGCCGTCACAAAATGCTCCGACGGCGTCGCAGTTAAGCAGTGACGCCGTCACCTTGTATTTCAGCAGCTTGAGTGTCTCGATTCTTGACTTTGGCCATTTTCTTTGTATATCCGCGCCTTTTCGTCCAAATAAGTGCCATTACAGCAATTTGCCTTCAAGAGACCTAAAAAGTGAAAAGGAACGATATTAAGTAATAACGGATACAAAAGTGATCAAATAAGGGCTTAAACGACCCCTCAAAAAGGTACATTTTAAAACCTTATCAGGTTCCCTCAAGGGAGGGATCCGGCTAGTCTAATCCTAGGTATCCGACATCTGCAGATCAGAATCTTCATAGAAATGATGTGCAGATTTTGCACACTAATAAATCTATAAACAAAGCAATAGGAACAAGCATGTCATCACAAAACACCACTTATAAAAGCATGATAAAGTAACAATATCCAAATTACCATAAACCAAAAGTGCTAAAACGTAATAATCCAAACATAAAATAAAGGAAAATAAGCATATTCCTATTGTATCTTTCGTCAATCCTTTCTTTTCCTTTTTGACGGCTTAGTGAGGTTGTAAGCGAGGTTTTGAATCATGCCCCTCAATTGTTTAAATTCTGCGGTCTCGTTTGGAATGGTTGGAAGTTGTTCGTAGTAGTCAAAGGGTTCCAATTTGATGTTGGCTATGGGGTCTACGTCTTCCTCATCTTCATCTTCTTCTTCTTCACCGGCCGAGGAGTCCGAGAGAGCTTCAGGTTTCTTTCCATTGACCATGAACCGTTTAGGAGTTTGTTTGGTAAGAGGTACCATGACGTGATCGAAAAGGTAATGATCATCGTTGATAGGAGATGGTTGCAATGCACCAACATACTTACAAAGTCGTGTTAGGAGCATACCATATGGAAGTACCATGTTGGAAGCTTTGAATACCCCAGCCAGTCTCCTTACCATGTAATAGGCAAGATTAAATGGCCTTTGGTGGGTAAGACAATAGATCATTTGCACAAGACATGTGTTTGGATGATCTTTGTTTCCAAATAGGCTAATGACGTTTTCCCTAAGGATTTCTTCCCATTTTCTAAACATGGGATGCATTTAAAAAAGTTCCATTTGAAAGGGATCACGGTGAATGAGCTTATTGTTACGGTTGTAATGGGATTGGTCGGTCCTAACTTTGAAGATAGTATCTCGAATGGTTTCGGGATCGTCGAGAGGAGTGTTATAGAGAGGCTTAGGATCAAGTGCAAGGTTTTGAGCGTTAATTGCCCAGTCTTGAGAGTACATACAAATTCCTTCACAAGGAATGCGAAGAATTTGAGCAAAGGTGTTGAGAGGAAGAATAAAGTTTTGTTTGTTGATGATGAAGGCGATTGAGATGCTATTGTCGGTGTTTCTAATGATCCTAAAGCTTTTGTAAAATTCAAAAATGAAGACCGGACAAATTTGTTCATCAATGTCAAGGAGACAATCAAAGTTGATTGTCGAGAAAACTTGACGAATGTCGGTATCTTCAAGGAAACATTCCTTGACTACACGACCTTCGTGGATAAGTCTTTTTACAAGGCTTTTGAATATTTTACGGTCGGTTTTGGTCAATCCCTTTTTACGATAGTAATGAGTAAGGTAATGAACGGTGTCATGATGATCTTGTTGAGTGGCTTTGGGCATGGTTGGTCCTAAAAATACAAGTTTTCAATTATGTAAAATTAGTTGGGATGGGTTTATGTTTTTTATTTGTATTAACAATGTTGTGAACACAATGTGATTTGTTAAAACCCCCTTTTCATGATTAATTTGAAAAACCCTAATTAAGTTAATTGATTAGAAATTAAGAAACCATAAACCCTAGGATGAGGATGATGAAAATTAGAACAAGTTAATGTAATTACTTACAATGGTGTTCTAGGAAGGAATACGTGAAAGTATGGAAGCCAATGAGGATGAATTCTGTAGCTTAGTCGTTTTTGTGTTGTGTGAATAGAGGGAAAAAGATCAGTGGTGATTTTTTGAAAGCGTATAGCTGAGTTCTGTTCCACGGTTCCCCCGGATCCCTTGTATTTGGGATCCGGCTAGTACAACTAGAGGGATCCGGCTACTGTGAACAGAAAAAGGGTTGTTTGGCCTTATTTTTATAACTAGCTTAAAAAAATAGTTTGGAAGTATTTAAATGGATGACGGGTTTTGATGAATCACATATCGAGGGTTCATATGTGACAACGGCGTTAGTTTGACGAATCAAGAGGAATACTATTCCTGATGATAAAAAAGACAGAGAAGTGATGAAAGAGACTTCTTATGATGCTAGTAATTTTTAAACAAGGAAAACTATGAAATAAATTAAACTCATGTAACCTATCTAATGAAAAGTAAAACATACCTCTATGCTTTTTGGTTTGGCGTAATACCAAAAAATACTTCATGAGCTTTTAAAGTAATCCATTGTACTTGGTGTACGTAAGTTATGATTACTTATTAGATCTTTCCTTGAACGTTGACTTCATTAGTCTTTGAATAGAGATGAAGATTTTTGGAGAGATTCTAGCATGAAGATTTCTTAAAAAAATTGTTAGAATGATCTATCAATGTCCAACAAGATGATTTAAAAGAAGTATGAACCTTTTAAAAAAAATCCTTCTTTGTAGTTTTCAAACATACACGGATCGTATCAAGTCTTTAAAGTACAACATACTTTAAGAAACTTGGTAACGAAGCTCTGATGCCAATTGTGGAAAACTAGAAGGGGGGTTGAATAGTTTTACCAATTTAAAACTTCCTTTTAAATATTTAGATCGACTTATGTCAATCTATTTGGTTGTTTATGTTGGACGTTGATAGATAGATATATAAACGTGTAATGAAAGATAAAGAGTAAGAAGCACATCACCACGACACAAGTATTTATAGTGGTTCGGCTACAAGGACACCTTCCTTGCCCTACTCCACTCCCCGAGTCACCTACTCGAGAGTTCGTAAGCACTACACCAATCTCCTTATGGCGGAGAAGCCTTCACAACGTCGCTTAACCTTTTTCCGGTACAAAGCTAAATACCGAGTTCTTTCATACCAAGGCGAACCACACCTAACACAACGTCGCCTACCCTTTATACGGTGCTAGGATAACCACCGAGTTCTTTCACACCAAGGAGAACTAATCCTATCACAACGTCGCCTACCCTTTAATAAGTACTAGGCTAAGCACCTAGTTCCATTACTATAGAGGAACTACTACCCTTCACAACACAACACCTAATATCAAGGAGATCCACTCCTTGTTACAACATCATCAAGGATATCACCATCCTTGGAAATAAAAAAATACTTATATGTATAACAATGCACCTCATCGATTATACGACCTAGGCATTCTTTCCAAATGCGACTTGATTTGATTCTTCGGCATCCTTCACTAATGCCTTTGACACAACGCTTGGCACCCTTCACTAATGCCTTCATCTTGACACCTTTAGCATTTTTCACTAATGCTTTGACATGGATGATGAGCACCTTTCACTAATGCTTTCATCTTGACACTTTCGGCATTCTTCACTAATGCCTTCAAACCAACATCTATGGAGAAAGGAAGAACTATCAACAAGAGAACCTTAGTTGTCTTGATGATGACGAAGCATGGCAACTCATGGACTTGAGCTTGCTCGTCATCAAGAAGTGGTGATCTCGCCTTTAAGAGGAACCTAGAAGATCACACAAAAATAAAAGACAAACTACATAGATCACTTGGATCTGAGGTTATAGGGTTATAATACTTGGGGAAGTATGTGTGTGAAGTTGTTTGTAGAAAGGAAGAAATGGCTCTCTATTTATAGAGAAAATTCTCTATTGTTCCACGGATCCCTACCACAAGGGATCCGGCTCGCACAAAGCCAGGGATCCGTGGAATGCTCCTCTTTGCCCATGGGTTTTTTGTTTATGGGTCATGGGTTATGGGTTGATCCATGGTTTTCTTTCTAGATACAATGTATCTTAAGGATACAATGAACTTGGTTAAGTGGTATATGTAAAACCATGGGTTATGGGTCAATACCATTTGCTAGTTTTTACCCATTTAGTATACACTTGTTTTTACCCATTTTAGTATACTTAGTTTAAGTATATGTTAACCCAATATGTAAACACTAGTTGTTGTACATATGTATCTAAATCATAAAATCACTTATACTTGTTTTAGTGTTTTATGTGGACACGTAAGTGTGTTAGGAAACTATTAACTCAAACTATTTACGTATTCTATTTGTTTTGTTAAAATGATTTTACGTTTGTTATCGATAAAACATTAGAAGATCGTAAAATATAAATAAACGTTTTTACGGCTTATTTGTATTAACACTTTTTTTTTTCCTAAAGTAGTCCTAAACTTCCCTTATTTTCCTATTGTAACACTAAAGCATACTTAGTGGGTAATTAGCATTGTTAAGCACGTTTTCATTGGTTTTGGGTGGATTTACTAATTTTTCGTCCGTTTTTTGACAAAGATTGTAACTTTAGGGACTAGACCTACAACTTTTACTAACACTTAATAACTTCCCCCGCCCCCAAATTCAGAACCCTAAACCACTTCATGAATTGTTTCCCCAATCGTTTCAAAATCAAGAACCCTAATCATGAGTAGTTCTTCTTCAGCACAATCACGTTTAGTTGGAGCTAAACTTGAACGTTTTTGTAAGTGTAATCGACAATTGAGAGTCCAAACATCAACCACAAGGACGAATCCAGGAAAGAGATTTGTAAAATGTGGTAAATGTCGTGTCTATGAGTTTCTGGATGAAGACCTTCCTAGTCAATAATACAAGGACTTGGTATATGGGTTCTTTCAAAGGCAGAGAGGTGTTGAAACTGCACCCATGATTGAAGCTCTAGCTTTGGAGAAGTCAAGGTTTGAAGATGAGTTAAAGGCTACAAAGACAAGATTGGGGGATGAGGTGAAGGCTGGAAAGTCTAAGCTGGAATTGTATGATAGGTTGTTTATGTTGTTATGTTTCATTTGTGTTTGGTTTGGTATGAAACTATCCAAGTGATGTAGTCTTTTGAATTGTTAATGTAGTCTTTTGAATTGTTAACTGTTACTTTGGAAAATGAATGTCAATATTTTAGTTTGGTAAATGTTTTGAATTGTTAAGTGTTAGTTTGGATAATTGATAGTCATTGCACATTTGAATTGGTTTAGTATGGTATGCACACAGATATGATAGTCATAGGATTATATAAGATTATTCTAGGGGACTGCAACCATAGGATTACATAAAAGGGCTTACTAAAGCCATAGGATTACATAGGATTATTCTAGGGGACTGCAACCACTAACATTACTAAAGCTATAAAACCAGTTAAACTACTACCACTACCATTACTAACTTGTAGTGGTTCCAAACCACTCATTTCCTCCCCTTCCTCTTCCCCTTCCCCTTCCCATTATTCGTCTCAGCTTCATCGTTGATAGGTTTCACAACAAAGTCTTTTATGCCTAGTTTGGCACAAGTTGCCTTGTTTGGAAATCCCAGAACTTTGGGCCTAGAATCAAAAGCTAGCTTAGCAAGATGCTTTGAGGTTAGTGGCACCTCCTCATCATCAGTTTCAACTTGCCTTGAGCTGGAACCAACTTTCCAATCAATAGGTAGTGGTTCCTCAATGGTCTGCAATGGTGGAAAATAAGTTCCCCATGATACTTCTTCAGTCTGATCTTGTTCAGCAGTCTCTTCTGTAGTGCTGGAAATGGTTATTATTTTTGAAAACAAAAAACAGATATGAGTAATCAGCATAAAAAAGTATGACTTATTAAGTTGTTGGATACCTGGTGTATGGCTGGAAACAATGTTCTTGCTTGAACTCATCTTTTGAAAAGTATGTTTAGATAAACAGATATGAGAAGAAGATGTGTGGGATATGGTCATGGTTCATTTGGTTTTATAACAAGTCTCAAAAACAATTCAGATTCTCAAATAGTTTAGATGCTTACCTATGTTACTGCCTAGATTCTCAACTAGATATATCATGGCAATGTTAACAAAGACAACTGCATAAAGGCAATCTGCAAATAGTATAGATTCTCAAATAGTATTGACTGCTTAAACATGTAAACAAAGACTGCATAAAGTAATGACTGTAAACAAAGACAACTGCATTTACTCTAAAGATGTACAAAAGTGGAAAATAATAACAAAACATATTTACAAACTGCATATTTCATTAATCATAGTAGTTTAACAATGACCACCTTTTACTACCCTCAAAGGATGTACAAAATGGGCTATTGTAAGATGGTCATTACATAAACTAATAACATAAGTGGCTGCTATCATGAGTGTATCTATTCTAGCCATATTACATACCAAAATGACCATCAATTAGTGCCCTCAAAGGATGTACAAAATGGGCTATTGTTTGATGGTCATTACATTACCTATTAACATTAGTTATCTAGACATATTACAGACCCAATTTAAGTTATCATAGTTTACATTAGTTGCCCACAAAAGATATACAAAAAGGGCACATGGAATTTCTTGTTGTTCAAGCATCATCTATTTCCAGTGCAGACTTTGTAGTGTTGCCCTGACCATCCAACTGTTTAGCCAACTTCATTTTGATGATCCTTTCATTAGGCCTCCTTACTTTCAGTTTAGTCAACTTCTTTTGCAACTGTTGCTGCTGAGGTTGTTCTTGACTTTGATCTTCTTCAGCCTAAATGTGTTCAACTTGAGTAGTTGTCATGTCAATCTCTGTTTGAACTTGAGGGTGTTCTTCAAGGTCAACTTGAGGGTGTTCTTCAGCGTCAACTTGTCGGTGTTCAGGTACACTGTCTTCAGATGGCTGTAGCCTTCTCATCAAATTGTTCATGAACAAATCATGTTCCATCATAGTCTCACTTCTATGGTTAGTAGCAGTTATAGTGTTTTCTGTAGTTGGTTCACTCGTTTCTGGCAATGATTCACTTTCCTTCCCTCTATTAGCTTTGATCCTTTTTCTAAGTTCTATCACCTCCTCTTCACCAGGACTGAGATAGCCAACTCATTTATCTGAACCATGTCCACTGTCATTGTCACTATCAAACTCACCATCTGGTTCATCCTCTCTAACCTTTCCTTTGCCCTTATCCACACCTGATATAGACCTAGTATCATCACCCTCTACACTAGTCTGCAAATCATCACCCTCTGCACTAGTCCTACTATCATCACCCTCTACACTAGGCCTCCACAATCTAACTTGTACTGCTGGATCTTGTAATTGCACTTCATGTGCAACAGTTGGATCTTCTGCATCCATGTTCTCAACTGCACTAGCCTTCCCTTTGCCCTTATCAACACCTGAACTATTCCTAGTATCATCACCCTCTATACTAGTCTACAAATCATCACCCACAACACTATTCCTAGTATCATCACCCTCTACACTAGTCCTAGTATTAACACTCTCTACACTAGTCCTAGATTTGTCAACCTCTGTTTCATTAACCTTCCTAGTATGATCAACCTCCATCTCAGCCCAATTAACCATCTCATCTAATGCAAATTCATTGCAATACCTCTTTTTGGAAGAGCCTTTTGCTTTAGCAACTGACTCATCCATAAAAGTGGTATATACTTGACCTAAATACTCTGATAGATTCATATCATTGTGATCAAGATATAGTTCAAGCCTACCAAACAACTGAGCAACATCAAACATGTGTTATATTTCCTTATCATTAGTTACTCTAACTAAACCTTTCTCTAATTCAGCATGTGGCACTTTGTAATACAAACCTTGAAAGTAATTACCAGCTTTTTCTTCCAGGAATTCAGCAAAGGTAAGATAGGGCATCCTTGGAGCACACATGTTAAGAATCACCCCATCCGCATACCTTAAAGGTAAATGCTTAAAATATCCGTCATTGTGTACATCAAATTGGTGCAAATTCGTACCTGGTATCATTATGTGACATAATTGAGAAAAACAATAAATTAGGGTTTTAACGTGGTTAAAACTTTGATAAAAACAAATCATAATCAAACAAATCATAGAAGTGTATACCTGAAATAACGAAAAAAGCATCAAATATGGCTATGCAGAACGATCAATTTTTTTGCTAGGTGAAATTAGGGCTTGATATTTTACGGGTTATGAGGGGATTGGAATTTGGGGGGGGGGAAGTTATTAAATGTTAGTAAAATTTGTAGGTCTAGTCCCCTAAAGTTACAATCTTTGTCAAAAAATGGACGAAAATTTAGTAAATCCACCCAAAACCAGAAAAACCGTGATTAACAATGCTAATTACCCACTAAGTATGATTTAGTGTTACAATAGGAAAATAAGGGAAGTTTAGCACTACTTTAGGGAAAAAAAAGTTTGATGCCCACAAAAGGAAAAGGTGGCAAATTCGATTCTTTTTCATACATTTAACCCTAGAATCTACTGTTCCTACTGATGTTGAATTTGATGTGGGAATTCTTATTGCTTTGGTGAAGTAAGTTAATAACATGTTAAAGAACTCACTTAAGGCGTACAACATTGGCAAAAGGTTCGCATTTCTAGTTCTCGAACTTTATATTCGTAATTTGTGGAGTAAGTATGGAATCCAAAAAGTGACAATGAATGTAATAGGTTTCTTTTCCTTTAAATTCACGACTATTCAAGGTGCTAAGAATGTGCTAAAACATGGACCATGGATGATCCGTGGTACATCTATTTTCTTTAATAAGTGTGTCACCTTCGATTATTCTCACCAAAGAGGATTATCTAAGGTGCCAATGTGGATTAAAATGCAAGGTGTCCCTTTTGCTGCGTATACTTCGAATGTGTTAATACAAATAAATCGTAAAAATGTTTATTCACATTTAGCGATTTCTTTGTGTTTTGTTGATAACAAATATAAAGTTATCATAAGTAAAATTATAAGGATACATGTTATTTTTGTAAAGCATTTACATATAGTCATTTAACATAAATTGTTGTAATAATTCATTTGTTGTAATAGTTTATTAGGATGGGTAAAATCCATAACACATGACCCATACCCATGAAGCATATCCATAACCCATGATCATTAGGTACATTGTATCTATTTGGATACCCATGACCCAAAGTCCATGACCCATTAGCAATGGTCCATGACCCATAACCCAAATAGGAGGAGCGTTTGGCGGATCCCCAGTTTACACTGGACGGATCCCTTAAATAAGAGATCCGTGGGATCCGAGGAACAGTAGAGGTTTTTTTCCTATAAATAGTGAGCCATTTCTTCATTGTAACTCACCCCTCTTCTTATAAACTCTCTCATATATTACTTCTCTCTTCTAATCTCAGATCTCTTGATCTACATAGTAGTTCTTCTTTCTTTTGTTGTGATTCTCATATAGGTCCTTCTCAAAGGCGAGATCACGAGATACTACAAGTCATCCAAGCAAGGGGTCCTTGATTGATTTGTTCCTCCACAAGATTTCTGTAGCAAGATCTTGTATTTCATATTTCACATAGTTGTTGTGTTATAGTTGTGTCGGTTTGGTCCTCCGTGTTAAGGACTCGGTATTTAGCTTTGTACCCGAAAAAGTGTAAGCGACGTTGTGAGGCTTCTCTGCCAATTTGAAGAAGCTTGTTGACATAGTGCTTGAACTCTCGAGTAGGTGACTTGGGGAGGGAGTAAGGCAAGGAAGTTGTCCTTTTAGCCAAACCACTATAAATCGGTTGTGTCATTTCTATCATTTACTTTACTTGCTTTCATTACTTACATTACTTATTGCTTTATACTTTCTATCCATCCATACGAATTCACATAATAGCGAATCTAAAGTTTTTGACACTAACTTAAAATCGGCAAAACTATACAAACCCCCCCCCCCTTCTAGTTTTTCACAATTGGCATCAAGAGCAAGGTTTACAAAAGTTTTAAAGTAAATCGTATTTTAAAAACTTTTCGATCACAATGGGTTCTGAAAATTATAAAGAAAGGCAATCTATGCAACGACCTCCACTACTTGAAACTAATGGTTTTATTTATTGAAAAAATAGATTCGAAACTTATGTGAAGTCAAAAGATATTGATCTTTGGTACATCATTGTTGAAGGTGACTTTAAAGCCACTACAAAAGATGATAAAACCAGCAACCAAATAAACACACATCATGATCAACTCTCCGATGATCAAAGAAAAAGCTTTCCATAAATAGTGAAGCTAAAATAGTTTTATACAATGCTTTACCCAAAAAGGAATTCGAAAGAATTTCTATGTTTAAACCTCTAAAGAAATTTGGAATTCTTTAGTTGTAACTCATCAAGGAAACCAACAAGTTAAAAACAGTACAATAGATTTTTTTGTTCAACAATATGAACAATTTTCAATATCGGATGAGGATAGTATAGATAATTCTTTTGCTAACTTTAATACTATAATTACATCATTACAAGCACTTGATGAGTCTTTCTCCAGTCGTAATAATGTCAGGAGATATCTCAGGGCACTTCCATCCAAATGGAGATCAAAGGTAACGGCCATCAAAGAATCAAAAGACTTAGCAATCCTCACCCTCGACGAACTCATAGGCAATCTAAAGGTCTATGAGCTTGTCCTCGCTAAAGACTCCGAAGCCTCAAAAGAAAAGAAAGAGAAGCGCAAGTCTCTTGCCTTAAAAGCCAAGAAGGTATTAAGTGATGAAGAAAACTCTTCTTCGGATAGTGATGACGAAGAATATGCCATGACATTAAGGGATTTCAAGAAGTTCTTCAGAAGAAAGGGAAGACATGTCAAGCAACCATATGATGACAAGAAGGGGTTCCGAAAAGGCAAAGACGACAAGAAAGCAAGGGATGAACGCGCATGTTTTAAACGTGGGGACCCTAATCACTTCATTAGTGAGTGTCCCAAACGTGACGAACAAAAGGCGTTCATAAGTGGTTCGTGGGGAATGAGTGAGGAGGAGAACGGAGAAATTTGTCTCATGGCAAATGACTCAAATGAGGTATGTCCTGAATCTCTCTATTATAGTAGCTTATCATTAGATGATGAATCATTGCATCGTGAATATGATAAACTTTGCAAAATTAGTCTAAAAGTAAACAAAAATAAGATTTTGAAAAACAAAAATGAACGTTTAGAAAAGGAAGTCATTGAGTTAAAAGACAAATTAAAATGTTTAGAAAAGGGAAGAAAGCAGATGGGGAATGTGAGTTTTGTGTTCAACTTCAAACATTAGTTGATAATCTTGATTCCAAGATTGCTAGAATGAATACTAATACTCTAGATATAATACTAGATAGTGTTAAAACATGAAACAATCAAAAGGGTTTAGGCTTTCAGCAACTTAATGCATCAACTAGCGAGAATAAAGAAACATAATTTGTCAAAGCAACTGAAAAACAAGCTATTGTAGTCACAGATCCCACGGATCCCTTGAAAAGGGAATCGTCTAGTGTAAAACCAGGGATCCGTGGGTCTGTACCAGCAAACAGTAGAAATAATATAGCTACTTCATCTAGAACCGACTTTGTTATCGTTAACAAGAAGAAACCAACCCACGTTACTATTAGACAATCACCTCTACTAAAACAAAATCAAATTTTTATAAGAAACAAAGGTCCACCATTTTCAAAACCAAACACATTTATAAGGAGACCTAATAATGTTTATCCAAGAAGTAATCACCATCAAATGGGATGGAATCCTAATGTACAAAACGGCTTTCCATTTCAAAACTTTACACAATGGAATGCGTTCTCACCTTTTCCATATATGCCTAACATGAATGAAATGTATAACACTAATTAACCCATGAACAAATGGGGACCAAACTTTTGAGTTAATTGTTTTTTTATGTGTGCTTAAAGGTCGACCTAGATCCGGATGAATGGATCAAGGATAGAGGGTGCACGGGGCACATGACCAGTAACAAAGACTTGTTTTCCACATACTAATCCTTTAATGGAGGGAATGTGGTATTTGGTAATAGCAAAAGCAAAATCATCGGTAAAGGTACAATTTCTCACAAATCTTTAACCATTAACGATGTGTGTCACGTAGAAAACCTAAACTTCAACCTTCTAAGTATAGGACAAATATGTGATAAAAAGTGCAACGTACTTTTTAGTGAAACCGGTAGTAAAATATTGAAAACGGTATTACTATAGGAAGAGGCATTAGAAAACATGGAGTCTGTGTCATTAAAATCGGTAATGAACCTAAAGACAACTTTGTCTTACTTCTATAGATGATACTTCGACCTTATGGCATCGAAGATTGGGTCATGCCAATATGCGACTTCTTCAATCGCTATCATCTAAAGAACTAGTAAGAGATCTACCAAAATTAAAATATGAACATCATTTTTGTGATGCTTGTAACGTAGAAAATCAAGTCCATTGATAAGGTTTTAAAAGGTACCATTTTGAGGGGTCGTTTAAGTCCTTATTTGATCACTTTTGTATCCGTTATTGCTTAATATCGTTCCTTTTCACTTTTTAGGTCTCGTGAAGGCAAAATGCTGGAATGGCACTTATTTGGACGAAAAGGCGCGAATATATGAAGAAAATGGCCAAAGTCGAAATCGAGACACTCACAGTTGCTGAAAGTAGAAGGCGACGGCGTCAGGTGCTATTGGCGACGCCGTCCCAAAATTATTGTGACGGGCCAGAACCCAAAACTCGTATTTTCAAGAGACGGCGTCTAGTTGTGAAAGAGTAGGCCGTCGCTACTCAGACGGCCTAGATGCAATCCAGACGACGTCAGAAGCTGAAGAGGACGGCGTCACGGACATAAGGTGACGCCGTCGCAAGGTTAACGTGGCTAAGACAAAACCCTAATGGCGGCGACACGACGGCGTCACTAAACATAAGGTGACGCCGTCGCAATTGTAATCTTATATATAGAATCCGAATTTTTCAGTCTTTGGTGGAGAGTGTTTGGAGTAAAAACCTAAAACCGAACCTAAGGTGTCTTGTACAGTATTTTAGGGTTTTAAACCCTATCTTACATCAAGATAAGTCTTTACTTCATTAATTCAATTATGTCTTTGATTATTTGTGTGTATGCTTGCATGTTCTCCATGTCCGGCTAATTTATTTGTGTGTTTGCTTAGGAAGTATGAAACTTAATTATTAAATATTGATTGGTTGTTTCTTATCTTAGTTGATTAATGATCTAGTAATGCGATAGGTCATTCGTTGTGTACTTAATGCTTGATTCATCTTTGTGAACCTTAGAGTATAATTACCTGAGTAATTGTAGGCTAAACCATCCAAAGAGCGCCTTAGAGTAGGAGTTTATAATCTCTAGTGGGTTTGTAGACAAGACCCTTTGGTAAGTTCGAAGAGTTAGGGAGAAACGCATACCCTACAACTTTAGACACACAACGCAACTAGGAATAAGACGTGACACTCAACCATCAATAGGAGATAATTAAGGAGTAATACAAACTAAGTAAACACATCTTTAAACTATCATACGAACACACATTAATTAGACATAGACTCCCACAACCTTAGTTTAGATAATAGTAGAGTAATCGGTAGAAATACCAACCCCCCAAATTCAATACCCGAGATTCGTACCTTTCCATTTTTCATAAAATATAAAAAGATAAAAAATAATCTTCCTCAACCTTAACCTTAGCGTAGTAACTCCCTACTAGCATTCCTATTCCCCTAGAGAACGATATCAATACCCGTGGCTTACCCTAATTACTACACTACAATGATTAGGTTCACTGCCTAGGGTGTTATAAAACTTGCTCGAAGAAAAGGAAGTTCCTTTGACCCCGAACGACGCGTGTAGCGTTATCATCCATTCTAGTCACAAAGCTAAAAATATGGTCTCTACTACTAAGTGTCTAGAACTACTTCGCATGGATTTATTTGGTCCATCCGCTATTCAAAGTTATGGAGGTAACTACTATACTTTGGTTATAGTGGATGATTACTCTAGGTACACATGGACTAAGTTTTTAAAGAATAAAACTGAAACGTTCGATTACTTTGAAATATTAAGTAAGAAAATCCAAAGACAATTAGGAAGTCCTATAGTGTCTATTAGAACAGATCATGGTAGGGAATTTGATAATGAAGCGCAATTTGGAGCTTTTTGTGATGCTAATGGTATTACTCACAATTTCTCGGCTCCTCGCACTCCACAATAAAATAGGGTAGTTGAAAGGAAAAATAGAACCCTAGAAAAAATGAGTCGCACCATGATTAATGAGCAATCTATTCCTTAAAACTTTTGGTGCAATGTCGTTGATACATCAGCCTACATACTTAACCGAGTCCTAATTAGACCATTCTCAGGTAAAACTCCATACGAGTTACTTCGAGGCAAAGAGCCTACGTTAGAACATTTTAGAGTCTTTGGTAGCAAATGTTTCTTACTTAACACTAAAGATTACCTAACTAGATTTGATCATAAATCAACCGAAGGTATCTTCTTAGGTTACTCTCCTAATAGTAAAGCTTATGTTATATTAAATAAAGAAACAATGAAAGTTGAAGAGTCATGAAACGTAAAATTTGATGAAAGTCAACCTAAACCTACCCAACCTCTTGTCGATGACGAGATAATCGAAAGTGAAGCCATAGAAATCAAGGAAAATATAAACAAAGAAGATGAATCATTAAACAATGAAATCATCAATATTAAAGAGTCTAAAGATCATCCCGTAGATAAGGTCATAGGAAAGTTAAATGAAAGAACCTTAAGATCTAAAGTCCAAAACCAAAGTAGTTTATTTTGTTTTGTCTCAACCATAGAACCTAAAAATACGCAAGAAGCCATAAAAGATGAAAGTTGAGTAATGGCTATGCAAGCAGAGTTAAATCAATTTATTTCTAACAATGTTTGGACACTTGTCCCTCCACCTAATAACCAAACCATAGTCGGAACTAAATGGGTATATAAAAACAAGTTAGATGCAAATGGTGTAGTGTCTAGAAATAAAGCTAGACTCGTTGCCCAAGGGTATAATCAACAAGAAGGCATAAACTTTTATGAGACCTATGCTCCCGTGGCTAGATTAGAGTCTATAAGAATACTTCTTGCTTATGCTTGCACTAATGATCTTAAGATTTTTTAAATGGATGTTAAAAGTGCTTTTCTAAATGGCTTTATTAATGAAGAAGTCTATGTAGGTCAACCTTAGGGCTTTATCAATTTCGAAAAACCTAAACACGTGTACAAACTAAAGAAAGCCCTTTACGGTCTTAAACAAGCCCCAAAAGCTTGGTATGATAGACTCAAATCATTCTTAATAAAAAAACAACTACACCATGGGGTTAGTTGATAATACACTTTTCACTAAGAAAAAGGAATCACATATAATTATTGTTCAAATATACGTGGACGATATTATATTCGGATCGACTTGTCAATACATGTGTGATGGTTTCTCAAAAATCATGCATGATGAGTTTGAAACGAGTATGATGGGAGAACTAAGTTTCTTTCTCGGTCTACAAATCAAACAACTAGGAGATGGTGTCTTCTTTAATCAATCTAAATACATAAAAGAAATGTTAAAGAAATTTGGTTTAGAAGAGTCAAAACCCATAAGAACACCAATGTCATCCAATACTAAACTTACAAAAGATGAAGACGGTGAATCCGTTGATAATACAAAATACCGTGGCATGATTGGTAGTCTTCTCTATCTTAGGGCTAGTCGGCCGGATATCATGTTTAGTGTTTGCCTATGTGCTAGGTTTCAAGAAGACCCTAAAACATCACATCTAGAAGCGGTCAAAAGAATATTTAGATACATTAAGGGTACGAATCAATTGGGATTATGGTATCCTAAGGGAACGGGGTAGAAACTATTCTATATGTGGATTCTGACCATACAGGTGATTATGTTGACCGAAAGAGTACAAATGGTGTATGTACCTTTATGGGATGTTGTTTAACATCTTGTTTCTCGAAGAAGCAAACGGCATTGACCATATCAACAACCGAAGCCGAATATGTCTCCGCCGGCAAATCATGTCAACAAGCACTATGGATGAAACAAGCGTTATTTGACTACGACATTCATCTAAGTGACATAGCCATTTTATGCGACAACAAATGTGCTATTGACTTAAGTAAGAATCCGGTGTTGCACTCTCGCAACAAGCATATAGAGATCCGTCATCACTTCTTAAGAGACAATGTTCAAAAAGGGAACATTTCTATTGATAAGGTATCATCCAAAGACAACATAGCTAATGTCCTCACCAAACCGTTGAAGCGAGAACAATTCAACTTGCTTCGTCTTGGTCTTGGTCTCATGGAACAATCGTCGTAATTTGTTTCTCAATTCTACAAGGTATGTAAACGTTAGCCTTACCTTCTTTTCTGAGTCTATGATCTCTATTTCACACACAACTCACAAACAATATGGGGATTTTCAAAACTCAATGTATATTGTCTTTCACCCTTTCAAAACTAACGATAAATTTTTTTTGAAACTTTTCGAAATGTTTTCTAAAAAGGATACTTCTCCCTGTATCATTTTACTAACGCTATTCTCACATCTAGGACAAACCTTTTTCATTATTAATACAAAGTAAAAACCTATTTTCATTGCATCTCATGTCTTTTGAATGCTAAAGGGAACATATAACTAATATGTGTTTTCGCGTACATTCATTTAAGCAACAATGAATTAAGGAGCACTCGGGTTATCTCACATAATAATATGCTTTTTCACTCCTTCGTTTATTTTCTTTTCATTTTAGGAGTCGAAATAACCCCAACTCCAAATGGTTTGCATATAGGCACACACTAGGCATCAATGTTTCCAAAAGGAAAAATTTGAGTTGCCTGAGTCACCATTACCACGGATCCCAACACTAACGCTGGACGGTTCCCTAAAGGAATGGATATGTGGGAACCGTAAGACAGAAGCTAAATTTCTCTTCTATTTTTCTCACTTTGGCTATAAACCTTCAAATTTTCATCATTTTAGCTCTTTCACTAATGAGTATGTTACTTAATGCTTGTGTTCTCATGATCACATGCCTTAAATTCATATCTAATCATTAGATTTTAGTCCACATTTTAGGTCTAGCGTTCATTACAATGCACTATTTTCTCTATAAATAAGGTTCCCAAAATGCTTGCATATCCATCACTCTAAAACTCACAAACAATCATCATCATGTCTTCCAAAAGATCTTCCAACATCGATGAATCACCTTGTGCAAACAATCCTCTTCAAGAAATCCAAAACTTTATCCTACCACCTTCCGTAGTGCCACCACCTAAATCTAGAAAAACCGCACGGATTAGCATCCGCCCTTGTTGTTTAGCCAAACGAATGTCAAGAAGTTCATCACCAACTACTCATTCACCACCAAATGATTCTATAGTAGCACCTCCATCATCTCCAACAAGCACATCACCACCATCACCTATCAAGTCTCCACCTAAAATCACCCTATCGGAACTCCTTAAGACTCTGAAAACAATCTCACTACCCATGTCTAGTCCACCCCCCACATCATTTCAACAAACTTCCAACTTAAACCCAAAAGAACTAGTCTTTTAATCTCCAAACACTTTACAAAGATCTTGCAACTTTACCACCTTTAGCTCCCATTATCTTACAACAACATCTAGGTTCTTATATTCCACCACTCACCAATATAATAGACTTTGATCCATATTTTCCAACTTTTCCACCACATATTCCGCCTTCCACCAATCAAACTTACCCGAAAACCATCCACACACAATACCCACATCATTTACATTGTGAACATTGCCATTCCACTAGGGAACTTGCAATGGAAATAAAGGACGAGATACGATTCATACTTAACCACATCCTTGATCGCATCAACATCATTACTCACCAAAACATCCATAATTAACCCTATGCAAGCATGAAAGGAATGATATTACTATTTTCTTTTCTTTTTTTCTTTTGAGTCATTTTAAAGAACAAACCTTGTTCTTAGTTTTTAGATGCTTGTATGTGGCCTATATACCACTACACTTTGTCATTTTATTACAAGGCTTTGTTTACATATCTTGGCTCTCCATCTTGTTTCTCGTCAATTACAAGATTATATTACATGTTACTACTAACTTTTTCTTTGTAGGTATTATATTTTCTCACTTGATTCCCTATTCTAGGGGGAACTACCGTCATGGGGGAGTTAGTGCTTCGTGAATTATACTATTTTTTCCACACTTTATTTCTTCGTTAGGTTCGCTTTTTGTTTCGACAAAAAGGGGAAGAAGAATTAAAACTTATATATGCTTTCAAAACATACATCTAATCTTAATATTTACTCATCTTTATAACATTATGTTTTGTCATCAACAAAAAGGGGGAGATTGTTAATACAAATAAATCGTAAAAATGTTTATTCATATATAGCAATCTCTTTTTGTTTTGTTGATAACAAATATAAAGTTATCATAAGTAAAGTTATAAGGATACATGTTATTTTTGTAAATCATTTACATATAGTCATTTAACATAAATTGTTGTAATAATTCATTGTTGTAATAGTTTATTAGGATGGGTAAAATCCATAACCCATGACCCATACCCATGGAGCAAATCCATAACCCATGATCCATACCCATGATCCAATGTCTAGGTACATTGTATCTATTTGGATACCCATGACCCAAATTATGTGACCCATTAGCAATGATCCATGACCCATAACACAAATAGGAGGAGCGTCTGACAGATCCCCCAGTTTACACTGGACGGATCCCTCAAGTAAGGGATCTGTGGGATCCGAGGAACAATAGAGGTTTTTTGCCTATAAAGAGTGATCCTTTTCTTCATTGTAACTCACCCATCTTCTTACAAACTCTCTCATATATTACTTCTCTCTTCTAATCTCATATCTCTTGATCTATATAGTAGTTCTTCTTTCTTTTGTTGTGATTCTCATATAGGTCCTTCTCAAAGGCGAGATCACGAGATACTACAAGTCATCCAAGCAAGGGGTCTTTGATTGATTTGTTCCTCCACAAGATTTCTGTAGCAAGATCTTGTATTTCATATTTCACATAGTTATTGTGTTATAATTGTGTTGGTTTGGTCCTCCGTGTTAAGGACTCGGTACGTAGCTTTGTACCGGAAAAAGTGTAAGCGACGTTGTGAGGCTTCTCCGCCAATTTGAAGGAGCTTGTTGACATAGTGCTTGAACTCTCGAGTAGGTGACTCGAGGAGTGGAGTAGGGTAAGGAAGGTTTCCTTGTAACCGAACCACTATAAATCGGTTGTGTCATTTCTACCCTTTACTTTACTTGCTTTCATTTCTTACATTACTTATTGCTTTATACTTTCTATCCATCCATACGAATTCACATAATATCGAATCTAAAGTTTTTGACACTAACTTAAAATCGGAAAAACTATTCAACCCCCTTTCTAGTTATCCACATAATGGACTAAGCATGATTGCCACTAAACTTAATACACCTATGATGTTGGATACTTGTATGAGTAAATTTTTTTTTTGGAGTCATGGGGCATTGTAGCTATGCTAGGGCCATGATTTAAATTAATGTAAACAATGATTTGGTTGATAACTTGGTTGTGGTTGTACCAAAGTTGGGAGGAAAGTGGTTATACGCGTGTAACTATTTGCATTGAGTATAATTCAAGCCTCCTAGGTGTGGTACTTGCTCTTTATTCAGGCATGTGATTGATACTTTCCCTAAGTCCACTAAAGAAGTCCATGGTACGAATCTGAATGTGGATGACGAAGGGTTTCGTGAGATTAAAAAAACGGGTAAAAGGGGTAACAGTAGACCGTTTATGAGACCTAAATCTCATTTTGAATATAGACTAGTACTAGGTCTAAGTATGGTGCTACACCGTCTAAGGATGGGAAAGTTATGATGAATGGAACTAGTTCGCCCAATGTTGTGGCTAATACGAGTGGCACGAGCAAAACTTCTAAGGTAGGAAGTTCAACGAACACTAAGACTGCTATTCCAAACCCGTTTGATGCTCTTAATTTGATTGATAATGATGAAGGTTTAGTGTCAAGGGCGAATATGGCTATAACAAATAATCCAAGTGCGAAAAAGGTAGAACAAGAGGCAAGTTTAGAAAGTAATGTTTAGGAAGTATATGATGAGACAACTCAATTTATGGCCTCTTTTTCTCAACGCCCTACTGGTAGTGGTGGTGCAAACGAGGCTAGTTTACTTGAGGATGAGGACTACCATATGTATGATGGGTATGAAGATTATGCATATGACTTAACTGAAGAACATATGGCATTTAGTAAGGCATGGGAAATTAATCTCCTTGGTCAAATTGGGCGTTAGTTTATGTTTGGTGTCATTTATGAGTCAAATGTATTCTAGTGATTAATTGTTTTCTTCTTTATTAGAAGTATAAGTGTCTGTTATGTTAGTTGTTAGCTTTTGAGTTGGCGACATTTACGTGTATTGGACTAGTTATCTAGAGTTGTGTATACGCAGGGGCATATAATGTCAATATGTAATAGATGAACATGTGTGAGCCTATATATACCCCTCGTGACTCTCCATAAGAGGTGTGGTTATGTGATAGTATAGGTCATTTATCAATAAACACGTGTACTCTCACCCTCTATGTACTTTCTCTCTCTAGAACACCATGTCTTGTTTTGTATTCTTTGATCAACCTCAACTTCCCGATCATCGTGAATCTCAATTGGCATTAGAGCTTCATATGTGATTTGTGGAGTGTTTGTTTTAAAAATCGATCAAAAGTGTATTTTTTTATCTAGTTCGTAAAATTTTAAGCAAAATCGTGTCATTTCTCTTTAAAAAACCGAGTTCTTTACGAATCATGACATGAAAGCAGACTTTTTGTGTTGTGTTTCATGATTAAAAAGGTTTTCTTGCAAAAAGAATGGATTTAAAACAACAAAAATTGTGTCTTTTCGTGAATTCGCAAGTTTAAAGGGAAAAAGTGTACTTTTATCTACAAATACCAAGTTCTTGTTCTAACAAGAAATCATACATTTTTATGTTAGGTCTTGTGTTTTAGAAGGATTCTACGCAAAAAAGAATGAGCAAAAACCTTCAAAATTTGAGTGTTATAGGTCGTTTTTGGTGAAAAACTTGTTTAAGTGAGTTTACCGAGTTCATGTCAACTTTACCGAGTTTAGTAGGTAAATCCAAATCTTGAATATCTTGAAAGGGTAGTTTACCCATGTTTTTCTAGGGGGTAACTCGATATATGGTTTAACAAGTTAGTATGTGATTTACCGAGTTCTCATTTTACCGAGTTATAGACTTCAATATACAGAGTTGCATACAATCATACTGAGTTATGTCTGTTTTACCGACTTCTTATTTTCCGAGTTGAGGGCTTGCTTCATTTACCGAGTGTGGAGTTGATATACCGAGTTAGATCCTATGTTTTACAGAGTTACCATATATCGAATTAGGGTCTGGTCAGAAGTATCTCTAAGAAGGTCCTGAAATTCTGAAAGATTATACT
This sequence comes from Chrysanthemum seticuspe, assembly GCA_019973895.1. Taxonomy (NCBI): domain Eukaryota; kingdom Viridiplantae; phylum Streptophyta; class Magnoliopsida; order Asterales; family Asteraceae; genus Chrysanthemum; species Chrysanthemum seticuspe. The sequence goes on from BPTQ01000007.1 coordinate 55,062,597, forward strand.
AAAGGGGTTTACCAAGTTAGGGATTGGTTCAAATACCGAGTTAGGTTTTGCTATTTTACCGAGTTATGACTTATGTGACTACGGGGTTTTTGTATGGTATTGCTTATTTGATTTTTAAGTGGCATTTCGGTCGCACGTACACTAATTTATCTCTAACGAGGATGGTTGGATGTATGACTTTTGTAGATACTTGTTCGGGCATTTATTGTTAGTGATTAAGACTTAACTATCTAGTTATATCTGATTATGGGATTATAGTATATAACTATCACTTTAAGGAGTTACGTAGTAGTGCTTAGTGTCTCACGTAGTTGAGGATAGTTCAAGACACATTTATGCACCAGATACTTTAAGGAGTTACTTTGTAGTACTCAGTAATGGTTCTTAGTTAAGTACAATACAACATTAAGTCACAAGTTTGGGAGATACTACTTCATTCGTAAGTATTTTATACTGGGTTTTCTCCATATGTAGTCATTATTTCTAGTCGGTTGAATTGACAAAGGGGGTTTGATTAGAGGTTGATTTGAGGAGAATTTTAAAGAGAGTTATTGTTCGACATCTTCTCACGGATAGAGCTTATGCTGATACGAGGTTTATGATTCTTCAAATTAATCTATATTTGGGATGTACACTGATTTATGATAATTTTGAAAGATCGTAATCATCATGGAGGGAGAAATGTGCACATATCATGGACGCACAACAAGTTCACGTGACCAAGTTTAATGAATTATGCCAGATAGAAGTGTCTCATAACAACAGAGATGATCAGGGCTTCAACTTGTTACTTTGGTGTTATCATTTCGACTTTCGTATATTTGATAACTGGGATGAATTCTAAGTAAGTTGATTTTGTTGATATTTTGTTCCCCAAACGAACAACCTTGAAGAAGTTACAATTTACAGTCTCTTCTACATTATTTATTGTATTTGAAAAGACAAAGACTGAAGACATTTAGACATAAAATAGACACTTCTTCAGCATCAAGTTTCGAATCAGAAGGGTTGTGAGTTTGGGAGGGAGCTGCACATTCTTATCTATTTTGGTTTATCCTATTTTACACCAGTTTCATTTTACACTTCTATGTTATTCGCCAATACTTTGATAACTACGCACATATGGAAAACATATAATTGGCTTGGTCAAATAAGAAACAATGCATGCAACATAATAACTACCCTATGTGTTTCTTCACATTCTTTTTCTTATGCTACCTTTTACTTGTCAATTTTGCATGGGACGTGGTTAGTTTACACGTAAAAGATGTCAGTATACAATCATTGTATGCTGACCTAAATAGAAGTAACGATAGTTTAGTTACACTAAAGGGCAACGTTATCCTTCCTATTAGATTTAGAATATCAGGTGACATTAAATTGTCACACTTAAGGGATTTTACCGTGACTATTAGTAAGGGTGTATTAAGGGTGAAGCTGTTAAAGCTATTGCTTGATGCCTTCGATTTTCTAAGGCCTTGATTTCTAAGCCTATCTATTAATATCAATTTTTATGCTTCTTATTTTATAGGCTTTTGACTTTTAGAATTTTCTTGAGGCAGATGATACAACTTGGAAAATACCTTAATAGTGCTAATGTGAATGAAATGAAAAACATAAGACTTGATCTAGAAGACATAAAAGAAAAAGGTTCCAATTAGGAGTATTAAAACTATTCGTATTCGGGTATCCGAAATTTTGATTCAGATTATTCAAAAATGTGGATATACGATTGGTCATTTTCTGAACACGGATATAAGTTTTTCAGAAATTCAGATATGTGGATGTCATATTTTTGAATATTCGAATATATGAAAGTGTTATCCGAAATTTCAAATGTATGAAATTCCTTGATCATTTTATACACATTGTGCTTGTCATGGTATAAAATTCATAATTTGTGATATAACTAATTCTTGACAAGTCTTGTATTTTTTAAATTAGCAACAAAAGGTTATAATCGAAAGTGCCATGTTTCCTAATTTTGCATTAGGCATCCAAGAGATATGAGATGGGCATGACTATAGTATTAATAAGTATTAAACCATCAAAACCACGTCTAAAGGTATATTTCAAACATCCAGAGACGAGCAGCTAATCTTTGTAACGTTTTAGGCATTTCAAATCAGCTTACGAGTAGAAGAAATGCAGATTCTGCGACAGATGTTAAACGAAGAAAAGTTGTGGATAGATATTACTAGAAATTTTTTCGGCACCTGGATAATAAAGAGCTACTTATTTTTAAGCATACACTGCACGAGGGCATACAAGTTTTAGATGTCGGGTTATCAACCGAGATTGACTTTGTAAAACAAGTAACTTTGGAGTATGTCATCATTGGTTGCTAGAATCTTGTTCTCTTGTGTTTGAAATGAAAAACACTTCGCCATCAAAAGCGTACGTTATGTTTTGTTGATCAAAGTTGTATAATTATCGTAAAATTGTTTATTTTAATTAAACAAACTCAACTAATCAAGAAGCAATAAACTTAATTTTATTTTTCAACCTTATTTCTTAAACAATATCGCATGGTTAAGCTATTGTATTTGTATATATACTCAATACAATATGCAACATCAAAAAGGAGGGTGCAAAGTGTACACAAACTACTTCCATTTTTATGCCTTTTCTTTTAACTACTTTTTGAACTAATTAAGATCCCAAACTTAGGAATGTTTAAATCAACGATAACAGTAAGCATTTTGATATATAGCTAAAAAAGGAGCCGAAATGAAAGAATGACTTTTATTCTGTTTTTAAAGAGCTCACATTTTACAAAATCTTAAAAAATGCAAAAGATATGCAATTCCATTTCTACACGGATAAATATTTAAATATAGGTTTGGGGTATATATAAACAAATAAATAGTTGCCCATCAACAACATCAAGAAACAATCTAAATGTAATCAAGCTAATTTATGTATATATTTTTTTTATTGTTTACACTGAGAGCCGAAGATTTGTCGAGAACATATAATTGGCTTGGTCGAATAAGAAACAATCTAAATGTAGTCATGCTAAATTATGTATTAATTGTTTTTTATTGTTTACCTGAGAGCCGAAGATTTTCCGAGAACATATAATTGGCTTGGTCGAATAAGAAACAACGCTTGCAAGATAATAACTACCCTAGTGTGTGTCTTCACATTTTTTTCTTAGCTACCTTTTACTGCCAATTTTGCATAGGACGTGGGTAGTTTACACATAAAAGATGCCGGCCTACAATCATTGTATGCTGACCTAAATATATGTAAGATAGTTTAGTTACACTAGGGGGCAACGTTAGCCTTCTTATTAGATTTAAAATATCAAGTGATGTTAAATTGTCACACTTAGGGCATTTTACCATGACTATTAGCAAGAGTGTATCGAGGGTAAAGATGCTAAAGCTACTGCTTTAGACATTCGATTTTCTAACGCTTCCGATTTCTAAGCCTATATGTTTATATCGAATTTTATGCTTCTTATTTTGTAGAGTTCTGACTTTCAAAATTTCTTGAGATACAACTTGATAAATACCTTAATCGTGCTAATGTAAATGAAATGAAAAATGTAAGACTTGATCTAGATGACATAAAAGAACAAGGTTCTAACTAGGGGTATTAAAACTATCCGTATTCGAGTATCCAAAATTTAGATCAGGATTTATTCATGAATGTGGATATACGATTGGTCACTTTTGAAACACATATGTAAGTTTTTCCAATATTTTAGATATGTGGATACCATATTTTCGGATATATAAAAGCGTTATCCAAAATTTCGGATGTATGAAATTCATGGATCATTTTATACATCTTGTGCTTGTCTTGGTGTATATTTAGTAATTTGTGATATAACTAATTCTTAACAAGTCTTTTATTTTTATTTTAAATTAGTGACAAAAGGTTATAATCGAAAGTGCCATGTTTTCTAATTTTGCTTTAGGCCTCCAAGAGATATGAGACGGGCCTTATTATTAGTATTAATAAGTATCAACCCATCGAAACCTCATCTAAAGGCATATTTCAAACATCCGGAGACGAGTAGCTAATCTTCGTGATGTTTGAGGCGTCTCAAACCAGCTTGCGAGTAGAAGAAATGCAGATTTTGCGACAGGTGTTAAAAGGAAAAAAGTTGTAGATAAATATTACTATAAATTTGTGTGGCACCTCGATAATAAAGAGCTACTTATTTTTTAGACATACACAAGGGCATACAAGTTTTAGATGTCGGATTATCTATGGAGATTGGCTTCACGAAAAAAAGTAACTTTTGAATGTGTCATCATTGGTGAATAACGAGTGTGGAAACCCGCGCGATGCAGCGGGATTGGCTTCTAAGGACTTATTTTGTAGCGACACTTAAACTTCAGGGGCTATTTTTGCCAAGCTGTGAAACTTTGCATTTAATTTTCGGACTTACTTTGCAACGATACTTAAACCTCAGGGACTGTTTTTGCCAAGTTGTGAAACTTTGCATTTAATGTTTGGACTTAGTTTGCAGCGACACCTAAACCTGAGGGGCCATTCTTGCCAAGTCGCAAAACTTTGCAATAAATGCGGGGGACACGTGTCGTGTCCACATCGAATCCCCGCCTTTTAGTTATATGTATAATTAGTTGTTAGTATTACACTAGTGTTTGCTGACTAAGTTTTGCTGTGAAAGTCGGTTCATGGTATTTGCATCAAAAATATTATTTTTTATAAAAGAAAAAGAAAAGAAAATTAAAGTTTCGACATGTAATTTTTGAAGTATAATATTAAGTCTGGTCATAATTGACTGGTTGCCCCAATCGGTTGAGGTAAGGTGTGTTGGATATTTTAGTTTAATTGGATTAACTTGTTTTGACCAATTTCATCATAATAATACATCATTTAGGTTTGGTGGTGCGGAGTGCACACCTACTTGAATTTATTATGATCTTAGGGGCGAAGCCCCTAAGGGACGGGGGTCCGGGGGCAGCGCCCCTGGTAAAAATTGCTGAAGTTGCTATGTAAAAATTGCTGCTGAAGTTGTATTTCTGCTGAAATACAATGGTTTCTGCTGAAGTTGTATTTCTGCTGAAATACAATGGATTCTGCTGAAGCCATTGATTCTGCTGAAGTGTTGTTCCTCACAGATTAATATTCGGAAACTGAGGGACAAAACTTGACAACTTGGAAACCCTAAAACTGCCATTGGCAGTTATCCCGTAACCTGTTATATACGGTTTGTTTGGTCATATATTTTACAACGGTTCATTATATCTCATACACACACATACAGAAAATTCTCAACTCTGAATTGTATCCGATTGAATACTTCGGTAGAACCGCCGAATTGATTCGATCTGAAAGTGTTCACACGCCTTTCAGAGAGTTAAGTTTATCCATCAGTGTTCGTTATTACCACATATCCCTTACAAGGTGAAGACCGGTTGCCCCACTGTGGGGGACTCGGTTGTGTTCAGTTGAGAGGCCAAAAGGGACGAACTAGTTTGCATACTCAACCGAGTTCAAAGGTTGCATGTGGACAAAAATCCAACCGTTTGAATTTAAAAAAAAAATAAAAAACTTTACCACTAATACAACATTATAAATACCAACCTCAAACACATTTTTAAACACACAATTTCAAACACAATTCAAACAACTTCTCATCAATATTCATCATGTCAAAAAGAAAGACTCACATATAAAAAAACTGACGATCCCGACTTCCCCAAAATTCCCCGAACTTGAATTTCTCGTCGGATCCACCGTTTGAATTAACCGGTGTAACACCACCACAAAATCGAGGTATTCGTTTTCGAGCACCCGGTTTTGAATATGAAACACGACTACCACAACCCAACCAAAATCAAAACCCATTTTACGTCAATCGTCCATATTTCTCACCGGGTCGTCCTAGTATCAATCAAAACCAATCACCAAGCGGGTCGTCATATCATCCTTACATGGATTTCTCCCAATCTTTCCAACCTAATCAATCGTTTTCACCGCTTCATGGTGTTAATCTTGATATGGATGATCATTTTATGGAATTTCCTCCTCAAAACTATACGTCTCAACAATACCCGACTCAAGATGCTTCGATGGGCCAAGGTTCGGGGCACGGTTCATACCACGGTTCTATTCATATTGAAGACGATGTCGAAGAGACGCCACCCGTCAAATCAAATAAGCGTTCAAAACGGGCTACAAAGGAGAAGGGCAAGAATGTTGCAAACAAAAAGGCCGAACCATGGACAAAAGAGGAAGAGGTCGCGCTTTGTAAAGCTTAGATACATGTGTCAGAAATTCAGCTAGAGGGAACACTATCAATCGAAATGGGTTTTGGGATGAAGTGATATCGTACTTTGAACAAGAAACTGGCTCAACAAGAACCTATGAATCCATAACGACCAAATTGAAGGGTAGGATTCGTTCTAGGGTTGGTTTCTTTTGTGCAATTATGGATAATATCAAGAAGAATCACGGAAGTGGTGAGAATGACGAAGACGATAATGAAAAGGCTTGTAACGAATACCGTGTGATTCACAAGCATGAGTTTACGTTGAAGGAGTGTTGGAAAGTTTTGAGAAAGCATTCTGCTTGGAAAACTGTTGAGATGCCTGCTTTCACCCCGAATAGTCGGAAGAAATCCAAGACTTCGGAAACCACCTCGGGGTCAACAAGAGTTCTTTTTAATCCCCAAGACGTGGATGATTCTCAAGAGGACGAGACTCGAGAATCACGACCAAAAGGTCGTGACGCAGCCCAGAAGAAAGCACCCGAGCCACCAAAATCATTTGTTACTACGATGGCCAAGAACTTTTTCAAGTTCAAGCATTCAAATAAGGAAAAAAAATAAGAATATGGAAGAGGAATACTTAAAGTTGAAGAAAAAAGAGTTGGAGCTTGCAGAGGCAACGACATGGCAAGCCGAGGAGTTCAAAAGGGAGAAACTTGAGCTCCAACGTCATCAACTTGCATTGACAGCACAATCAAACCGGACACAAGATTTAATTTTCAACAATACACCCCTTGACCCAAGTATGCCCGCACGACAACTACAAGAACTTCAACAACTTAAGGTAGCAATCAAAGAACGTTACAACTTAAATTATTAGTTTCAGTTTTTAATAAGTATTGTAACGTTTACGTTTTATTAGTTTAAGTTTTTAATTATTATTTTAATGTGAAGTATTTTTATTACTGAAGTTTAATTTTGTTTTTAAAAATATTTGAATTAAAAAATAAATAAATAAATAAATAAAAAATCCCAAGTCACCACTGTGGCAACTAGGTCGTCGTCAAGTCGTCGGAGAGAGAAAGCTGATGTGGCAAAGTCTACCCAGGTTACCACTGTGACTAGCCTAACTATTGAATTTAATCTATACCTTTTATTACTGGTTTAGTCTTTGTTTGTAAGACTATTTATCAATAGGTTGGCAACCTAATCGGTTTGTTATATCATACATAAATAATAATATTTTAATAAAATTCTCAAATCCTCCCACGACCAAGGTCACATGCCAACTTAAATTGTCAATCTCCAATCTGCTACATGGCGGTTAGTGAATGGCTATTTGTTTTATTTTTCTTCTTTCTTTTTAATATTTATTATTTTGTAAAAGAATAGATTGGTTGGGTTGGGTTGTTGGTAAAAATATATAGATTGGTTGTGTAGGTGAAGAAAAGAAAAAAAAAATACCTAATATTTTAGTAAAGATTGTGTCGTGATAGATTGTTGATAAATATAGTCTAAGTTAAGTAAATGATATAAAGAGAAAAGTTGTTTTATATACAAAAATTTTCTCACATGGGACTCATCCCAACTCTCTATCTAAAAAAAATCAATGGTTGAGATTAAAAACATTTTATTATTTCACATATTTTGTATAATTTAAATAACTCTTAAACCACTAATCGTTAAGCGAAAATAATTACACCATCACGAAGAGCATTTAATTATTTTTCTATAGACGGGCACTTTGATATACTTTCGAAAAAAGAAAAAAATGTTTTTTTCACACTTTCTTGTCTTTTTTTTTATCTGACATTTGCATAAAAAATCACATGTGATTAAACACTAATTTAATATCACATGTGATATTAGTGCTAAATCACATATGATATTACACTAATATCAAATCACATATGATATTCGATATTCGCATAATATCATATGCGATTTAACACTAACATCACATGTGATATTCAAATTAGTGTTTAATCACATATGATTTTTTTCATTCAAATTTCAGTAACGAAAAAAAGAAAGAAAAAAATGTGAAAACACGAAAAAAATTTGTCGAAAGTATATCAAAGTGTTTATCTATAGAAAGATAGTTAAATGCTTATCGTAATGGTATTTTTTTCGCTTAACGATTAACGGTTTGAAAGATATTAATATTTGAAAAAAAATGATAAAAGTGGGGTTTTTAAATTGTTGTAATTAATCTCATCCATTAGATCAAATAAAAATGGAGAGTGAAGATTGATACCTTAATATGTAAAAAATGTTTTGTCTTCAAATAACCTTAAATCATGATATAAAATGTTCACCCAACATGTTTAAAAGTTTATGAAGTAGATAAATTGACAAAGTTTTAAAGCATATATTTCTTCACTTCGAGGGACTAAATAGGATAAACAAATTTTGCATTAAGTTAAAAGTGAAAAACATATTAATTTAAAGGTGAGCATGTAAGTTTTCAATTCCTTTTATACACATTAGAAGCGGATAGCGGTGTATAACTGTGTTAATCTGTGTGTGCAATTCTTTTATGTAATTTAGATGCGTAGTAAGTGATAGTAGAGAAAGTTAGTGGTTTAATTGTAATTAAGTATTTATATATTTAATAGTTTGCGTTGTCTTTTATAAGTGAGAGTATTTTAGTCTAACAAGATTACTCATATTATTTCTTAAGATTTTTTTAGGGCTAATAACATTTTAAAGTACTATACTTGTCAAAAATGGCAGTTCTGCGTAGTGAACTAAAAAAATAACTCTTTTAGACATTAAAGTCGACATTTTTGTCTTTCTTTAAGTATTATGACCATATTATGACCATTTTACTAGGGGTGAGCATAAAAACCGAAAAACCGAATTGAAACCGAAAAAACCAAAAAAGCCGAACCGAAAAAACCGCCTCATTTGACAAACCGATGGTGGTGGTTTTGAATTTTATAAAAATCGAATGTTTGGGGCGGTTTTTGGTTTCATAAGAAAAACCGAACCTAGAAAACCGCCCTGTCCCACCTTTATGTATGTTTTATATTTATCCATATAAGAGATATGCTATTTAATTTTAAAGATTTGAGTATACATGCAACTTTATCTATTAGAGAAAAAAGGTAATAGTGTTGTTTATTATTAATACATTCAAATATGTTATATTAATATATATTATATCTTTGTTTTCGAGCAATAGTGTTCTTTAAATGTTTTTGCAAGCGTAAATGTGCAAAGCCGCAAAGACATGCATTTTATATTTTAGATTCATGTTTGGTTGTTTTGTACATTTTTTCGAAGCTTTGGATTGTTGGATATTATGCTATTATTGGTATTTGTTTAAATATTTTTGCTTGAAATCTAGGATTCGTAAACACTATATAAGATTAAAAATAGCTTGTTTTCTAGTAAGAAAAAACCGAATAAAAACCGAAACCGAACCGATTCAATGTCAAAAACCAAAAAACCGAAACCGAAAAAACCGACACTAAACGGTTTGTAGTTTTCAAAAACCGAAATATATGGTTCGGTTTTTGGTTTTACCATAAAACCGCCCCACCCCGCCCCATGCTCACCCCTACATTTTACCCTTCGAATAAGAAGTTAAAAAAAAAGAAATTCGAAAAAAAAATTCATAAATTTCAAAAAAAAGTATTTCAGAAAATATAAATTCAAAAAAAAAATTTGGAAAAAAAATTTCGAAAAAAAAAATATTTAAAAAAAAATTAAAAATGGTAAAATGGTCATAATATGGTCATAATACTTAAAGAAAGACAAAAATGTCAACTTTAATGTCTAAAAGAGTTATTTTTTTAGTTCGCTACGCAGAACTGCCATTTTTGACAAGTATAATGCTTTAAAAGGTTATTAACCCATTTTTTTATTTTAATCAAATGCGTTTTCTCTTTATACGTAGTATAGACCGGCCGAAGAACCAATTTGACACCTGAACACCTTTCGTATCCAATCACACTATATCCCATCACACTTTTCATTTATGGTGATTAACACCCTGTGTTAACTCATTATTAACGCCCCGTTCTAGGATTGTTAGGTTGCTAGGGTTTCTGATTTTGTTCTTTAGTGTTATTTTTAAAATTGATTTAGGGTTTGGTTTTCTTTGCGTTAATTTTTTTGTTATTTGTGTTTGATCTTGAACGGTATTACTAACCTCCCCCCAGGGTTTATTTAGCCGGTTGAATCTAGGGTTTTATTGTGCTTCTTGTCTGTTGATATTGGATCGTATGTAATTAGTATGAAGTAAGGGTTTTTTGAGTTCGGGGAGGGGGGAGGTGTCAAACAAAAGGAGGGTGCGAATTATGCATGTACTGTGGTGATCAAGGATAACAATTTGAGTTTGTTAAGGATGTCATGAGGCCTAATGTTAACAATGATGATATTGTCAGTGTGGAGGACATGAGCTCTATTGTTGTTAAGATCTATGATATGGAACGTTAAATGATTGAAGGTAAGCTTGTATTAGTAGGTAATGATGGTGTAACTTTAAAACCTTTGAATGCTGATGGTCAAGCGAAGGATATGGAACCGTTCCATGCTTGTCAGACACTTTTGGTACACATAACTCATCCACACAAGAAGCTACTACTGGAAATAACGATACTCCATCGAATGATGCGACGCCTGTTTCCTATGCTAATCGTCTAAATGGTGAAACAAGTAAGAAAGCTGCTAACTTTCGGACCTTATTCACCCTGTCTGGTAATGGGGCTGATGTTCTCGTATCAATGGAATCAATTCTTAAGGTTACATAATGTCTCGAAAGTTCTTTTTATGGGTTTTTTCTAGGAAATCGAGTTGCGTACCCAGTCGTTGAAAATTATGTCAAGAACGCGTGGAGTAGATTTGGCCTTTTTCGTACTATGATGAATTCAAAAGGTGTTTTCTTCTTCAAATTCAGTTCTAATACGGGTATGGAATCGATAATTGATAATGGACCATAGTTGATACATAATGTGCCATTGATTCTTCGAAAATGGTCTCCTTACTATTTGAAGAGTGTATCGGTTTGGGCCAAACTTTATGATGTTCCTATTATGACACTAACGGAGGATGAATTAATTGTCATTGCTACAAAACATGGTACCCCATTGATGTTAGATACTTATGCAACTTCAATTCAACGCAAGAGATCAAAGTTGATATCGTCGGAAGAGAAAACTTTAAATCATCCTCGGTATTATGTTTACAGTGTTCGTCTACAAGTAAAGAAGATGAGAGCTGGGGTATTCATGGAGATAAAGAGTTATGAAGTCATTCTCAAAGTTTTTGCACTTACTTTATTGTATATTTACTTTTATGGAACATTGTGACCAATTCACGTGTATCATCACCTGGAGGGAGATCGTTAGCTTTTGAGCTGACGATATTTACGTGAATTGAACTAGTTATCTAGAGTTGCATATGCACATGGACTTATAATGTCAATATGTAATAGATGAACATGTATGAGCCTATATATACCCCTCATGACTCTTCAGAGGTATAGTTGTGAAATAGTGTAGGTCATTTATCAATAAACACTTTCACTCTCACCCTCTCTACTTTCTCTCTCTAGAACATCATGTCTTGTTTTGTGTTCTTTGATCAACTTCGACCTTCTGATCACCTTAAATCATGATACTAACATTAGTTTTATCGATTATGTAACGGTTTGAGATGTGAAATTCACTCACATTCTATGTACTTAAACAATTTTTGAAATAATATATTCATTGAGTGTAAAAACCTTTTACTCTAAAAAAGATGATGTTGACTCACTTTTATACACATCTTCTCGTTCATTTGTATCCCTCAACTGATGTAGGACAAACATACTTTGTCTATATTTTCTATATTTCATTTTATGATTTTATTTCAACAAATAAAATCAAGCTACTATATTAGCTAAAGGCTTATTACATCAATTATATACTACGAGTCCAACTTATATTCATAATCTTTGATTGTATATTTATATGAAGAAAAAAAACATTCAGCTTTATATTACTTTACAAATTTATATATAGTTAGTATCTTTATAGCTATTAAAAAATCAAAATACATACAAAGTACATAAATATATGACGTTGAACCGGTAGAATAGCCGGTTTGATATCCGGGTCGGTTTTAAGAACTTATTTGACTCGTCCGGTTTAGTTGGTTGAACCAGAAATCGTTGTGTTTACGAAGAACTAGTTTTCTTTTTCTTTTTTTCTTTTCTTTTTTTTTAAGAAGAAAAAAAAAGTGCTTTTAAGAAGTTGTTGTACCTGAACTTAGTTGAGCTCACTAGAAAATTGGTTTTTCATACATTAATATCTTTTATATAATAAAGGAATTACATTATTTCGGAGTGATTTTGTCAATTCATTCTTATTGAAAAAATAATTGGGCCAATAGGAGAGCTCGATTTCGCCACGTAAGCAAAATCGTGTTATGTGATTGGTTAATAAAAGTCAAAATTAAATTGATTTTTGTCAAACTTTAATATATTTGATGAAGAAATTTGGTTAATAAAAAAAACACATAAAATAATAGGTGTCAAATTTGTGAAAACAAAAACTTAAAAAAAGATGAGGTAATTCATAAAACTTTAGTGTTTGAATTTTAAAAGTTATATAGAGGTAAGTGTAGTATTATAAGTCTCCATGTTTTTTAATAACTTTGGATTATAAACAAATACCTCCTTATACTTTATACCCTTTTATACTTTATATCTTAAAAAATACAATGTATATGTTGTTTTAAAATAACAAACTATAAATTTGCATAAGATTATAAGTATCAATTTTTTTTTACTATGTACGTTCAATAAGGACTTATTTATTTCATTTTTAAAAGTTTAACTTATGTGGACACGAGTTTACATTTTAAATACGACTAAATTACTGAAAACGGAAATGTAATTATCAAATTGTAAGCACGGGTTATTTTAATATAAAAATAAATATACACGACTGTACTTATAATAATGACTCGTGTAATTCTTATTTATTTATATAAGGATATCTAGAAAAACATTTTTAAAAAACTTTAAAGGAGTATACTTTAACTTTATCAACGCTCATTATGTGCTATTAAACTTGCATCATTTGTACAACATAATATCAGTAATGAAATTTAAATAACAACATCAACATCTTTGTCAGCTAAATAAAATTAAATCTTGAGTTACCTAACATAAATTTTTACAAATATTTTACCAAATTCTTATGGATATTAATGCATAATGAAAAACTCGTGCATAAGTATTAGTTGTACTTATATTGCAATTTTCGTAGGCAAATTCTTATATGTGTATATACTGAACTAAAATGTTAAAATAAATTTGATTTATGTGTAAACATCGTGCGTGCACGAAACTTATAACTATATAGTTATATGCAATTACCTTTAAAGACATAATATTCCGTATTAATACAGAATACATTTTTTTTTTGTCAAAATCACGTGCGTGCACGGATTTACACATTTGATTGGATGCTCCAATTACTGCATTAGACAGTTCTACTATTTTTATATCATGCTTTAGATACGTGTATAGTGAATGTACAAATAAAAAAAAATGTACAAATCAGCTCCCTTTGTATTATGCAATGTTTTGAAACCCGGGTTTACAATCGACCCGGTCGAGTCACCGGGTCAACATGTTCGACCGGTTCGACCGTCGGGTCAACCCGGTTTTCATTAAATAAATATATATATAAAAAAATAACCGGGTCAACCGGTTCGACCGCCGGGTCAACCCGGGTCAACCGGTTCAACCACCGGGTCAATCCGGGTCAACCCAGTTTTTATAAAAAAAATTTGAAAAAAATAAACCCGGCCAGGTTTCGAGAACCGGGTTGACCCGGGTCACTCAAAACCCGGCGGGTCTAACTGGTTAACCCGGTTTTAGAAACCCGGGTTATTTTGACCCGTTTTTTTGCCCGGAACCGGTCCAACCGGTTAACCCGGCCGGGTCAACCCGGGTTTCAAAACATTGGTATTATGTTTCCAATATGCTTGTACATGTTGAATGCATATAAAAAGGGAATTGATACTCACACCATATTTTTTGATGAATACATCATAATCTGTGAATTACAGTTTGTACTGTATAATACTGTAATGCACAATTTGTAATACATGCATAAAAAAATATGGTGTGAGTGTCGCCATATTTATGTGATGGGTGCTTCAACAAGTTTGTGCAGGGATGATAAGACGTGAATTGCTTTTTTCATTATTTACAGTTTGTGATATGACAATAACCGACAAACAATACACATACCTTAGCCAAATACCCGATAATACAAGTTTTGGGGCATCCTGAATATAAGGACAATAATTGCTCATATCAACTTGACAAATTTAATTAGAGAGGTTGTAACAAATTTATCTTTAAGGGTCAATTTATATTTTTATTTAATATTGGTACTAATAATGTCTAATACTACAAAGTGTAAGAGTTAAAGGGAAGTGATTTGCACACTCTCATAAATAATTGTGACACTTTAATTTTGAGCAATTGGACATTTATATCCTTACAGAATAAACATAACTAAAAATAATGTGAATGTATAAATATTCAAACACTTAAAATTTAAATGTCCCATTTATTTATGGGAGTGCAAATTACCTCACTTAAAAATGTACGTCCCAGCTGTATCATTATTAGCTACGCGCTGCAAATGTACTTGACAAATTCCATATGGGGTGAGTTATCCACACCCATGAGAGGGTATCCAATCATTGAATGCATCATCGGCTTGTATGGTGTGTATCGCGGATTGTACGATTTGAACAAAATCTTTTGATGTGACAATATAGGAAGGGTTTGTACAAGATACCCCATTCCATTTTTGTCAACATCATTTGCATACAATAATTATGCAAATCACTATCTAAAGACCTGATTTTTCTGCACAGATGAAACAAACATGAATAACTATATTATCATCAATCAATAATAGACTATTAAAAATTAATTGTTGTTTTTAATGTGTAAAACTCTTTTGGTATTGAATATATGCTGAAATTACTTGGTAATTATGATTTAATCTGTTTTTTTTACCAAAGCGATGGCTGAACAGGTGAACCAATTACTCGGATCAGCTGGTACATAAACCATGCTTATGATGATCATGCTACGTAGATCGCTTAATGAGAGTTTCTGAGTCCTCGAACCGTAAATGTAGACATAGGGATATATATTCCATATCAACAAACATTTAAATTCAAAATTCAAAGCCGGTTACATGGTACTAACTAACTATTGAAATACTTATTAGTACACAAAAGCTTTGAAAATTTACATGTTTCTTCCTTGAAAAATATCCCCAACAAAATAAAAAAAAATCACAGCAATTTCATCATATATTACTATCATTGATGGTAAGATCTTTATTCCAAATTTAAATCAAGATGAAATTTTTTACACCGTCATACATTATTTCTGCTCTTTAGGGATCAAAGATGTCTACACCATGACACCCTTTAACATAAAACTTTCTTGTTACGAGCACACCACGTGCCTCCAACAAATTAGCGAAATCCTTTTGTCTGTCAAACCATGGGATCCTCACCATTTACTCTAATCAAACAACTCGGAAGTCGTTCAATTTTTTCATTAGTAGATTTGGTTTGATCAATCAACGGATTACAATACTCGTGGTCATTGCCAGAGATCACATGAGATTCGTTGCTGCCAAAGGAAGAATATGGTCATTTACTAGTCGTAGTTCAGCTTCACTACGCTTGACCCCACTAAAAAAGGGTTAGTCTATATAATAAGCCCTACGATCTTAACCGGGTCAAGATCAAGATCAAGATCAAGTGCACGTAGACCTGCATGGTAGGTTAAATTCCCTCCAACACTAGAACCCATAAAATAGACTTTACAAATGTCAGCAAGCTCACTCAACCACTCATCACAACCGTTGACTTTTGATCTCAACGCCTGGTCATTCAACCACTGAATCGCGCAACCCCGTCAACATAGGCTGCAGCATGGGCGTAGCCAGGATTTTACTTTTGGGTAGGCCGAGATGTAGCACAAAACAATAACACACACTTGATGAACAATTAGTAACTCGCCAAAGTGGATCAAACAAATTAGTGTATGGGTAAGTGGCTCATTCAAATCAGATTTTACATGTGCCAAATTAACTTTTTAATGGGTATTTACTCTAAAGTTTTAATGAATATTTTGTCGATTGGCCTAAAGGCTAAATCATACTAGTGATTAACTTTTTTTACTTTCAATGGGCCAACTAATGTACACAATTGCAAACGATTGCAATTTTTATTGGGTGGGATATAACAAGGGCCGGAGAGTGAGCAGATATATTGGAGCATGTAAGGGGTATGAAAGTAGTAGTAGGGCTGAGATCGATAAAACCGCCACCATGGAAGTAGATGATGATAGGAACTTTGCCGGTTGGTGGCAATACAGGGTGGTAGAGATAGAGGAAGGTTTTATTGTTGGTGTTTAATGGGATGTGTTTTAAGAGAGTGAGTTGGCAATCAGTGGTGAGCTGGGGGTGGCTGGTGTTGATGGAAATGTGTTGGAGCGAGTGAGCGATCCATCGGAGTTCAAGGTGAATTTGAGGAACTTATAAGGATCCAAATTGGATGGTTCGGGTGTAGCAGCCATTATATTCTTGCTGATAAAATAGAGATGTAATGATGTATATATGGTCATATACTCCTACATAATTGGCGTGAAAATTAGTTTCAATTATGAGTTTTAATAATTTTGTTTGACGGTTGTTATATAAACCTCCTCTGATTAAGAAAACAATAATTGACCAAATGGGCATATAAACAGAAGTAAACAGATGGCGGGGATTAGTTTATTAGGTTATTGTATATACTAATACTTCATAATTCATAAAATTTAAAACTTGAAAGGACTCACACAGGCTCTTGATGTCTTTTTAGGAAGGCCGTTACAACCTCCTGCAGATGGTGATTAATTTGTATAACAGAGACCAACTGTGAGGTTTGTTCAGTAGGGATGAAAAAAAAAAAAAAAAAAAAAAAAATTGTACCGATGAGAACCAGATTGAACCTTGGTATCAACAACCTGTCTAGCAATTAGATTATTGTAGTTACCATGTGAATATGTGATTCTTGAAGATATCAACAAATTGACTATCTCAACAATTAGAATATTGGAGTTATCGGGTAATTAGCCTAGGACATATCTTTTTAACCATTGTTGCTCAAACACTGAAACGAATAAAACTTTGCATATCTACATCGTGCAAGACTGCAATCTCAAAGTCAAGCCCAATAAGTACATGATAATGAAATAATACATAGATAAATGATGTAAAACATCTCTGATATCTAAATGATTAAGCTTTCCAACAGCTTAATGTATATTATAGCTGTTACGCTTATCTTTAGTCAGTCGCTCCAAATGAAATTCTTAACATCGTCGTACAATATCTCAGCCTTTTTAGCATCAAAGACCTCTGCACCGTGCCACCCTTCCTCGTAAAACTTTCTTATCACATGCACACCACGTGCCTCCAACATATTAGCAAAATCCTTTTGTCTATCAACCATTGGATCTTCACCATTTACTCTGATCAAACAAGTAGGAAGTCTTTTAATATTATCATTTGAGAATCTATCTCGCTCAAACAACGGATTGCAATACTCGTGGTTTCTATCAGAGCCTACAGGCAATGCAAGACACCACATAAGATCCGCTGCTGCCAAAGGGAGAACAGGGTCATTAACTAGTCTTAGTTCAGCTTCAGTACGCTCGACCCCACCAAAGAAAGGTTGGTCTATTATAAGCCCTATGATCTTGATCGGATCAAGATCAACTTCAAGTGCACGTAAACCTGCATTGTAGGTTAAATTTCCTCCAGCACTAGTTCCCATTAAGTAGACTTTAGAAAAGTCAGCAAACTCGCTCAACCACTCATCACAACCGTCAACTTCTGATCTCAGCGCCTGGTCACGCACCCATAGTATTGCATCCAGTCCATCATCATAGGCTGCAGGGAGACGGTGTTCTGGGGCAAGACGGTATTCAAGGGATACGATAATAGCTGGAGAGTGAGCGGACATGTCAGTACATGCAAGGTGTATGAAAGGAGTTGTGGCATTGACTAAAATGAAACCGCCACCGTGAAAGTAGATGATGATTGGTAGTTTTTGTGCAGGTGGAGTTACAGGGCGATAGAGTCGGAGGAAGGTGCCTGTAGTGGCGTTTAGTGGGATGTCTTTATGGAGACTAAGTTGGGAATCGGTGGTGAGTTGAGGTGTTAACTGTGTTATTGGAAAGGTGGTGGGTCGCGTCAGTGATCCATCGGAGTTTAAGGTGATATTGAGGAACTTGTAAGGATCAGTATTGGTTGGTTGAGCTTGAGAAGCCATTGTTGCTCACAGATTGGAGTAATATGTGTGTCTGACTCTGTGTGTGACCACATATACCCTGTCCTAAAATAATATCCCATTTATTATTCTACGTTTCTATTTTGTTTTCGCTCGTCTCTATTTTAGCCGATAAAATATATATATATATATATATATCTATACTACATAAAATTAAAAAATAGTCAAAGTGAAAAAGTTTAATGGTCAAATGAGAGAGAAATATATTTGTGTAATTAATACTCTTATTAAAACACCCCATTACTTAAAAGTACAATAATTTATTCATATTGTACAACCAATTAAAAGCATATCTACCAAATTAAAAACAACCAATTAAAACACACCTTATTAAAAAGTACAATGAAAATTTTCACAATGTACAATTTAAACAAGCTACAACATAATTCTAAATATAAAATAAATAAACAAACTAATTAATGTTATTTTTAAAACACCTTAAAATGAAAAGTACATGTTATTATACACATTATATAAATTAATAAAACACACAAAGCTTCATACAAGCTAACAAGTTGATGGTACATAACCAACGGGTTCAACCGGAAACCGGTGTCGCCATCGGTTCGGCTAACCAATAACAGCCATCCAGAAACGAACTAGAGAGGCCCCGTTAAAACAGATACAAACTGGTGAATCAGGTCTCATCGAGATCTATTTCTCCGGTTAATAGTCACTGGGTACTCGCCGCTGCAACGCGCGGGTACCCTGCTATATTATATATAAAGGAAAAACCAAAAAGTAAAAAGTAAAAATTTGAAACTATTAACACATATTGAAAACTGGGTTGACACAGTACGCTTCAAATCCAGTGGGTTGACCCTGTTTAATTTGACCCGTTTTGACCCAACATGTCATATTGACTCGGTTTAAATCGACCCGTTTTTCGACGGGAACGGTTCAACCGGTTGAACCACCCGGGTCGAACCGGGCTTCAAAACGTTATGTTTAATCCCCAAATCTTCAAACTTTTTTTATTTTTCGTTTAGAACCCATAAACTTTTTTTAACACAAAACGATCTGTCGCTATATAAATATATTATCTATAAGTTTTTCTTCAAAAACAATTATAATGTTTTACAATTATGAGAAAATATGTGCCCGTTAGTGCACATTTAACTTTTCAATATGTTAAATACGCTCATTTAAAAAAAAATTGGGCTAAATGTGCCCAAATCTATTACAAAATAGCCAAAATTAGCCAATTTTGATTTTATTTTGGGCTAATCATATTCACGCTAATTTTAGTCACCATTAATCCCATCCTTATTAGTTTTTTACGCAACAAGTAACGTGTGTTGTTAGTTTTTATCCTATAACTTACTTAAAAGTACAATAATTTATTCACATTGTACAACCAATTAAAACACCTTTACTAAAAAGTACAACTAAAATTTTAAAATGTACAATTTAAACAAGCTACAACATAATACAAAATATAAAATAATTAAACACACTAATTAATGTTTATTTTTAAAACACCATAAAATAAAAAGTACATGTTATTATTCAAATTATACAAATTAATAAAACACACAAAGCTTCATACAAGCTAACAAGTTGATGGTACATATAGTTTTAAAAATCGGACCGGACCAACGGGTTTAACCGGGAACCGGTGTCCCCACCGGTTCGGCTAACCAATAAAAGCCATCGAGATCTATTTCTCTGGTTAATTGTCACAGGGTGCCCGCCGCCGAAACGCACAGGTACCTTGCTATATACTATATATAAAAAAAAACCCAAAAAGAAAAAAGTGAAAAGTTGAAACTAAAAAAATGAAATGTTGAAAACATATATTTCAAAAGGAAACTATTAATACATATCGAAAATCGGGTTGACTCGGGATGTTTTAAACCCGGTGGGTTGACCCGTTTAATTTGTTCCGTTTTGGACCCAACCCGTCGGGTTGGCTCGGTTTAAATCGTCTCGTTTTTCGACCGGAACTGTTCAACCGGTTTAACCACCCGGGTCGAACCGGGTTTCAAAACATTATGTTTAATCCCCAAATCTTCAAACGTTTATTATTTTTCGTTTATAACCCATAAACCTTTTTTAATACAAAACGAACTGTCGTTATAAAATCCCGTTGCTATGCACGGGTACTCGTCTATATTTTGAACGTACGCAAAACACTTACGACAATATCGCATATCGTTAGTTGTCTGCTGCTAGGAACCGCTGATTTTATATGTTGTTTGATAGATGTTAAGAATTTTGTCTAGACTTTAATTATCGTATAGTACAACCGTTTGCAGTTGCATTTTCATCGGTTCACGTTATATTTTAAACGCTACACAAAACACTCACCACAATATCACAAATCATTAATTATCTGACGCTAGAAACAGCTGCCGCTAGGCGCGGGTACTCGTCTAGTATATATACTCCCTCCGTCTCAAATCTATTGTCCATATTTCCTTTTTGGGTTGTCTCAAAATGATTGTCCACCTTCCATATTTAGTAATAAAAAGGTAATTTTATGAGGGAATATTCTATTTGTGTGGTTTAAAATTGTAATGGCCCCACTTTTATTAAACTTTGTGCTTTTTGTCTCCTGACAATAAATTTGAGACGGAGGGAGTATATGATTGTTAGACCTAGTAATCATGCCTACAAATGAACTAAATAAATTACTTAATATAATTGTATAAGTTATTTATGCATTAGGTATATATTTAGGCTTGTGTTGTAAGTCTAAATAGCATAACTCAAAAAAAAATACTAGTAGGTATAGTAGGTAGAGATGATATTTGATTGATAAAAACTGTAGTTAATGAGATTTTCTTAAATTGTGTACAATATGAAAGTGGACTACTCCTTCCGTCCCAAAATTATATTCCCATTTTGACTTTTTCGGTATTTCTTTTACAACTTTGACCTTAAGTATTTTGTTTATGTTATATAATACTTGATGCAAATATATGAATGGATTGAGTTTTTAATGTATTTTCATTTGATATAATTTTCATCAACTATTGTATAACATAAACAAAAATATTTAAAGTCAAAGTTGAAAAAAAAAAACGAAAAAGTCAAACGGGGGCTATAATTTTGGAAACGGAGGTAATAATAAATAAGAACCCAAGGAATAGCTATCTTTTCTTTTTTGGTTTTCACAAATAAGTAAGTTGTGATATTTAGACCTAACAATGAAACCTAATAATAGACCTGCTTCATTCATCTTTTGACAAGTGTAATACATTTTTTCTCTTTCATCATTTTCTATCAATCAATTTTTTAAATGCACCAATCACATCTTTAAGTCTAATATTAAGTGTAGATTTTTCTTCACAAATTAATAGGTAGAACTAATTAAATAGACAGCCTTATAAACTTATTTTATGCATTTGAATACCAAATCAAGATTTTTTTATTATTTCAAAGATATCCTTCTCATAATTAAGTAATTTCATTTGTCTGTTCTTTAAATCCTTGCATCTGGTGGTCTCCATCCTCGGTCCCTCGCCACCTAATTATATTTTGTACCGTAGTTTTATGCCACCAGGAACATGTTTTTATTCATTTGAGATCGATATTTGTTGACGTTTTTCTGTTAATGTTGGTTGGAGCAAGATAAAACAATATAAAATTATTTTAATTAATTAATAGACCCTACATGTGACATATAATTACAACTTGAAATTAAAAAATGAGAGGTCATTTTAATGTTAAGTTGCATACTTTATGTATTTTATCAACTTGAAACATCAATTGTATGAATTGTTATTTGAAATATGATCACTAAATCATGTCACTGCTATAACTATAGCATACGTCTATAATATTTCTTTCTCCACGATAAATAAGGGTCCGTTTGGTTGGGGTTAATGGGAATGAGGCTATAACTTTGAAAGTCATTAAAGATGTTTGTTTTGTGGGTCCAGTAATGAAATAGGTATATCATAGTAATAGATTCATTACACATCAATTTGGTGTCTATGAAATCCATTCCCATGGGTCCCTCTTTTTTCCACTACAAAACTCAAATATCTATACACTTTTTCATACCACATTTTGTCATCCAAACATAAACAATCGTAATGATACACTTTTTCATATCCATTGTCATTCTACCTCATACCAAATCCGATTCCCATTGTCATTCCTAGCAACAAACCAAACGGGCCCTAAATCAATGATAAGTACTGTTTTTTTCTCTGTGACAAACATCAATGGTATGGATTGTTATTTGCAGCAACAATAGGTTTAAAAAGGAGAAAGATTTTAATACTTGAAACAAAGAAGATAGTTGGGATTAGGGCTGCTCAAACGGACCGGACCGACCGACAAAACCGACCGGACCGGACCGAAACCGACCGGACCGATGGACCGGCGGTCCGGTCTCGGTCTAGGATTTTTTCCGGATTCGGTCTCGGTCCGGTCCGGACCCAAAACCGACGAAAACCCGAAATTTAGCCTTGTAGACCGGACCGACCGACAAAACCGACCGGACCGGACCGGACCGGACCGACCTCATTCGGTCTCGGTCTCGGTCCGGAGTTTTTGCCGGATTCGGTCTCGGTCCGGTCCGGTTTTCGTCGGTCCGGTCCGGTTTTAGACCGATGAGCACCCCTAGTTGGGATGGGTATATTTGGAATAATATAAAATGTTAACTTGGTATTTGAATAGATAAATAATGGACCAATGAGATTTTTAGGCATATATTTGGGTCTATTTAGTAGATGATTAAGTTTAATCGGTTTGTTCAAGAAAAAATTCATTAAAAAATAATAAAAATAAATAATCGGGTTTACCATATTACCGCTTCTTGAAATTATTATTACAAAGTTTAAAAAAGGAATTAATTAATTAGTTAAACGTAAAATTGTAATTGTTCAAAAAGTAAGAAAAAGTAACCAGTAGTTATTGTATTATTATTGTATTTTTCTTAAATTATGTGTTTTTTGTTATGAATACAATTATTTTGAGTGGGGGGAGTAATATAAAGTCGATAAGATACGAGTCCATACGTTAAAATAAGTAATTTTTGCAACCTAGCTAGGTGACTCAAACACAAGACACAAATACGTGACTTATCTTACGCGAGCTTCCATCTTCATGAATTCTTCACGTGCTAGAATGATGTACTTCTTGGGACATAGATACATTTTACGATGGCCCAGACTGTTATACTTATAAATTTGATACTGTACTCATTAAGATATACCATTGCACTATGGTGAAAATATGATTCACAGTAAGTTTCTTAATGGAAAAAGATTCATGTAGGCAGACAAAAAATTAGCATGTGAGGGATCTGCTAAGGA
The DNA here is from genome assembly GCA_019973895.1 of Chrysanthemum seticuspe. Classification (NCBI taxonomy): domain Eukaryota; kingdom Viridiplantae; phylum Streptophyta; class Magnoliopsida; order Asterales; family Asteraceae; genus Chrysanthemum; species Chrysanthemum seticuspe. Next base: position 55,086,441 of record BPTQ01000007.1, read on the forward strand.
CATTAGGGGAACTTAGATGCAGGCTTTGGATTTGCACTTAGGTGAGGCTTTGGATTTGTACTCACTGATGTAGGTTAATATCAAATTATTCCCTTTCGGTTAGATTTCCTGATAGTATGATTAAGGCACTCTTGGAAGCAACGAAGCTAGCGGCCTAGCTCTACATGACAAAAGCATCAATTCTGCTCCTTTCGGTTCATATATTTTAATATAACAAAATGTTGAATTCAAATATTATTGATGTGGAAATATATATATTTAAACATTATGGTGCCAAGTTTATAAATAGCATATGTATGTATATCTCCATTTTATATCTTTTATAAGCCACAATGGCTTCCAATTCGGATCCCTACAAGATCTTCAATATGACCCAATCTGATCTTTATAAGGTGTTCAATGTCACCCAAAACCCTGATGGGTCTGTGACCCGACAAACAGGCTTTCCATCCTCACCCGACTCTCCCGAACTCACCCTCTTTAAAGATATCCCACTAAACACCACCAACAATACCTTTCTCCGCTTGTACCGCCCTGTCTCACCCCCAACCCAAAAACTTCCTATTATCATCTACTTCCATGGTGGCGGTTTTGTCTTCAGCAGTGCAAAAGATGCTAGTGTGCATAATGCATGTTCCAACATATCCGCTCACTCTCCAGCCATTGTCATATCCCTTGAATACCGCCTTGCCCCAACACATCGTCTCCCTGCAGCCTATGATGATGGGGTGGACGCTATTCAATGGGTTCGTGATCAGGGGTTGATGTCGAAAGTTGAAGGTTGTGATGAGTGGTTGAATGAGTTTGGTGACTTTTCTAAAGTCTACTTAATGGGAACTAGTGCAGGCGGAAATTTAACTTACCACGCAGGTTTACGTGCACTTGAGCTTGACCTTGATCCGATTTTGATCGTAGGGCTTATAATGGACCAACCTTCTTTAGGCGGGGTAGAACGTACTGACGCTGAACTAAGACGGATAGATGATCATGTCATCCCTTTGACAGCAACAGATTTCATGTGGTCTTTCGCGTTGCCATTAAGTTCTGACAGAGACCATGAGTATGCTAATCCGTTGAAAGATCATCAAAAATCCTCCAATGAAATAATCAAACGGCTTCCCAAGTGTATGATCAGGATGAATGGTGATGATCCAATGATTGATAGACAAAAGGATTTCGCTAATATATTGGAAAATCATGGTGTGAGCATCACAAGAAAGTCTTATGAGGATAGTTGTCATGGTGTAGAGACCGTTGATCCCAAAAAGGCACAAATCTTGTATGATGATGTTAAAATTTTCATTTGGAATTGACAAGGAAAAAAAAAAAAAAAAAATCTCCTATCAATAATTATAATACATGATAAATTGGTGTGATAAGTTTCTTACTTGTCAGAAGGAATTATATAATTCAAATCGAACTTGATTAAGAAATTTAGCTCATCAGCATTACAGATGACAATATAACTCTTGTTTTTCAATTTAGAGTCGAAAAACATAACCAAAAAATCTTGAATCTATTGACTTGAAAAGTATAATTTCTTGCAAAAGGGGAAAACAGGTGCATTAAGCCATTAACAATGACCATATACAAATGTATCATGGATTTGAAATAATGCTTTAAATTCTTATTCTTATTTTTATTTTTGAAGTTACTTTAAACATAAAAACGATATTTGGATGTACTAAACAAATTTCTTACAGTTGGCGTATTAAAGGAAACGAACACAATACAATCACTGTAGTTTTGTCTTGTATATATGTATGGTTTTGAAATCATGGAACATGAACATATGTAATAAATTCGGAGTGAGATAGGCCCATTCCGACAAAACGAAGGAAACAAAAAATAGATGTTTGTTAACCTGTTGTAGATAAAATTGGAATTTCATGAACTTCCATGGAAATGCATTGAGATTGAGAAGTATTGCAATTTGAGGTTTTTGCATCTCTCAAGATTATCAAGATTCACTAGGTTTTTTAAAAAGAGCAAATATGCTCCAAATTTCATAAGCAACCATCATTAGAAATTTCAGAAAGAAGAAATTTTCCTCAACAACTTTGAAGTCTGAACATAAACAAATGTATTATTGTATTTGAAGACACGGTTGCTGTAATTGTAGGACAATAGTTAGGTGTTACTGTCACTTATTTTCCTCCTACCCTTCATCAAGTATTTTTTCCATGTGGTATTTTTTTCTTGTCTATGCTGAACAAATGAGATTAGTCATTTTTTTCATTCTCGTCTCTATCATATACATTTACTTATTTCCTTTTTATTTGGAAAATTCTAGAAGACAGAAAAGTTGAATATTCCTTTCGAGAAGACAGAGAAGATCTCGGTGTTTCACACCAAAAAAATCCTTTTACCACGCATGAACTTTGGATGGTGTAATAAGACATGACGCGTGGAAGTTGGATAACAACTCAGTGGTCATGACCTTATTACACCCATTCTTAATGATCAACCTTTTTTAGGTTTTCAGTTAATAAGTCGGTACAAGTTTCTGCTTTTCTACTTTGTAACAGAATTCAGTATGTTGTCACTGTAAAGTAAGGAAGTAAACTATAAAAAGGCAAATGTGACATTATGGGTCCCTAAAAATTCCCAATGCATAAAAAGCTAAATGTAATCAGTTGAAAGAGAATATCTAATAGAAAAGTGAAAAGGGTCACTCATGTTATTCATGGAGACTAAACTAACCAACCACCAGGGAAAAAGAAAGTCATAGACAAGTTTATTGGACATACTATCAGTACTTAAACTTTATGCCTGGGATTCCCTCAAATTCAACAACTTGTGGGGGCATACACTTAAGGAAGAAAGTTTGGGTCATAATCATAACTGATAACTCTTTCCTAAAAGTTCAATTGCAATTAAGTTGTAGGGCACACCATTTCTGCTAAAGTAGATAAGTATTGTAGTCACTGGATTTTTCTTATTTTATAACCATTCTAGTTTATTTACGCGAAATTAATGAAAGGATAGACAGGCGTTGACATTGCGCTGAAATGGTGTTTTCAGTGTGATTCTAGAGAGTCGTTTGCTTGTTGAAAACACTAGGAACTACGAGAGCCATACACGAAAACGATGTATTATAAATGAAATATCATTTTCATGAAATATGAGTTGTGCAAATGAAGCAACCTATATACTTTGTTTCTTTTACTTTTTTTTTTTTTTTTTTTTTTTTTTTTAACTTTCTGGTAAATGTTAACAAAGAAGAAACATGCTTTACCAACAATGCTAGTGGAATATAACTTTCTGATGAACTCACCGAGGTTTTCTCCGGGACTTGAAGGGAATATTTGTTGGCGGTGATGGAGAAAACTCGAATGGCAAGTGAGGTGGCTCAGACTCGCCGGACAGCATACCAACAATCTCTGTCATCGTAGGACGTTTGGCAGGTGAGCGCTGAAGACACAGAAGTGCAGTAGTGACACAAAGCAGTGCTTGCTCTTGATCTAGTGAATGAATATTAGGATCAACTAGATCTAAAAGCTTCCCATTACGCGCAAGCTGCCTTGCCCACGAAATAAGATTAGCCCTTTCAAATTCTGACATAGGAGAGGCTGTTACTTGCAATGGCCTTCGCCCCGAGACCAAAACTAATATTAAAACACCGTAGCTATACACATCACTCTTCTCGGATAGCTGCCCACCATCACATTTCTCAGGGGCAATATAACAAACAGTTCCTCTCATACTCGGAGTACTACTAATACCACCACTTTTCGGGATTTCACCACTAGGACATTCTTGACTATTTCTTCTACGGTGTCTAAACTCGCCGCTCAAACCATCTAACCACCAATCGATACTTCCTTTACTATTACTCTTACTCTTTTTCTTCTGTGGCACAAACTCTTCATCTCGTTGCCACCACATCTCGCCAGTATTACTTCCCCTTCTTTTCTTCTTCTTTTTCTTAGACAATTCATCACAAAATTCCTCTTTCCACCATTCTCTCGGCTTCCGATTCTTCTTATCTGATTCCGATTTCTTCTTCTGCTGCTTTTTCTGCTGTGTACTCACACTACTATCATCTACCTCAGATGAAACCGGATCATTACTAGTCAACCAATCTTTCTTAGGCCTCTCTTTCTTTATCTCACTTCCAATCCACTCCATCACATAATCTTTCACTCTCCCCGAATCGCCACCACAACTATTATCCTGTTTCCACCACCAATCCCTACCCGAACCACCAACAACACCCCCACCCCCACCGCCACTTTTCTTCCTCCCCAAAAACCTCCTATTACTACTATCAACACTAATCTGATCCGAAACACTCGCTCGTTCCAAATACTCAGACGGAGACGCATCAGCATCCACAACAGTAACACAGCAACTCTCGGGCGATACAGGGTCCACATTCACTACAACCTCACCTGTTAACACACTCTCACTCTCCTCCGTAACCAACTTATTATTATTATCACCATCTACAGTTTCTGTTTCTAGATCCCCTTCCTCTTCACCACACTCAATAAAACTCTCAACAATTTCACTCTCATCCAACCCCAACACTTTCGCTAAACCGAAATCCGCTATTTTCGCGTTAAAATTACGATCTAACAAAACATTAGAAGGCTTAATATCACAATGAACAATAGGCGGATCACACGAACAATGAAGGAAATCAATTCCTTTAGCAACATCCAACAATATCATAAACCTAATCTTCCAATCCATAAGCTCGACACATTTTCGATACAACAACGCGTCTTGTAAGCTACCGTTCTGCATATACTCATACACAATCATCATCTTCTTCTTCCTCCTACACCTCACATCACAGCAATAACCTAACACCGATATCACATTCCCGGCGCGTGCACCACACGCGCCAGCCACGCGCGTGGACAACGACAGCTCGTTATGAAACTCGCGCTCGCCTTGTAACGATCCGCTACCGTTCATCAGCTTCACAGCGATCTCCTTACCTGACGGCAGTACTCCTTTATACACCGAACCAAATCCTCCTTGACCTAACCGGTTACTCACAGCGAATGCTGACGTGGCACGCCGGAGAACGTTATACGAAAACTGCTGTAACTGCACCTCCTTCACCGCTTGCGGCGGCGGCGACTTCAGATCCGCCGGAACTGTTCGTTTTCGCGACATTTTTCTATACACAATGGCGAAAACTATAAACATTACGAAAACTGATACTCCGGCGAGAACGGAGTGAATCACCACTGATCCGTGGTGGTGATGACGGTGGCTATACGACGGCGGCGGTGGTGGTGGTGGTAACGTCGTCGGAAAATCAGGTAACGGTGATGATAGTGTAGTCATTTTTTTTTTATAAATTTTGAGTAGTGTATTAAGTTAGTTATAAACTTATAACAAACTTTCTCTCTCTAGAAAAGTGGTTTTGTCTGTTATGTTTGTTTTGTTTCTCTCTCTAGAATTTGAAGGAGAGCTTATCCGGTATATCGGATTTTGTTGTTAAAAGAGGTGAAGGTGAGCTGAACCAGTGTGAGTTTTAGTGAGTGAGTGAGGGGTTAGGTTAACGTGACTGACGGTGAGGGTGATATAGGTTAAGTGGGGAATAAATAGTACACGTAGGTATGTTGTTAGTTGACTAATTCGGTCGTAGACTGCGTGTTTATAGCCGTTTTATTTCTACTCCTTAATATTTAAAGATCTAAAATGAAAATTTGTTAATCATAATGATGGATTTTTTTTTAAAGAAAAATTATTTTTATTGGGGTGAGCATGGTTCTGTTTGGTTCGGTGTTTAGCTAAACCCAAAACCGAACCAAAAATATTCGGTTTTTGCTTTTTAAAAACCGTTTGGTTTCGATTCTTCTAGGTTCGGTTTGTGGGTTTTAGGTTGGTTTTCGGTTTGGTCGGTTTTTATTTTGTTTATCGCGGTTTGGTCTTTCAATGGTCGAATTTCTAATGCAACATAGAATAACCTTTTCAAATTTCAAGAACAAAGAAACATAATATAACGACAATAAGAAATTATTGTTCATAAAAAAATTATATTAGCTTTGTTTACGCATCGTTAAGTGACACAAATAATGACAATAAAAAACTAACAACCACAAAAATTCTAGATGATAACTGTTTATGTGTTATAAATGACATATTTAAGAAGCAATTGAAACGTGAGTTTTTAAGATTATATGTATTTTGTCATTTCGGTTTTTTTCGGTTTCGTATTTTTGCTAAAACCAAACCGAACCATAAACTTCGGTTTTTATAAATTACAAAAACCGAACCATCGGTTTTTCAATCGGTTTCGGGTTTTTTTTTCGGTTTCTCGGTTTTTTTCGGTTTAGGTTCGATTTTTCGGTTTTATGCACACCCCTAATTTTTACCAAGCAAAAATTTGTTAAACGTATTAAATCCGCGACTTACATTTTATTTGAATAATCAAAAGGATTTATAAACACTGTTTTTAGACATGTAGTAACAGTAACTGCGAATATAACTGTTAACTCTTGTTATAGTTTCTCATTCTTCAACCAACATCATCACAAACATAGTGTGATAATATAACAAACATCACCACCAAAACACTCATTTAAACACAAATCTAGCTAACAAAAACCAAAATCACACACACAACAACAACAACTTCCACGGCTCGGTCGTCTGAACGACCAAGTTCTTTCCGTGAGGTGCCAACAAGGCAAAAGGACGAGTTGTCTAGGCCTTATTACCACTAGTCTTAGAGCATCCATAATTGGTAAAGTGATTTAAAACTTTTACTATTCTAAAAAGCCTTTTAGAAGAGTTTTTGCATTACAACTAAACTTTTTGAAAAGCTTTTCTATAAAGACTTGATAAACATCAAGTTTTTTCTCAAAGTTTTAGCTATTAAATGTATAATACATTAAATGCATTAAATGAATCAAGTTTTTAAGTCTTGATGCATTGTAGATGCTCTTAGAGCATCCATTATGTTAAACATTTTTAAAAGTTTATAGTTTTATTATGACATTAATTAATAAACCTTGAACCTATCTTCACTATGTATAAATCTCGTAAAGCTTTATAAAAATTATACAAAATTCAAATGCATTAAATTGTGAAGAGGTTTAATATTCTAGACCTATTTATCATAAACATATTTATAAACCTACCTTCATTATGGTTTACAAGTTCTTAGACCTATTCATCATTTTATAAACATTTTCATAAACTACTATAATGGATGCTCTTAGTACTCAACTAATTTCATTTAAAAGGCATGTTTGCACGGAGCGGTGTGGAGCTTTTTGGGGCGGTGAGCATTGAGCATTTTGAATTTTAGCAGTCATTTAGCAAAAGAGCGGTGAACTTTGATTAATTTTTAGGAAGACTAATTTTTCAATACTTCTTTAAGAATCGGTGAGCGGAGAACTATGACTATTGCTTGCAGCTCACAACTTACAACTACTGATCACGGCTACTACTCATTGGTACTTTTAACAAACACACCTAAAACCTACTATTTTTTTGTTTGTATATCATTTCATAATATACTAAACGATTACTCGCTTATAACGGCGACACTGTATACTAGCGTCAATTTATTTGTGTGAGTTTATATTTTATTTTTTCTTATATATGGGTGTAAGTGTGAGTGGAGAAAGATTGTGGGTTAAACTATTTAAATACTTAATAGATTGTATTGCATTTTATAAGTAAAGTTATTTTAATCAAACAACATTATTAATTTATAAGTTTTTTAAGTTTTTAAGCAAGACCAAAATTTGAAATTTTTTTCTTTACATATAGTAAAAATTAACTTTTTCGTAAGTCTAGTGTTGTGGATATCTTTAACAAATGGCTTGTGTCTTAGTGGTACCCATGTTGTGTGAGAAGCTCCCTAATCAAATGGTTGTGAATTCAAATTCTGCTTAAGAAATGTGAGATAGATTTGTGGTATAAATATTGTAAGATAATTAAAAATTGTCGTTTTAAAAAAAATACAGTTGTTATGTATTTGTGTAAATACATACGAAGTATTACAATTGATGGTATAAAAGTGGCTTGCTGAATAAGTATTTAACTTTTTAAGACATAATAATTTGACAAAACTTTTACAAGAAAGGTTTTAAAAACACATGAGTGAGAAATAAAAAACTACTACTACAATTCCACTACACACCATTAGAATGCAATCTTGAAGACCTGTTGCAAGAAAACTTACAAATCACATATATTTACTTCTATACTCTTTGTTCTAACTGTTTTAGTTTCCAGACAGGGGCGGTACCAGAAAAATTCTCAAGAGAGGGCAAAAGTTAAAAGTGGGTGTCAGGTCGGGTCATGTCAGTAACACGACCTATGTTGCTATAATGAAATCGATTTTACTTTGAATGAAAGTGATTTTTTTTTGTATTTGTTTTTATGTGAGAACCAAAACTAAGAATTGGTGATGATATACACAATATTTAGCATGTACTTACTTTTTGTGATGGATATTAACACAAGTAGTTGAAGCAAAAATAAAAAGTTGGATAAAAATAATTCACAAAAATCTATAAAGTAGCACAAGAATCAAACATTGTATCTCCATGAAAGTGCAAATGTCCTTAACGACTTGACTATGATGTAACTATTTTATAAATTTTAACCATTATACTATTTACCCATTTATGGGGGTAAAATAAAAATCACTGTTCATCTTCAAAAAATCAACATTACTCGAATGAACTTTGCGGGGGCAGTTGCCCACACTGCCCCCATTGTAGTACCGCCCCTGTTTCCAGATGTCTTTTGTAACAATGTTAAGCAATGTTCAACTTACACACAAGGATTTAGTCTAATTAAAATAGGAGACCTTACACATCTATGAGCTACATATTTTAAGCTTTATATTTTTATGAAAATTATTTAAAACTTCATCTAAATAAAATTTAGAGTAAATTGTATAAATTGTTCCTGAAATTTGGCCAAATTGCAAATTTCGTTCCAACTATTTCGAAAGTGCATATACCGTCCATGTGGGAAACCTTTGTGCAAGTGTTGGTCCCTGGTTTTAACCAGGGTTAAGTGTATTCCGTTAGCAGTTACACTTTAGCCCTTTGGCCAACGACCATTGCAGCGTCTATCCTTTATAGTTTATACTAACGCTTGTTTATAATTTAAATTTTTTGATTTATTTAAAGTTTTTCAAATTTTTATATACATTTTTACGAAAACATATATGTTTTTATACGCTTTTATATACATTTTTTATACGTTCTTATATACCTTTTATACGCTTTTGTATTTTGATTACGTATGTTTATGGCCCTGCATAAATTAAGTCCCCATGTTTAGACAAAACTCATTATTCATATAATTGCCCAAAGGCCCCCATCTCATCATCCTTGCACTATTTCCACCCTATATATACCACATGATATAGGAAATTAGGGTAAGTCACGCAAGAGTCTTCCAACAGAGCATACTTTACTTTACATCCTTCTTAGGCTCCTCTCCCACCAATAGTAGATCTACATCCGCTATTGTCTAAAACCATCCTCTTCATCCTCTCTTATGAAATGGAGATGAAGGTACCACAAAACCCTTCCCTTCACGCTCTCCTACGAGGTAAGACGGAGGTACACGGTCGATGTTAGTGTTACTCCGACTATAGGAATATCTTCCTTCTCACGGGGTCCTTATTGTTCTACATGGGAAACCCGAGCATTCGACCCCCACCACGAGACTTATACTCGTTTCACACATGATACGTGAACATGGCGCCATCGGTGGGACCTGGCAAAAAAAGCTTGTTTCGCTTTTCGCCGTCTCGATCTATTGACGGCGATCCTCCACTTTTTCAGGTTCTAAAATCTCATCTTTGTGGTTTTATGAACTTGGCTATCATAAAAAAGGTATCATTCAAAATAGTTTTATTATTTAATCACCAGTTGATTGAAATAATATATCTATTTGCAAACCTCCCAGACTAAAGAAAAAGGGTTGTGGATGGCCTATCTCTCTAGCCTTGCTTCCCACCCTTGCTTTCTACCCTTGCTTTATAGCCTTGGAGCATGGCTTAGCTTTCTAGCCTTGCTCCTCACCCTTACCTTCAAGCGTTGCTTCACGACCTGAACGTGGTCTGGAACGACCTGACTCGGTCTGGACACGAACTGAACGTAGCCAGGAACGACCTGACACAGCCTGGACACGACCTAAACGTGACCTAGAATGACCTGACCCAGCCTGGACATGGCCTAAACGCGGCCTGAAATAGCCTGGTATGGCCTAGCACGGCCGTGAACGTGACCTGGTACGGCCTGACACGACCTGGTACAACCTGACATGCCCTAGTACGGCCTGGCCTGACCTGACATGGCTTGGTACGGCTTGAACAGCCCGATACAACCTAAACGCGACCTCAAACAGCCTGGTACGGCTTAAACGCGACCTAAAACAGCCTGGTACGGCTTAAGCATGATGTGGAAAACTATAAAGGAGGTTGAATAGTTTTACCTTTTTAAAATTTGATTCTTTGAAATTTGAATAACCTTGCGTGAATTCAAATAATATAGATAATAAAGAATAAATAATATGCAAGTAAAGAAAGAAATGATCAAACCATAACACGGTTGTTTATAGTGGTTCGGTCTACAAGAACTCTTTTTCCTTGCCCTACTCCACTCTCCGAGTCTCCAACTCAAGAGTTATCTTCACTAATCAACAAGCTCCTTTAACCGGCGGAGAAAACCTTTACATGTCTCTTACACAATATTTCCGACACAAAGCTAGATGTCGAGTTCTTTTACAATGGCACAACCACTCCCAACACACTATGCACTTTAAGGACTAAAATATTAACCGATCACTATCAGTTTATGATGGTTTGGTGCAAACAATGACGTATTAATAACAACAATTTACACAACTATAAACAAACAAGACTTGCAACAATTCGTTGAAGCTTGGAATGCCTTGATCTTCTTTGCTACAAAAAGAGGATCACTAAAATGAAATGATAATGAGTTGGATGACAGAGAATGAGAGAATGTATATGTTTTATGCTTGTAAGGGATGAGAAAATAACTTGGTGTGGCTTGTTATTTATAGGGAAAGAGCTCAGCAAACCACGGATAGGACGGAACCAAAAAGAGGGTTCCGTCCGTATATCATTTTGGTTCCGTCGTCCCTGACAGGAAAATCTTCACAAATCTTACCAAGATCTTAACATATCTTGCCAAGATTACATTAGAGATGTTGAGTGACAATCTAAACAAAATATCCAAGAAATCTTTTAAGGATTTCTAAGATAATGCAAGACATGATGTAATATGTATTTTCATTTTTAGTTTTATATGTTTATGTAAATAAACAATGTAATGTACATGTTAGCAAACTAAATGAATTTAATTAGATGAGTGAAAAACAATGTTTGATCACATGTTTTATTATAAGGTACATTTAGTTTATTTGTAAAAACTAATTTACTTGTGAAAACAAAAAATGTAATGTTACATTTTATTTAACATCTAATAGTGGTATTTTTCTTAAAATTACAAACTACTATCTTGTGAACAAATGTTGAAAACAATTTGTATTTAAGAAAAACTTGTAGCTCTGTGTTAAAGTCTTGACAAGATTTATACTTTTGCTAAAATGAAATTTATTATTGTTAACAACAAAATATAGCAAAGATCGTAAAATATAAATAATATTTTTTAGACGATATTTGTATCCTGGATACAAAATAATTCTAGATACAAAATAATTCACATTTTAGTCCTAGATACAAAATAATTCACATTTTAATAGAAACGAATGAGAATTTTGATATTGTCTTCTAGTGTGTGTCTAAATGAAGACAATGTGGAGGTGCGGTTATCTCGACTCCTTTTAATGCATAAAAAGAAATTCTTTAGTAGTTTTGTAACAAAACGGGAAATAACCCAAACGCTCCTAATTCAATGTAGCTTCAATTGAATCTACCCGAGAATACATATTAATTATGTACTTTCTTTAGCATTCAAGAGACATTATGCAAGTGATCAAATAACGTTTATTTGTATGAACAATGAGAAATTGTTTGTCCTAAAGTGAGAAGTTTTTCATAAGTTTGACATGGGGTTTTTAGCAAATTGTGATAATGCCTTATAAGATGTAATTTCTAATTAAGGGAAACATGATTAGTTAAGTAATTTAACAAATGTACTTCATGATTTGTCTAAGAAAATGCATAATACCCATGTTTGGTTTTGTGCATAAATTAGAAGCCCTAGACTCATAATCAAGAGAAGGAAAGTAGTAAGGAGACTTACAATGTTGATTAGAGTTGAGAATGGTTGAAGAAAATACCTTAAATTGTGAGTTAGGTGTGTTTTTGGATGAGTTTGAGTCGTTTGTGTTTGTGAGTTATGAGAGAAGAAATGTGTATTAAATGTTTTCAAAAACTGTCCCAGAGGACCACGGACTGGACGGAACCAAAAAAAGGGTTCCGTCTTTGTTGTCGTTTGGTTCCGTGGGATCAGTTTGACTTTGGTCAATTTTGTTGTGCTTTGTTAAACTAAGGTTTATGTTAAGGTTTCAACTATAGGTTTGGTTCCATTAGTCGTAATCCAAGTCTAAGAGATTAAATGGTTCTCGTTTAAGAGGTTTTGTTAGGATATCGGCAATGTTGTCTTCAGAGGATACTTTCTCGATTGAGATGTTTCCTTTTTGAACATTGTCAAGAAGGAAGTGATGACGGATTTCAATATGTTTGGTTCGAGCATGTTGGACTGGATTTTTGATGAGATCAATAACTCATTTGTTGTCGCAAAGGATAGAGATGTCATTGAGTAGAATTCCGTAGTCCACGAGAGCTTGCTTCATCCAAAGAGCTTGTTGACATGCTTTTTTGGCTGAGACGTACTCGGGTTCGGTTGTTGAGATGGCGAGGGTCGTTTGTTTCTTAGAGAACCATGAGGTGAAGCATTGTCCAACAAAAGTACAAATACCACTTATGGTTTCTACACCCATTTATTTGGTATACCATAATCCTAAGTGTGTAGTGCCTTTAATGTATCTAAATATTCGTTTCACGGCTTCAAGATGTGATATTTTAGGATCTTCTTGAAACCGAGCACATAGAAAAACACTACACATAATGTCGGGTCTACTAGCCATGAGATAGATTAGACTACCAATCATTCCTCTATATTTAGTGTTATCTACGGATTCTCCTTCTTCATCCTTGGTGAGCTTAGTTTTCGAGGACATGGGTGTTTTGATAGGTTTAGAGTCTTCAAGACCAAATTTCTTAAGCATATCCTTTATATATTTAGATTGATTAAAGAATATACCATATTCTAATTGTTTAATTTTAAGTCCTAAAAAGAAGCTTAATTCTCCCATCATACTCATCTCAAACTCGTCGTGCATGATTTTTGAGAAATCATCACATAGCTCTTGACAAGTTGATCCGAATATGATATACATATATTTGGACGATGATAATATGTGAATCATTTTTCTTGGTAAAGAGAGTATTATCTACTAAACCCATGGTGTACTTATGTTCAGCTAAGAAAGTCTTAAGTCGATCATATCATGCGTTTGGTGCTTGCTTAAGTCCGTATAATGCCTTTTTAAGTTTGTAAACGTGATTTGGTTTTTCAAAATCGGTGAAATCGGGAGGTTGTGCGACATAGACTTCTTCATTAATAAAACCATTCTAAAACTCACTTTTAACATCCATTTGAAAAAGTTTGAAATTATGTGCACATGCATATGCAAGTAAAATTCTAATTGACTCGAGCCTAGCAACTGGAGCAAAAGTTTCATCGTAGTCAATACCTTCTTATTGATTATAACCTTGTGCTACTAGTCTAGCTTTGTTTCTAGACACTACACCATTTTCATTCATTTTATTTCGAAAAACCCATTTTGTTCCAATTATAGTATGATTTTTAGGTTGAGGTACTAGTATCCAAACATGATTTCTAATAAATTGGTTTAATTCTTCTTGCATAGCAATGACCCAAGATTCATCTTTAATTGCTTCGTTTATATTTTTCGGTTCAATAGATGATACAAAACAAAAGTAGGTACTTTGATTTTGAGCTTGTGATCTTAAGGTTCTTTGATTTATTTGTCCTATGACTTTATCTAAAGGATAACTTTTGGACTCTTTGATATTGATAATTTCTTTATTTAATAGTTCATTTTCCTTGTCATTATCATTGTTTTCTTGATTTTCAACAAGTTGAATTTCAACTAAGTCATCATCTACCAAAGGTGATGTCTTAGAAGGAGGTGGACTTTCGTCAAATGTTACGTTTAACGATTCTTCAAATCTCATTGTTTCTTTGTTTAAAACAATATATGCTTTTCTAGATTGTGAATAACCAAGAAACACATCTTCATAAGACTTTGGGTCGAATTTGGTGAGATAATCTTTAGTATTTAAAATAAAGCATTTACACCTAAACACTCTAAAGTATCCTAAATTAGGCTTATTGCCTTTATAAAGTTCATAAGGTGTTTTGTTCAAGAATGGACGCATTAAGACTCTATTTAAAATGTAAGTAGATGTGTCAACGGCGTTACACCAAAAAAATTTAGGTATGTTTTGTTCATTAAGCATTGTTCTACTCATTTCTTGAAGAGTCTGATTTTTACGTTATACTACACCATTAGATTAGGGAGTTCGAGGAGCCAAAAAATTATGTGTTATACCATTAGTATTACAAAAAGTTCCAAATTGTGTTTCATTATCGAATTCACGACCATGATCTGTTCGGATCGACACAATGTTACTACCTAGTTGGTTTTGAATTTTCTTACTAAGTATTTCAAATTGATCAAAATCTTCATTTTTGGTTTCCAAAAACATTGTCCAAGTGTATCTTGAATAGTCATCTACTATAACCAAAGTGTAGAAGTTGCCTCCGTAACTTTGTATAGCCGATGGACCAAACAAATCCATATGCAAAATTTCTAGACACCTAGATCTAGACACCATGTTTTTAGACTTATGGCTACTATGAACTTGTTTCCCAATTTTTCAAGCATCACAAAAGTGTTAGTCATATTTCAACTTGGGTAAGTTTCTAACTAGTTCTTTTGATGACAAGGATTGAATTAGTCTCATATTAGCATGACCTAGGCGTCTATGCCAAAGAGTGAAGTTGTCATCTATGGTTATAAGGCAAAGTTTATTCCTAGATGTTCTATCTATTTTCATGACATATATGTTGTTTTTCCTAGTTTATTTTGCTACGATGATTCCATCTTTTAGGATCTTACTACCATTTTCCTCAAAGAGGACTTTATACTTTTTATCGCATAGTTGGCTAATACTAAGTAAGTTAAATCATAATCTATCAACATGAGCAACATTTTCAATAGTGAGAGAGTCATGAGCGATCGTATCTTTGTCAATGATTTTGCTTTTAAGATTGTTACCGAAAGTGACATTACCTCCGTCATACTCTTGATATGTTGAGAAGAGACTTTTGTTTCCCGTCATATGTCTTGAGCACCCGCTATCTTTTATCCATTAATCTGGTTTCAAGCCGACTTTCAAGCATACCTATGAAACATAAAACTCAAGCATTTGGTCCCCAATATCTCATGGGTCCGTTTGGGTTAAACATACCGTTTGCTTGATTTATGTATGGAAATGATGGATATGGGTTCCATGGCATGTAATTTGGAGTTTGATATGGTCTAGGGAAGTTTTGATTCCAATCGGTATGTTGATAGTTAGGTTCTGTGTTGTAGTTGCTTTTAGGAAATGGGCGTTTGAAAATAGATGTTTTAGTCCTTTGTTGAGTGGTTTTCGATCTAAACTCATTTTTAGCAAGTCCTACTCCTGTTGTAACAGCAGGTTTTTGTCTAATAGTACTATGAATTTCTTTGTAACTTTAACAAGTTCATTACGGGCCGTTTTGCAAACATCTTGTTTTTCTGCAGACACCACGAAACCAATGGGTTCAACGGACGGAACCAAATTTTTGGTTCCGTCTGATCCGTCGTTGTCTGAGTTGGATGGAATAGTTTGTTTGTCTTTTTCGGCCTTTTTGGTTTGACTACTTGGAAATAATACGTCATTAAATCCTAATCCATTTTTATTCCCTGGTACTTTTTGAATTCTCATTATTTCATCCTCACATGAAATGCTTATATCAAACTTTTTGTACTTAGAGTTATTTTTTATAAGCGTTTCTTGTTCTAGTTTTAGCTTTTCTATTTCGGGTCCAAGATCTTGACATGATTTACAAATATTGTCATTAGCTTTGCTCTTTTCTAAGTGTTTTGCCTTTTCTTTTAACTCATAAACATCATTTTCTAAAAACTCCTTTTTAGTTTTTAAAAACTTGTTTTTGGTTATAATTTTTAAGCTTAGTTCGCATAAATGGTTATATTGTTTTTGCAATGTATCGTCGTCAATGGAAGAGTAAGATGAGTCATAATGTATCTCGTTTGATTCTTGAGCCATGAGAGCGATTTCCTTATTTCTTGGCTCTTCGTCATCGTCATCACTTCCACTCCAAGCACCACTTACAAAAGCTCATTGATTTTTGCTTTTTGGTGGCATGGGACAATTGATAAGGATTTAAAACATACATTTTTAGGGGGTCATGTAAGCCCTAAATCGAAACATTTTATATCCGTTACTGCTTAAAATCGTTCCTTTTCACTTTTTATGTCTTTTGGAATCAAAATGCTGGAATGAAGCATATTTGGACGAAAAGGAGCGAAAACATGAAGAAAACGGCAAAGTCAAGATCAAAGACACTCCAAGGCTGTTCATTACACCTGACGGCGTCCCAACCAAAGGGCGACGCCGTCCCTATATAGAAGACTTGATCAAAAGTGCACGAGACGGCTCAGCGGAATTTTTGGTCCTAAAGCCTGACGGCGTCACGCCTTAATTCTTGAAGGCGTCACTCACAAAAACTACACTAGACGCTCAAGATCCAAGATTCAGACGATGTCTTACATGAAGACTGACAGCGTTACACATCTCAAGTGACGTCGTCCCAACGATGACTTGGCCCAAACGAAACCCTAATGACGGCAACCTGATGGCGTCACTAGCAAAAGGTGACGCCGTCGTGATTGTAAATCTATATATAGAATTCAATTTTTTCTGTATTTTAGGAGGTAGAATTTTGGAGAGCAAACCCTAACTCAGTTGTAGTCTGACTTGGACAGTATTCTAGGGTCCCATACCCTATTTTACACATCAAGATAAGTTTATTTATCCAATTTCTCATTATGTCTACCACATGTTCAATTGATTGTGTGTATGCTTGCTTGTTTAACATGTCTAGCTAAATTATTCTTGTGTTTGCTTAGATCTATGAAACCTAATTATTGATTGTTGTTAGGTTGTCTCTTGTCTTAATTGGTAGACGCTAGAGTAAGGAAAACTGGCTTTTTCTTTCATTGTTGCGAGCTTGAATGTCCTAAATAGTAAAAAGCCATAGGAGTGCACCTAGGGCATCGTTGTGTTTATTCCGTGAGTTGTAGCTTTGTGATAATAGTGTATTCGGGGTAGATGCTATTGCACTTGCCGATCCCGGGTATTCTAAGGGAGAGTTACAATTCATAGAACTACGGAATTAGGCACCCCCTACGACTAATCAAAATACAACGCATCAATTAAGATAAAGGAAGTGACAATTCAACCGACCAATAAAAGATAACTAGGGAGTAATAGTATCTAAGTGAACACATCTTTAATCATCATATGAGCACAACTCAATTAGCATAAACTATCCATAGGTAATTAGATAATTATTAAAGTAGTGAAATCGGTAGAAGTACCACCCCGCAATCATATACTCCGAGATTTTACCCTTGGTTTCTAAAAAAACATAAAAAAGGAAAAAGAATCATCCTCAACCCCACCTTCTCGTCATATATCTCTTTCTAGCATTCCTATTCCCCTAGAGAACAAAATCAATCCCCGAGGCTTACCCCATACTACACTACAACGATTAGGTTCACTGCCTAGAGAGTTGAAAAGCTTGCTCATAGAAAAGGAGGTTTTCTCGACCCCGAAACCATGCATCAAGTTTTTGGCGCCGCTGCCGGGGAATAGAATAGCTATTTATATTTCTATCTCGTTTATGTTCACTTTCTTGATTCCTATCAAGTGAGATTTTTTCTCTTTTTCATTAGCTTCCTTATAGTCTATCTCCCTTCTTTATGTTTTTGTTCTCAACCTTGTCACTTTCACCATGGGTGACAATCCACCACCAACAAAAATCCACCACCACATCAACCACTTCCACTCAACCAACCACCACTTAACCCGCCAAGAGGCCGTACTCTTGGTGAATATTCTAGACTGAGCCATCAAGGCTATAAGAACACCATCGAGCTCCCAATTCAAGCTCAAACTATGGCCCTGTGATCCAACACCATCCGGTTGGTGCAAAACGGATGTGCATTCCATGGACTTCGTTCCGAAGATCCTAATCAGCATCTCAAGGATTTCCTAAAAATCGTTGACTCTATCGACCTTGATGCTACCACACGGGAGACCACGCGCTTGCGTCTCTTCCAATTCTCTCTACAGGACCAGGCTAGTAATTGGCTTGAGCGACTTCCCGCCAGATCCATCTCAAGTTGGGATGATCTCACCACTTATTTCCTCGCCCAATTTTTCCCACCGGGGAGAACTACCAAGCCAAGGAATGACATCTTTATGTTCCAACAACGTCAAGGCGAAACTCTCTACAAGGCGTGGACTCGATTCAAGGACTTGCTCCATAAAGTCCCTCATCACGACATTGATCTTTGGTTCCAAGTCCAAATCTTTTACGATCATGCCAATTTCCTCACCAAGCGATCCATTGACCGAGCGGTCGGTGGAAGGCTCAGCAATCTCAACGCGGAAGAATCATGGGATATCATAGAAGAGCTTGCCGGTCAAAGCTACGAAGATTGGAGTGAATCTTATGAAACTCCTAAAAGCAAGGTAAATGCCATATCAATACCTCGTAGGCCTTCTAAAATCACAGAAGAGCAATTTTGTGCTCTAGAAAAAAGGATCGACTATCTAGTTGAAAGGCAAAAGAAAGCACCTGGACCAGTCCATCGAGCAACGGTTAATTTCGCTTAATCAGCCAACGGCCCAACACCCCTCTCTGAATCACCTAGCCATGAACAAGACCCCAATTCCCTAAGACACTTTCGTTCTACCTCTCCAATCCCACTCTCACCAAGCTTCAAAACAAAAATGAGAGAATATATGGCGGCTCACTCGGAGAGATTAGCTAAATTTGAGGAAGAAGTTTATAGGCAGAGGGAAGAAATGCAGGAGAAAATGGCGGAGATGATGAACTTGGTAAAGGAGTACACTAAGACAAAGGTTCTCGAGAAAGTGTTAGCAAGGAATGATAACCGCACCGCCCCCACTATGTTTGTTAACGCCATTTTCATTGTTCGCGATAAGGATGGGGTAGTTGAGAAAAAGGATATTAAGACTAACGAAAATAGCTCGAGTGGTAAGGATGAAGATAGGGCTAAGGAATTAGATAAATCCAAAACCGTATGGCACTACCTTAAGCATGAGATCAATAGGAAAAACATTGTTAACCAAGTGAATAACTTTAGGTATAATGATGCTTTTAGGAAAACCTTCTTAGGTGAAATAAAGGAGGAAGAATACGACACTATGCCTATGTGGCCTTTGTACGAAGCAATCCTTAAGAAACCAGTAGCTAAGAAGCAGGAGATTTGTGGGAACTTTATAATACCATGTAGCATTGGTGACTTAGAGAATATAAAAGCCTTAGCCGACCAGGGATCCGATGTAAGCATAATTCCGCTATCAATCTATAATAAGTTGACTAAGGAGAAACCAACCAAGACTAATCTTAGTCTTTCATTAGCAAATCACTCATATGTCTATCCCTTAGGAATAGCGGAAGATGTGTTAATTGAGGTCGCAAGTAGCAACTATCCGGTGAATTTTGCAATCGTAGACATTGAGGAAGATGAACACATGCCCTTAATCCTTGGAACACCTTTCCTGGCCACCGCCAAGGCAACAATCAAATGCGGTGAGGGTGTTATGGTACTTAAAAGTGGCAAAAGCAAAGTTAGGATACATATAGCTCCCAGATATCCTTTGAAGTTTAAGGAAAAGAAAAGAGATGATAAGAATTCATGAGTCTCCAATAGTGCAGTTAAGAAAAAAAATCATTGAATGGGAAGAAAACATTAGAGAGTGCAAGAATAAGGAGATAGAATTAGAAAAATGGAAACGTGATAAACAAATCATAGGGCACAACTACACCATGGAAAAACTTCACAAAAACCATCATGAGAAAGGTGATGCTAGAAGACATGACCAAAAGAGCCCTAAAGAGTTCGTGGAAGGAGACAAAGTGCTCTTGTATAATTCAAGATTAAAAGCACACAAAGGAATAAGTAATCCAAAATGGTGTGGCCCCTATACGGTGAAATGGGCAAAAAGAAGTGGAACCATTGTGCTATTTGACGTCGATGGGAGGGATTTCACGGTAAACATACGACGTGTGAAACCCTATGATAATGACCTGGTGAATGAAGAAGATGACGGTAAAGAAGTCACGTAGGAGCACGACTTCGAGTCTAGCTACAAGACTCATAAATAAAGAAAAGCACTTCGTAGGAGGCAACCCATGCTTAATTGTTTGCTTGTTTGTTTTTAAATTTCTGTGTTTATATATCTTTTTCATTGTTGTTTATTCTCATGTTAGACTTTGTGAAAATGCTTTATTTTGTTTTTAACTTCGTCTTAATTACATATAAATGTATTTTACGAAAAGATAAGTGTAGGGAAGATCATATATGTTTTTAAGAACATGAACATGAGAATTACAATAATTGAAATTGATATATATGTGTGTGTTTGTTAGAGTCAAATGCTTGTATCGAGTCATAATGGATGTTTTGTAGAAATTTTTTCAGGTTTTACTGAGGTAATTTTTCCAGAAAAACGCAACAGACCAGTTTTTGTCAGGATAACCTGACGACATCAGGATTAACACCTGACGTCGTCAGGAAATGTAGAAACAAAATATCAGTTTCGTTTTCTGTATAATTTATAATTTTTGGAAATTCCCAATTCTTAATTTTCCAGAAAAACTGCAAACATCCATTCCACAAGCATTATATCTTACTTGCTTTCTAATGTAGTTGTGTGTCATATATAGTTTTACCGCTGATTTTACACGAAGGTTTCGTTTGTTTTCTTATAAGTGTGCAGGTTATATTGGACAAGAAGAAGAAACACATATTGGATGAAGCTTACTACTTATGCATTCTTCTTGGAAGAGGATTTAACCGCAACTTCACACATATCCTACCGAGCTAATCAGGGGAGTATTAGTTTCTTTTCCTTACTTACTTTCCTTTATCATAACTTTGATACTTTTGGGGAACATTAGGGACAATGTTCAGTTTAAGTGTAGGAAGGGTGAATAAAATGGGAACTTAGAAACTATTCACTCACTTGATTATTTGTCTTGTCCTTAGTAATTAGTGTAATAAACCATAAGAAATATTTTTTAGGGTAATTTTAGGACCAAATTTAAATTTTTTTATGACATTTACGAGCTAAACTTTAGTCTTAATAAAGCGTCTCATGGATAGGAATAATATGACTAGCACAAAAAACCGTTTACCACTCAAATTCCACCCCAAAAATGTGAGGTTCGCCCCTAGATCTTTAGAAATAAAAGCATTCACCTTTAATGCTTAGTGAGTGTACCGGTAGTATAATAGATTCTTGAACTTGTTTTGTGATGCATTTCGAGATCGCTAGTGAGACTACACTTGTGTAGTTAGGAGTAACTAAATAATAAGAGGCATTAGGATAACCCTTGTTTGAAACTTGTATTATAATTACATCTTCCACATCGGTGGAGTAATTACCACACACCCTTGTGATGTACTCATCTTTAGTACACGATACCCCTAGTTAACCCCTCAGAGCCTATCCTTTTGATACGCTTACGCAGCGAGTTCGGGTCAAGGAAACTTCCTTTTCTTCGAGCAAGTTTTATAACACCCTAGGCAGTGAACCTAATCGTTATAGTGTAGTAATTAGGGTAAGCCACGGGTATTGATATCATTCTCTAGGGGAATAGTAATGCTAGTGAGAAGTTACTACGCTAAGGTTAAGGTTGAGGAAGATTATTTTTTTATCTTTTTTATGTTTTTTTAGGAAATTGAAAAGTACGAATCTCGGGTATTGGATTTTGGGGGGGGGGGGGGGTTGGTATTTCTACCGATTACTCTACTATTATCTAATTATCTAAACTAAGGTAGTGGTAGTCTATGTCTAATTAATGTGTGCTCGTATGATAGTTTAAAGATGTGTTTACTTAGGTTTTACTACTCCTTAATTATCTCCTATTGATGGTTGAGTTGTCACGTCCTTATTCTTAGTTGCGTTGTGTGTCTAAAGTTGTAGGGTATGCGTTTCTCCCTAACTCTTTGAACTTATCAAAGGGTCTCGTCTACAAAACCCACTAGGGATAATAAACTCTTACTCTAAGGCACTCTTTGGATGGTTTAGCTTACAACTACTCAGGTAATGTAACATATTGGATTTCATAAACACATAACAAACAATAATATGGTCGAAATATTTAGAGGTTTTAGAGAGAGAAAGTGGGAGCCTTTCTAGAGAGAGAAAGTGAAAGAAAACATAGAAGGTTAGATTAAGATGAATGAAAGGTCCAACCCTCTACCTTGGGAGGTAGAGGGTATATATAGTTACAAACTAAACGTCCTCCATCGGACTGTGGATCAGGCATACAGTGGGTAAAGACCCGTCCTTCCTCCACGGTGTTGCTCTAAACTAAATAACTAACTAATAAAACAGTAAATAATGATATGTCTACGAGCTAACTTATGCTAGATTATATTTGGGGTGACCGACTCTTCACTATGGAATTTCTAATTCCTAACAATCTCCCCCTAAGGGAGGTCACCCCATATTTTACATTTCGAATCCTAGCATTTTATTTAATCTTCAGTCTTGAGCTCGTAGATATTAATTCTTCAACATCTGCATCTTTGTGCTTTTGCAGTGATTCTTTAAAGTCTGATAACTTTGTACATTAAGTGGAGGCCTTTATACTGATCCACATCATTGATGATCTTCGAGCTTTAATTGAGATCATCAGCCATAGTAAATCTCTGGATCACCCTTTATTGTGTTGCCATCATGTGAAGTTGTGACTTTCGGACCGACATGCTCACACATTCTGGATCATGATATCTTTCCATCAGAGTAGCGGAAGCTTTACTGGTTCATGATATTTGTAGCAGCGTAGCAGAAGCATAGTATAAAAATATCAGAACCAGGTTATGTAGATATGCACCAGTCATGATTTCTTCAATTAAGTGTGGATGCTGTGAGCATGCGGCTTTGGATTGACCGCTCAATTCTGATCAGCTGCAACCGTCCAAATGTACCTGCAAACAACAGTTAGCAATAAAACACACGAAAGTGTCTTTGATCACTTTCGTTGAATTGAGGTACACGGCCCACGGTTCCCCGTTGATCAGTACAAGTACTGCCTGTGATCAGGTAGGATTCCTAAGAATCTCCTTGACAGGGTTTCGCAGCTGCTCTAGCCGTTCTCAAACCGGAACGTCCCAAAGAAGACAACACGGAGTGAGTGAACCAGCAAATTGAGATTCACTGATTGATGAAAAATGATTTGAAAAAAAATCGCATATTGCTTGAAGAAAGAGTTTTGCAATACGACGAAGGTTTTATGAGAAAGATCAATTTTCAAACAAAATACTTTTTGTATTAGAGAATGAGTACACATTCGACGTGCTAGTGAAAAGAAGAGATTCGCACATCGAACGGTTTTTCTAAAAGTATTTTTCAATCAGAGATACTTTTTGAATTTTGAAAACATAGGTACACATTCGACGTGCTAGAGAAAATAAGATTTGCACATCGAACGATTTTTCCAAAAGTATTCGTCAATTCCATTCCCGGACCAAGGTTGATTCAAGAGTGAATCGCCCCATCGTTTCTATCCAGTTGTCACAAGCTTGATCTTTTGCAAGATCTCACATGCCACCCACCAAGAGCTCGTTTGATGTTGGCTCTAGAAGGATTTCCATCTTCATCATGAATATTTTTACATATCACTCAGATGTTCTGGCAATACCACAAGGATAATGCGTAGGACTCTCAATATATACTTACTTTCCACATTGTGTGAAACAACAAGTCTTCATTAATATAGTGTCCTAATGAGATATTGTAGATGATCTCTTGGCTCTAGACTCAATCGTGCATATTTGGTTCCTGTGCCGGAGACTAGGGAGAGGGTCTCCTTCTTCAATATCAACAATCTCTAAGAGAAAGTCGATAGATTATGAAGGTTCCCTGTGAGAATGAAACAAGCCCTTTTAAGAGGAACTTGAGTGGTTTGGGAAGTTTAGTGCAGTGCATCACTGGGTCCATGATGTCTTGTCTTCAATACCAGTGTTACCTTAGTAACCACCAGTAGCATATGAATTGAACCCGGTTTCTGCCCTAAGGTTGAATTGATGGAGGGCTATTTCTTTTCACCCTTTTATCATTCATTTCTTTTTCATTCTTCAACCCCTTCAGTGCTTACCGAGACTTCATAACTAGAACCTTGTTGGGTTTATTCCAGTACTAGCTCTGTCTCAGTCCGCACTTTTCCCATTTCTCATTTTTCTCCTTTTTTCATCATCATACCTAAGAACTCTACACTATCTAGTGGATTGTCCCTGGGTAGATCCCTCCGGTTCTGGCGGATCGTGGGAACAAATACCTAACCTCACCATCCTTATAACTCCATACATAAAGTAAAATGGTCGGTCTTTTGGTACAGTTCATTCTTCCTTGAAACCAATTGAAAAATCATTTGGAAAAACAATCAAGGTACTTGTGATACGAGATCAAAGCATTTTGTACCTTAATAGTTTTGATCATTTAGAAAACCTCCCCCTCAACATGTGCGTATGATTTAGAAATTGTTTAGCACAAGGAGGCAAGAGGACTTTGAAATATTTTCTTTGATCACAATTTTCATACGAAAAAGCCATTTGATTTTCATGGTAAAATTCTCCCCCTCAATATGTGCATAGGATATTTTAAAACATTTTATCACATAGAGGCAAGAGTTCTTTTGAAGCACATCCACAATCACAAAATCCATTAAGAAAACCATTTGAAAACACAATCAAGGTACTTTATAATCTCTTTTAAAAAAACTTTTGTACCTCGATGGTTTTGCTCCCCCTCAATATGTGCTTCGAGATTCGAAAGCGTTTAGCACATATGAGAGAGCAGCATGCACAACTGAATCAAAACGATCAACTTTTATCAAATTTCATTATTAAATCACAAATTCTCCCCCGATCAAAAATATCAAATCCTTTGAGATTTTGGATCTCAAGTGATTTAATTAGGTTTAGAAAACATGGGAGAAAATGTGGCCTTGTTTAAATACTCATCTGGTTTTTGGATAAATCCTCCTCCTCAACATGTGCATTATGTATATTGAAATCGTTTGGCACATGGAGGCAGGAGTGCCTTTTAAAGGACTAAAACCAATTCCATTTAAAACAGATTTGAGATTTAAATCACGATCTCTACCCCGATCAGAAATATCAAACCATTTGAGATTTGTGATCCCAACTGATTTAAATCATTTAGAAAAATTTGGGGAAAGACGTGGCAAGATTCAATTTTGAAAGATGACAGATAAGGACCATTTTAAGACATTAAAGATTGTTAGTGTCAGGTATGATAGTTTTTAAGAGATCTTTTAGTAAAATAAAACAATTTCACAATCAAACAAGAACAGAAAAAATTTCATTTTGAAAGACCTTAATTCTAAAGAAAAAATCATACCATGACATAACATTAAATCTTTAGATCACCACTTATATTGTACAAAGCGGAACTTTTATGAAGAGATATCGTTTGAAAATATTTTATTTAAAATCACTCTCCCCCTCAAACCATGACAGTAGTCGATGATTGGGTGACTTAAGTTTTGATAAAATGAAGTCCGGTGATTTTCAAATATTAGCTCAATAAATTTTCAAAACGATATTTTCCATTTTCAAGACAATTTATTCAAAATTTTTCAAAATTGTTTTAAAAATTAAATCCTGCACAAAGATACGTTAGTGGTTGAGAAGCTTCCGTTGTTGTTGTTGTAGGGTTGCAAGAAAAACCGTCTGCAAATGCAGTGAGACTTCTTCTTACGTTGCATTTTGAATGCCAACTGAGGTCCAATTAAGCTCCGTTTCTTCACTTGCTGAAGAAAACCATCTGCTGATGCAGTAAGACCTCTTACGTTGCATTTCATGCCAACTCTCCATTGAAGTCCAGTTAATCTCCGTTTCTTCATTTGTCAACCCAAGATATAGTTACCCTTTCCTTTCGGCATCCAATCATCTTCAATTGTGGGATCCGGATCGGGAACATTCTTATAACCAATATACCTGCATACGTTACTGAACACACATACAAATATATGGTGGTCGACATCACCCATAACATCAATCGACTAATTAAAGTCAATTCAACATAACAATCAGATCATATAAGGCATGGGGTTTATGTGTTAATCAAACACTAATCATCTAAACCTAACAATCATATTCTAAATTCCTAGTCCTTCGACACAGGCAGATATCATTTTTAATTAAGCACGTAGGATAATTAAGAAAGCTCGTTAGATGATATAGATTTGAAAACATTCTCCCCCTCAATCAAAGACTCATTTTTTTGAAATATTTTTAAAAGTGTTGAAGTCATCGATTGAGTTTTTGCGAATTAAAACGAAAACTCTGATCCAGATTGATTTTTCAAGCAACTCATTTTACCACCATTTTGAAATACAACAAATATTTTTCTGAAGAATTTTAGACGGAAAAACATTTGTGTAGGAACAGCAGTCCTTCGACATACTTTCCTTGTTTTGTTTTTAAGATAAGTGCACGAAATATTTTGAAAATAGTTTAAGCGTAGCACTTTCCTTTTTTAAAAAAATGGGTTGCTATCTGAAATAATAGCAAGCCATGGTTAAAGCGCGGGTCACAGTCTGAAGTAACTGTAAGCCATAGTTTGAGACATGTTTTGAAAAAGAATATTTACACCTCCTGCTCGAACTTCATCTATGGTCCCGTGCCATTATTGAATGACATTTCTAAGACCGCAGATGTTATCGATACCAGAAGACATGTCATAGAAAAACATATTTTTGGCATTTTTGAATTTTCTGATTTTTATGGATTTTTGATGATTTTATATTTTTCTATTTTCTTTTTGTTGGTTTTATATTTTTGTATTTTGATTTTTGATAAATATTTACAAATAGAATAGATGATATAGTTTAAGAAGATGATGATACGAGTACCGAGATAAGGATATCGAACAGCACGTTGTAAAAGATAGAAATCGTCATCTCTTAAACTTCCACCACCAAAGCTTTCGAGGCTCCAGAATAGAAGATAGAACCTGAGCCTTTGAGAAAGAGAGACTTTGGCAGCTTCCCCTCATACTGTCAATCTTCGAATAAAGACCATTTTCCCAAGAAGAAGAATGAGAAGAGAAACAGTCTCATTCAATGAAGCTCAGCACCTCGAAGAACATGAGAACACCGAGGTAACAAGTTAAGACATTGATCGACTTAGCGGTTATCAAATCCGGAATAACTGATGAAGACCGATCACATGAACCTGTTGTGCGTCCCCGATGTACACATTACTCTTCGAGATTGACCAGTTGTCTTATGCAGGGGAACAATACATCAACATCTTCATATTACCAAATACATTCCAGTTAACTTCCATATAACCAATCAGCCCATAATGTACACAAGTACCCAACCAGAGTAGAAACAACAACATCACACTAATTGGTTGAATCACTGATCTCCTCTGCTGATTTCAACTCTAGAATAACTGATTAAGCTCGATCATGTGAATATGTTGTCCGACCCTGATATACACATATATCTCCTCTGATCGTTGCGATCTTATCAGAATCATCATTACATTGTGTACATGAAGCACTAACCGGAAGCACTATATCAAAAATCATAAAGAAGATGTCGATATGCAATATCATCTCACGAACCAAATATTCTTTTCAAATTTCTTCTAACTGAACGCTGACGTAACACATACCAAAAGTCTCCAGAGACCATTTCCTCCAATTAGTTGGAATAATACACCAAAGGCTACGAGTTAAACACTGAGTTTCTCTACGGTTATGACCATTGTCTTTCCGGGATAACTTCAATCAGGTAGAAGTGTTAAGTTCATCATGTGTACTCGTTGTGCTTTTAGATATATGTCTCCTTCCCCCTTGCTGGTTTTGATACCTCAGATTCAGCAAAACATAATATACCCAAAAACTCGAAATCTTGTGAGAAGAACTCAAATAGCCCAAATGAATCCTGTGAGAATCAACTGCAACGGAAACTCTCTCTGACTATCTTTATCAACCCATATGTAGACAATTTGAAGTGACCACTGATGAAGAATACCCAATATACCAAACTTGAAACTGGAGTCAAGTTCCCACATTTGTATCTTAAGCTTGCACTTAATAATGGAAGAACGGTGTCGAGAATTTATGCTTCAAGCAAATTTCTAAGTACTCACTACTCAAGCAAAGTATGAGACATTAACACCTCTTGCGATTATCCACACCGACATATGCGTGTGACACTGAGTAAAACAAAGTAACTCCTAATAGTGATAGTTAACCAGGTCTTCAACCATCCACCTCGACTGCTGGTAACTAGATAACCCAAGACTTCAACTCAAATTCTTAAGCCCGAGCAAGTTATCAAATAAGAATGCACCTTTGTGAATGTCAACTTCAACCTCAAATAAGTGATAAAAGAGTAACTTCGAAGTAATCAACTTGTGTCAAATGTCCAACACTTGAATAAACATTCAATCGGATGAACATTGACCCAATGAATGAACCGAAGCAAATGATTCCTCAATCAATAATGCATTCTTCCTCAAGGTATACATGTAGAAGCTGATCTGGAAGATTTACTAAAAATTTCTTTTAGCGGATGAGGAAGTCATTTTTCCTTAATGTTTATGTGGTTGATTTATAGCGTGCACAATGAGAGGAACAATAATCCGTGAAGATTTGGCAAAGGAATACCAAAGAGCGGATCATTATTCATGAACAATAATCCGTGAAGATTTGGCAAGGGAATACCAAAGAGCGGATCATTATTCAGTAGTGCAACTACAATATCATGATAGTCATTATCAACGCCTTTTGAAGTAACTGGAGATAAGGTTTCTTGAGAGTTCTGAGAAAGTACTTCTTAGATGGTGAACTAGTTGAGTCAGTAGAAACCGGAGCATGAGCTTCAGAAGCTGGATGATCAACATTCGTTTGAGGTTGGAAGTACTCATCAAACATATCTTTGAAACACAATGAATCCCAAACAATGAATCCCATTTATCCTTAGTAATTGAAGCATTAGGCGTTGGAGGAGTGTCATCAAAAATCAAGCAATGAATCATTGCTAAAGAATATGAGCAAGTCTAATTGGGGATTAAATTTTGGCTTTTCAATCTCCCCCAATTAGTGCTCTCCCCTAAACTGACGAAGATTTTCAAGTGTTCTTCTCAGCCCGGATTAAGAAGAAGTCTTTAGATCATCAAATGCAATTCGTCTTTAGTCTTCTAATCATGTAGCTTTCAAATGTAGATTAGACTGTAGACTCGACCTTCTTCAAGATTATCTGAATGGGGAAATAGACAGTTAACATCTTCTTCACTCCAAAGGCATTCCCGTTAACTTGTAAATAGCAAATCCCCTTAATTAAAGTCCCTCCCAATCAAACAAGAACAGAAAGATGTTCATCAAAGAAATCAGCCCAGCAACTAGAAGCACTTTGTCATTTAATCATATCAGCCCGTGTGAAGATGTCAACCCAACGGCTCTTAGAAGAAACTACATGTGAAGATGATCCGATAAGAAGAATCTCGGTTCTTACATGGGTTAGGAGCCGTTTGACCATATATTCTCAAATATCAGTCAACCATGCAAAAAATTCACACTTCTTCTTCCCCTCAAGAATTGCATACAGAGATGCCATTCTTGATTAACCAAGTGATTATCATCCAAATGTATTCTATTCACACTTCTCCCCCGCAAAATTAGCACATGATGTCGCCATCTTCATTATATTGAGCAAGAGGAATAAGAGTAATTATCAGTAGTCCGGTTCACTTGATGACTGAAGCGCATGGAAAAAGCATGAAGCATGTTGATGAAGAATGTCGATGAGAATGGTCATAAACATGAAGATTTCTCTTCTTAAGAAGATAAAGCGCACTGAAGCGTACACCTTTCTTTTCTTTGAGGAACGGGGCCTGAAGTGTTATCTGCAGACGCCATAATGATGAAGTACGAGGCCTGAACTGATGTGAGCAGACGTCATAGCCGATTGAATATCAATGTTGAGTAACTAGAACCCGTGAATTATGAGATATCAATCCTTTTGTTATCCATACTTTAAGCCAGTCCATGTATTGAAGGATCGAAGTATATGCAACTGAGTAAGGACTACCTGCAATAATATTACAAACTTGATTGCATATATTATGGTTAGTGACATCAATATCCAAACCCTTTGGGGTTTCACGGTCAACATTGAGAATGCTATTGGTAAACATATTTCCTGTAGGTATCCACCTAAGTCTAGCATCCTTAAAAATTCTACCAGATGGTATCCACTTATGGCAAGGTCTAGGATTGTTAGGCATCTTATGCATAGTGAGAGACTTATCCTTATTCCTAGTTTCCAAAGATTTAGCAGTTGGTAACCATCTAGGTGAGGCTTTTGGTTTCATTTGCTTCATATGCACTGTAGATGACTTAGTGTGAATCCTAGACGTAACAGGTTGTACCATTGCATGAGCATTTACATTCTTCAGGGATTTTGTGAAACATTTATCATGATTAGCATTAAAGATACATTTCAGACACTTTAAGCAAACAGCTTGTTTGGATTCAGAAATAGATCTAGATTTCTTAGAGTGATCTGCTATGGGAATAGCTTTAATCGAAACGCAACTACTCTTAGATGTACGCCAATCCCTAGTCTTTAGATGAGTGTTCCTAGGTAATGGTTTAGAACTACTAGCAGTGCCTTGAAATTTTGAAGAATTCATCATCCTAGGTCTTGCACCTAAAATTCCATCTTTACGATTATGTGCCTTCTTTCTAGCCATTTCAAGATAAGAGTTCTTATACAAGTCATTCATATCAATTTTCCTAGGCAAGTGAGGTGAAGTGACTTGTTTTGTCAAAACTTGTTTCGCATCAACTTGGGAGGCAAACCGCGTTTTTGAAAATTTTGGTCGTTCAGATCTAAACGCATTCGGTTGTCTAATAACTGGTTTCCCCAAGTTTGATGGTTTTGAAAACTTAGTGTTCACACTATTCCCTGTTGTTTTTCTGAGCTCATTTTTTAAAGCAACAATAGCAAAACTCTTTTCCTGAAGTTGAGCTTTGAGATCATCAATTTTTGCTATCAAAGAGTTTGTTTCCATTGACTTAGTTCTAGCTTCTTTGACAGAGTCACTTAGTTCTATGTGATTCTTTCTCAAAGACTCATTTTCCTTTAGTAATTTGGCCACACAAACAGCTAATTCATCATTTCTCATTTGAATATCATCAATATCATTAACATCAGAATTACTTGTAACCAAATTACTTTTCACATGCATACCAGAAATATGTTTCTTCAAATTGTTGATGGTTGATTCTTTGTCTTGAAGCTGAGCTTTCAAAGTGTTCATTTCAAAAAGTTCACGGAATTCAGGAAGTTCCAGATTTTTACATGGTTTGTTAATTTGGAAACTTTCTTCTTTACTTTGTATCGCAATTTCAAGTGAAATGCAATGTTTTTCAAGATTTGAGAATTTGTTTGAAAGTTCATCAAAAGCCTTTTTATCAACCTTATTGTTTGTTTTGAAACACTTAATCTCAGACTCAGCCTCAGTTACAGAAGATTTAACAAAGTCATGTTCAGCATCATGATCAGTTTGTTTAAGTATTTTAGCAGATGCACTATATTGAATAGGAAAGGGTACCTCATTACATGACACTTGCTCAATTTCTGGTCTGATATCTGCATCCACATCATGTGTAACAAGAGTCACTGGACCGCTGGATGTGTCAAGCTTATCAATCTCTGAGCCTCTGTATTCAGTGCCAACTGATCCATCATCTGGTGCTTTACCCGACTCATCATTATATGTTGACTCTGACATTCTGCATTCAGCAACACCCGATTCTTCAACAGATACATTACCCAACTTATCACAACTATCTCTCAACTGCACCTGACACTCATTCACGTTTTCATTTTTATGTGTAACTTCCTCAATGTACTTCTCCACATTATCCATGAGTTGTATGAATGTCTCAATGAACACGCTAATTTCCATTCCAGTGTGTCTCTTGAAAGACATTTCAGTCATGTGTTGATCATAATCTGATGTAAATTCCCCACTGATGAATGACTGAAATTGGTTGTGGATCACTTGAAGTGCGGCACTGGAACTAACCTCTTGAACCTTCTCTTTATCAAGTTGTTGTTCCAATTGTTCTAAGTTCAATAGTACTGTTCCCGTTAATGTGGATAAGTCTTGACGGAAAAGGGCAATGCATGTTCGTTCCATTCCAATCGGTGTGAGTAACATAAGGTGTGAGTGAAGTTGTTGATAAGATTCAATGCTACTTTCCTTTTGCATGGCATTCTGTAGTCCAAGAAGGTGCAATTCTTTTTCATTTGACTCAGAGCATGAAGAACTCAAGTCATCATTGATTAATTCCATCATCTGTATTCGATCAGAATAGCTAATATTCTCATGGTTATCTACAGCATCATACAGTTTGAGTACTTCTGAAATCACTGGGTCAGTAGAGTAGGACATGATGTGGTAGAATGCACGGGATTTTACAAGTCTATGATTCAAACCGAGAAATAAAATCTTTCGCGGGATTTTACTAAAATCAAGACCAAACCGTTAAGCAATGACCAATGGAATGTGTTAAGATGACAGATGGATCGATACAATGAAAGACGACTGTGTGATAGGGCTTTAGATTGTTCGTAGGAAAAGCTGAAATGTTGATTGGTTGAGATTTGGATTGGTTGATGCACGTTTTTACGGAGAATTTTTGGGTCTAAAAACTTAAAACCTCAATAACTTCCTTTCAGAGGGGATTTGGGCCTCGAAAAATTCGTTTCACGACAACGTGGTGAAACCTCACAATATTCATCCTGTTCCGGTCGTTTTGACAGGTATTTCGCTGAAAACGGAGTTACGGATCAAAAGTTATGGCCGTTTGAAGTTTTGACGTAAAAAGTCAACTTTGGTCAAACCTCTTCTTCGTAAAAATCAACCAAGTCGCTATAACACCTAAACAGCTAAGTCGCTAAGTAGTAATTCGCTAAGCCTCAAGTCGCTAGCAAAATTTTGGCAGCAATTCGCTACTCAAGTCGCTAAAGATTCAAGTCGCTAAAGAGCAACTCGCTACAGACCAAGTCGCTACCACCAAGTCGCTACCCGTAGTGGAGAGTCCACTACTTGTACTGTTAATCGCTAGGTCTAAGTCGCTAGCTCCAAAACTGTAACTCGCTACAAAATTGTGAAGCAAGTCGCTACGAAGAAAGAGATCCGTATATCAAGTCGCTAGCAAGAAAAACCACATAAACATCACTTTTCAATCCAAAAACAACCCAACCAAGATGATTCAAGCTTACCAAATGAAAACCTAAACACTTGTGATGATTCTAAACAAAAAAATACTAACAAAATCCAAGCTTTAACACATGAAATCAACCAAATGATGCACAAACCACTAAACTTTTTCAAACTCAAAAACCACCTAAAAACCACTAGAAATCCAAAGATGTGCACGATATGATCTAACCATGGCTCTTGATACCAATTGTAACATATTGGATTTCATAAACACATAACAAACAATAATATGGTCGAAATATTTAGAGGTTTTAGAGAGAGAAAGTGGGAGCCTTTCTAGAGAGAGAAAGTGAAAGAAAACATAGAAGGTTAGATTAAGATGAATGAAAGGTCCAACCCTCTACCTTGGGAGGTAGAGGGTATATATAGTTACAAACTAAACGTCCTCCATCGGACTGTGGATCAGGCATACAGTGGGTAAAGACCCGTCCTTCCTCCACGGTGTTGCTCTAAACTAAATAACTAACTAATAAAACAGTAAATAATGATATGTCTACGAGCTAACTTATGCTAGATTATATTTGGGGTGACCGACTCTTCACTATGGAATTTCTAATTCCTAACAGGTAATTATATTCTAAGGTTCACAAAGATGAATCAAGCATTAAGTACACAACGAATGACCTATCGCATTACTAGATTATTAATCAACTAAGATAAGAAACAACCAATCAATATTCAATAATTAAGTTTCATACTCCCTAAGTAAACACACAAATAAATTAGCCGGACATGGAGAACATGCAAGCATACACACAAATAATCAACATAATTAAATTGATGAAGTAAATACTTATCTTGATGTAAGATAGGGTTTGGAACCCTAAAATACTGTACAAGACACCCTTGGTTCGGTTTTAGGTTTTTACTCCACAAAATACTCTCCTAAAACTGAAAAATTCGGATTCTATATATAATATTACATATGCGACGGCGTCACCTTATGTTTTGTGACGCCGTCGTATCGCCTTCATTAGGGTTTCGTCTTGGCCACGTTAACCTTGCGACGACGTCACCTTATGTCTGTGACGCCGTCCTCTTCAGCTTCTGACGTCGTCTGGGTTGCATCTAGGCCGTCTGAGTAGCAACGGCCTACTCTTTTAAAGCCCGACATCGTCACTTGAAAATAGGGTTTTTGGCTTCTGTATCGTCACAAAAATCCTCCGACGGCGTAGCAATTAACACCTGACGCCGTCGCCTTCTGTTTTCAGCAGCTTTGAGTGTCTCGATTCTGACTTTGGCCATTTTCTTCGTATATTCGCGCCTTTTCGTCCAAATAAGTGCCATTCCAGCATTTTGCCTTCAAGAGACCTAAAAAGTGAAAAGGAACGATATTAAGCAATAACGGATACAAAAGTGATCAAATAAGGACTTAAACGACCCCTCAAAATGGTACCTTTTAAAACCTTATCACCTTTTCACGATTCTCATGATGTTTCGATTTTCCAGAATATCAATGAAGAGCATTGTTTATAATCCACCCCCAAATCTTACATCCCAATCGCCTTAGCCTACCTTGTATGCACTCATCTTTAGTGCATTATTGTTATCATTATTAAACCCTTAGTTCAATTATCTAGTTACTTGCATAGTTGCTTAGTCGAGTCATATCTTTTGTACATAGTTTTGGGACGATTGGGACTCATGGGTAAAAGTAATATTTTATGGAGTAACGGGAAAGAACGATAAATTAAAATTCCCTTTGTCTACATAATTAAATACTCCAAGTGTTTTGATCTTTTCAAATCGGGTCAATTAATGTTAGTTAAATAAAAATTCAAGTGTAGGATGCTCCAATAAATCCCTTATATTTTGATGTTATCATAGAGAATGGTAAAGTAAAAAGGTATAAAAAAGAGAAAAAAAAGAGAAAAGAGTTGTAAAAAAATGAACAAATGAGAAAAACATATGGGCTACCATCCTACATCTATCATTTATGGTTATGTTTTTAAGTTTGTGTTTGTTTTGTTTCAAGTTATCTAGTGTTAGTGAGTCGAGTCTTGGCTTAGCAATGCCACGCTTTACATACTTGTAACATAAGATTTTTGACTTGCCACCACTAAATATCCCCTATCCAACAAAACCCTTTACTTCCCTACCCTAAGCCTAACGTTACAACCCTTGTAAAGACCTCTTAGATAGTTATTCCTAGGTGCTTACGCCAAAGCAGTGGATGTTTGATCTATTCTCAAGCTTATGGTAATCTATGTACTATGCCAGGTAATGAGTGTTTATCTTCCATTTCCATTCATATTATATTTCATATAAACCCGAGAGATGAGAGAATCCAAACAACAATTGTGAGGTGCTGGTGTATAATTTCCGTGATATGATTATTGTGGTGCTTTTACTTGTTGTAGACTATTTGAACCAATGCTTCATGCCCCCTAACTTATAACTTGAATGACCAAAAGCACATTTATTTTAGGACAAGCAAATACCAAGTGTAGGGATATTTGATAAGGATTTAGAACATACATTTTTAGGGGGTCATTTAAGCCTTAAATCGACACATTTTTATATCCGTTACTGCTTAAAATCGTCCATTTTCACTTTTTAGGTCTTTTGAAAGCAAAATGTTAGAATAAAACATATTTGGACGAAAAGGAGCGAAAACATGAAGAAAATGGCAAAGTCAAGATCAAAGACACTCCAAGGCTATTCATTACACCTGACAGCGTCCCAACCAAAGGGCGACGCTGTCCCTATTTAGAAGACTTGATCAAAAGTGCACATGACGGATCAGCGAATTTTTTGGTCCTAAAGCCTGACGGCGTCACGCCTTAATTCTTGAAGGCGTCACTCACAAAAACTACACCAGACGCCCAAGATCCAAGATTCAGATGACGTCCTACATGAAGACTGACGGTGTCACACATCTCAAGTGACGCCGTCCCAACGATGACTTGGCCCAAACGAAACCCTAATGACGGCGACCTGACGGCGTCACTAGCAAAAGGTGACACCGTCACGATTGTAAATCAATATATAGAATTTGATTTTTCTGTATTTTAGGAGGTATAAGTTTGGAGAGCAAACCCTAACTCAGTTGTAGTCCGACTTGGACAGTATTCTAGGGTCCCATACCCTATTTTATACATCAAGATAAGTTTATTTATCCAATTTATCATTATGTCTACCCCATGTTCAGTTGATTATGTGTATGCTTGCTTGTTTAACATGTCTAGCTAAATTATTCTTGTGTTTGCTTAGATCTATGAAACCTAGTTATTGATTGTTGTTAGGTTGTCTCTTGTCTTAATTGGTAGACACTAGAGTAAGGAAAATTTGTTTCTTCTTTCATTGTTGCGAGCTTGATAATAATAGTAAAAAGCCATTGTTGTGTTTATTGCGTGAGTTGTAGCTTTGTGATAATAGTATATTCGGGGGAGATGCTATTGCACTTGACGATCCCGGGTATTCTAAGGGAGAGTTAAAATTCATAGAACTACGGAATTAGGCATCCCCTACGACTAATCGGAATACAACACATCAATTAAGATAAAGGAAATGACAATTAAACCGGCCAATAAAAGATAACTAGGGAGTAATAGTATCTAAGTGAACACATCTTTAATCATCATACGAGCACACCTCAATTAGCATAAACTATCCATAGTTAATTAGATAATTAGTAAAGTAGTGAAATCGATAGAAGTACCACCCCCCAATCATATACTCCGAGATTTTACCATTTGTTTCTAAAAAAAACATAAAAAAGGAAAAAGAATCATCCTAAACCCCACCTTCTCGTCATATATCTCTTTCTAGCATTCCTATTCCCCTATAGAATGAAATCAATCCCCGAGGCTTACCCCATACTACACTACAACGATTAGGTTCACTACCTAGAGGGTTGAAAAGTTTGCTCGTAGAAAAGGAGGTTTTCTCAACCCCGAACCCACGCATCAACAATCTCCTATTAGATGGCTTGTATCTCCACATGTAAAGCACTTTCTTTTCTTGTCATCACGGTCTTTCCGGAATGACTTCTTGTCATCTCGGGGTTGCCTCACAAGCTTTCCTCTTCTTCTAAAGAATTTCTTGAAATATCTTATGGCCATGGCATATTCCTCATCTTCACTATCCGAGCAAGATTCTTCATCATCACTCGATTCCGCGCTTGCTTTTAAAGCAACGGAATTGACTTTTTCTATTTTTCCTTTGATGATTTCTGAATCATTCTCCATAACCATTTTGTTAACTTTGAGATTTCCAATTAGCTCGTCAAGTTACATTATTGAGAGATCTTTTAATTCTTCAATGGCCGTCACTTTTGTTCTCCATTTTGGATGGAGTGCTCTAAGAAATTTCCTGACAAAATTCTTACTACGAAAAGATTCATCAAGTGCTTTAAGAGAAGTAATAATAGTGTTAAATCGAGCAAATGCACAATCAATGGTTTCATCTTCAAAGTAACAAATTGTTCATATTGTTGAACAAGAAGATCAATTTTGTTATCCTTGAATTGTGAATTCCCTTGATATGTGATTATTAAAGATTCCCAAATATCTTTAGTGGTTTCACACGTAAAAATTCTTTCATACTCCTTTTTAGATAAAGCATCATTTTTGCTTCATTGTTTTTACCAATTAGTTTCTTTTGTTCATCGTTAGAAATATCTTTTTTTGTGGGATTATAGTCACCTTTAATGATTACATACCAAAGATCTATATCTTTTGATTTCACATATGTTGGAAGCGATTTTTCTAATAGATAAATTCATTGGGTTCAAAAAGTGGTGGTCTTTGCATAGATTGCCCATTTGATAAGGATTTAAAACGTACGCTTTTAGGGGATCATTTAAACCCTTAATCGACCACTTTTATATCCGTTACTGCTTAATTTCGTTCCTTTTCACTTTTTAGGTCTCTTGAAAGCAAAATGCTGGAATGAAGCACATTTGGACGAAAAGGAGCGAATACATGAAGAAAATGGCAAAGTCAAGATCGAAGCCACTCAAGCTGCTCAAACTGAACCTGGCGGCGTCCCAATCAAAGGGCGACGCCGTCCCTATATAGAGACTTGATCAAAACATGCACCAGGCGGCTCAGTGGAATTTTTGTTCGTATAACCTGACGGCGTCACGTTGTGAAGAAGAAGGGCGTCACTCAGACTTTTCATCTCAGACGGCCCAGATCCAGAATCAAGAGGACGTCCCAACTGAAGACTGACGGTGTCACAACTCTAAGGTGACACCGTCCCATCGATGACTTGGCCAAGATGAAACCCTAATAACGGCGAGCTGACGGTGTCCCATCCAGAAGGTGACGCCGTCGCAAGTGTAAATCTATATATAGAATTCGGTTTTTCTACATTTAAAGAGGTAGAATTTTGGAGAAAAAAACCCTAAACGTTTGTAGTCTGATTTGGACAGTATCTTAGGGTCCCAAACCCTATTTTACACATCGAGATAAGTATTTTAATCCAAAGTATCATTATGTCTTTAATTGATTGTGTGTATGCTTGTTTGTTTACCATGTCTAGCTAAATTTTTTGTGTGTTTGCTTAGATCTATGAAACCTAGTTATTAATTATTGTTAGGTTGTTTCTTATCTTAATTGTAAATTGGCTTAGGAGTGCAACTAGGCATCATTCGTTGTGTTTAATGCTTGAGTATGCTTTGTGAAAGTGAGGCTTATGAATGAAATAGCTTAAGGGCTTGCGGATTTCGTATGCTAAACCCGAAAGATAACCTCAAAGAACTATGGACTACGCATGCCCTATGACCTTAGGAATACAACGCGTTAAGATAAGATGTGACAATTCAACCGACCAATAAAAGATAACTAGGGAGTAATAGTATCTAGGTAAACACATTTTTAATCATCATACGAGCACACATCAAATAGACATAGCTACCCGTAGTAATAAACAATTAGATAATTAGATAAGTAGAGTAATCGATAAAAGTACCACCCCCCAAACCAATTGCCCCGAGATATTTACCTTAGCTTTCAAAAAACCAATAAAAAGATAAAAAAGAATCATCCTCAACTCCCACCTTCTCGTAATGCAAGGACTTACTCCACAAAGTCCCTCATCACGACAACGATCTTTGGCTTCAAGTCCAAATCTTTTACGATCATGTCAACTTCTCAACTAGGCAAACCATCGACCAAGCGGCCGGTGGCAAACTTAGTGAACTCACCGCGGAAGAATCGTGGGGTACAATAGAGGACCTTGCCCTCTATGAAAACGAAAGTTGGAATGACCCCCGTGAGTTGCCCAAAACCGTTAAGGCAATCTCCTTGCCTTCTATTGACTCACAACCTTCCAATCGTAGGATACTCGAACTTGAAGATCAAGTCAAAATCCTAATGAGCTCCTACAAGAATCCTAAATCTTCACGCCAAGTGAATAAGGTCTCTTCCTTGTGTGAGATATGTAGTGGTCCCCATGACACTCGTACTTGCATAAGACTCCCCGAACAAGCTTCCGTGGACTACGCATTCTCGCGTACCAATGGAATGGGAGGGAGATTCCCCACAACACCCGGACCTAGGACTTTCAACGATGCCCGAGAAGCATGGAGGGGAAAACCCGACTATAATCGGGGACAAACCAAAGAATTCACCTCTAATGATTCCCCATGGTCCAACTCTCACGGCCCTAGTCAATAAAACATAGAAAGGATGTTGCAACACCTAGTTACATCCCAAGAAGCTCAAATAGCCAAGCTTTCGGACCGCTTTAACCAACAACAAGCCGAGATGGATAGGAGGATAGATAACCTTTTGAAAGACATGACCAATAGTGATAGGAAGACCACCGAAAAGGTTAATGCCATCTCGAATCATTCCCCCGAAGCTTCCGGTGTCAAAATTAAGGACCCAAGCAAGTATTTCGAAACTAAGGATCCATCTTCATCCAAGCATGTTCAATTCGTCAATACCATCACCTTAGTAAAACCAAAATAGGAATAGTGACGAAGAGAACCATGAGACGATGCTTGAGGTTAGTGAAACTCCTAAGGAAGAATCGACCAACGAAGTAGACAAAGTAGATGATGAATACTTCAATAAGTTTCCTACGAAAGAAGAACTTTCATGCCACCTACATCTAGTACGCGACCTTCGTCACATGTATGTTAGGAGAGGCCCATGAATCATCTTTGGAAATCCTAGAAATCTCAACATACCTTGTTGCATAGGACATATTTTCGTGGCAAAGGCCTACATTGATCGCAAGTCCCCAATAAACATCATGACTAGCACATACTATAATTGGGTGATGAAGAAACCTATCCCAAATAGGCAAGACCCTGATGATCCTAGAGTTAGTTGTAATTTCCTTGGTAGAGTTAAGGGATTTCCTGTCTATGTAGGTAGTTTCACATACCTTACGGATTTCGTGATTGTAGAGGATATTAGTACGACCATAGATCCTAGCTTGTCCCATGTAGTTCTAGGAAAGCCATTCATAGAAAACACCGGGATGACTTATGATCCGTCGTTAGGAATAGTTAGATTCAAGGATGAGACCGATGACATAGCTTACCAAATGCCATTTAAGATTGAGAAATTCTCATCACTATCCAATGATGAAAAGGAACTTAAGCTATCGGTCTACTATAAGAATGAAAAGGATAAGGAGAAAGGAGTAGATTATGTGATGATTAAGATTTTTGAGTTCTATAAGGATTGCTTGAAATTAGGACCGGAATTTAGAACAAATTGTGGGGAAGATGACTTCTTAGAAAGATGCACGATAGGGAATAACTATACCATGGAAAACCCCAATAGAGATCGTCATGAGGAGGAAGATGACGGTAAGGAAGTCACGTAGGAGCACGACTTCGAGTCTAGCTAAAAGACTCATAAATAAAGAAAAGCGCTTCATGGGAGCAACTCATGCTTAATTGTTTGCTTGTTTGTGTGTCATATATCTTTTTCATTGTTGTTTATTCTCATGTTAGACTTTGTAAAAATGCTTTATTTTATCTTTAATCTCGTCTTAATTACATATAAAAGTATTTTACAAAAATATAAGTGTAGGGAAAATCACATACGTTTTTGAAGAACATGAACATGAGAATTACAATTAGTGAAATTGATATATATGTGTATTTTTTAGAGTCAAATGCTTGTATCGAGTCATAATGGATGTTTTGCATGAATTTTTCCAGGTTTTAAAGATGTAATTTTTCCAGAAAAACGCAACAGACTAGTTTCAGTCATGACAACCTGACGGCGTCAGGGTTAAAACCTGACAACGTCAGGTCAAGCAGAAACAGCTTACAATTTTTTTCGTTTTCTATGCTACTTATAAATTTTTGGAAATTCTCAGGTCTTAATTTTCCAGAAAATCTGTAAACATCTATTCCACAAGCATTATATCCTAGTGTAGTTGTGTCATATATAGTTTTACCGCCGATTTTATGCGAAGGTTTCGTTTGTTTTCATAAGTTTGCAGGTTATATTTGGCAAGAAGAAGAAACACTCATTGGATGGAGCTTATCACGTATGCATTCTTCTTGGAAAATAATTTAACCGCAACTTCACACGGATCATACCGAGCTAATCAGGGGAGTACTAGTTTCTTTTCCTTACTTACCTTCCTTTATCATAACTTTGATACTTTCGGGGAACATTGGGGACAATGTTCATTTTAAGTGTATGGAGGGAGAATAAAACGGGAATTTAGAAACTATCCTTATCCTTGATTATTTGTCTTGTCCTTGGTAAATTGTGTAATAAACTATGAGAAATATTTGTTAGGGCAATTTTAGCACCAAATTTAATTCTTTTTATGACATGTACGAGCTAAACTTTAATCTTAATAAAGCGTCTCATGGATAGGAGTTATATGACTAGCACAAAAACCGTTTACCACTCAAATTCCACCCAAAAAATGTGAGGTTCGCCCCTAGATCTTTAGGAATAAAAGCATTCACCTTTAATGCTTAGAGAGTGTACCGGTAGTATAATAGATTCTAGAACTTGTTTTGTGATGCATTTCGAGATCGCTAGTGAGACTACACTTGTGTAGTTAGGAATAACTAAGTGATAAGAGGCATTATGATAACCATTTTTTGAAACCTGTATTATAATTAGGGGCAATTTCATATCTCCCCTCATTTTAGTTGGAAATTTCATATATACCCAAACATGCATTAAAAACATTATACATTATGAATTTAACACTTGCTCTTTGGGTATATATGAAATTAATCATGAAAGTAGGGTAATATATGAAATTAATCCTTATAATTACTTCTTCCACATCGGTCGAGTAATTACCCCACACCCTTGCGACGTACTGATATTTAGTACACGATACCCCTAGTTAACCCCTCAGAGCCTATCATTTT
Organism: Chrysanthemum seticuspe; assembly: GCA_019973895.1. Taxonomy (NCBI): domain Eukaryota; kingdom Viridiplantae; phylum Streptophyta; class Magnoliopsida; order Asterales; family Asteraceae; genus Chrysanthemum; species Chrysanthemum seticuspe. The sequence continues at coordinate 55,129,492 of BPTQ01000007.1, forward strand.
CGCGGTTCTCGTGATGTTTCGGTTTTCCGGAATATCAATGAAGAACATTGTTTACAATCCACCCCCAAATGTACACCCAAATCGCCTTAGCCTACTTTGTATGCACTCACCTTTAGTGCATTATTGTTATCATTACTAAACCCTTAGTTCAAATATCTAGTTACTTGCATGGTTGCTAAGTCGAGTCATATCTTTTATACACAGTTTTGGGATGATTGGGACTCATGGGTAAAATTAATATTTTATGGAGTAACGGGAAAGAACGATAAATTCAAATTCCCTTTGTCTACGTAATTAAATTCTCCAAGTGTTTTGATCTTTTCAAATCGGGTCAATTAGTGTTAGAAAAATAAAAACTCAACTGTAGGGATGCTCCTATAAATCCTTTATATTTTGATGTTATCATAGAGGATGGTAGAGTAGGGGAAAAAAACCCGAAAAAGAGAGTGTTAAAAAAATCGAAAAAGAGAGTGTTAAAAGAAAAAAAAATGAAAAAAATGAAGAAAAACATACTGGCTACCATCCTACATCTATCTTTATGTTTATGTCTTTAAATTTATGATTGTTTGTTTCAAGTTATCTAGAGTTAGTGAGTCAAGTCTTGGCTTAGCAACGCCACGCTTATTATGCTTGTAACATAAGATTTTTTTACTTGCCACCACTAAATATCGCCTATCCAACAAAACTCTTTGTTTCCCTACCGTAAGCCTAACGTTACAACCCTTGTAAAGACCTCTTAGATAGTTGTTCTTAGGTGCTTACGCCAAAGCGGTAGAGATTTGATCTAGTCTCAAGCTTATGGTAATCTATGTACTATGCCAGGTAATGAGTGTTTATCTTCCATTTCCATTTATTATATTTCATATAAACCCGAGAGATGAGAGAATCCAAACACCCCTTGTGAGGTGCTAGTATATAATTTCCGTGCTTGTTATTACTATTGCGGTGCTTTTATTTGTTATGAATTATTCTAAACCCATGCTTCATGCCCCTTAACTTATAAATTGATTGGCCAAAAGCACATTTGCTTGAGGACAAGCAAATACCAAGTGTAGGGATATTTGATAAGGATTTAAAACGTACGCTTTTAGAGGGTCATTTAAGCCCTTAATCGACCACTTTTATATCCGTTACTGCTTAATTTCGTTCATTTTCATTTTTTAGGTCTCTTGGAAGCAAAATGTTGGAATGAAGCACATTTGGACGAAAAGGAACGAATACATGAAGAAAATGGCAAAGTCAAGATCGAAGCCACTCAAGTTGCTCAAACTAAACCTGACGGCGACCCAATCAAAGGGCGACGTCGTCCCTATATAGAGACTTGATCAAAACATGCACCAGACGGCTCAGTGGAATTTTTGTTCGTATAACCTGACGGCGTCACGTTGTGAAGAAGAAGGGCGTCACTCAGACTTTTCATCTCAGACAGCCCAGATCCAGAATCAAGACGACGTCCCAACTGAAGACTGACGGCGTCACAACTCTAAGGTGACACCGTCCCATCGATGACTTGGCCAAGACGAAACCCTAATAACGGCGAGCTGACGGTGTCCCATCCAGAAGGTGACGTCGTCGCAAGTGTAAATCTATATATAGAATTTGGTTTTTCTGCATTTAAAGAGGTAGACTTTTGGAGAAAAAAACCCTAAACGTTTGTAGTCCGATTTGGACAGTATCTTAGGGTCCCAAACCCTATTTTACACATCGAGATAAGTATTTTAATCCAAAGTATCATTATGTCTTCAATTGATTGTGTGTATGCTTGTTTGTTTACTATGTCTAGCTAAATTTCTTTTGTGTTTGCTTAGATCTATGAAACCTAGTTATTAATTATTGTTAGGTTGTTTCTTATCTTAATTGTAATTGGCTTAGGAGTGCAACTAGGCATCATTCGTTGTGTTTAATGCTTGAGTATGCTTTGTGAAAGTGAGGCTTATGAATGAAATAGCTTAATGGCTTGCGGATTTCGTATGCTAAACCCGAAAGATAACCTCAAAGAACTAGGGACTGCGCATGCCCTATGACCTTAGGAATATAACGCGTTAAGATAAGGTGTGACAATTCAACCGACAAATAAAAGATAACTAAGGAGTAATAGTATATAGGTAAACACATTTTTAATCATCATATGAGCACACATCGAATTGATATAGCTACCCATAGTAATAGACAATTAGATAATTAGATACGTAGAGTAATCGGTAAAAGTACTACCCCCCAAACCAATTGTCCCGAGATATTTATCTTAGCTTTCAAAAAACCAATAAAAAGATCAAAAAAGAATCATCCTCAACCCCCACCTTCTCGTAATACATTTCTTGCTAGTATTCCTATTCCCCTAGAGAATGATATCAATCCCCGAGGCTTACCCAATACTACACTACAACGATTAGGTTCACTGCCTAAGTGGTTGAAAAACTTGCTCGAAGAGAAGGAAGTTCCTTTGACCCCGAACGCGCTTCGTACGCGCATTACTATTGCCCTTCTTTAAAGTTTTCAGAATCCATGGATCGTTTCAAGTTTATAATATACAATATATTTTAGAAAAACCTTGAGCAACGAAGCTCTGATACCAGTTGTGAAAAACTAGAAGGGGGGTTGAATAGTTTTACCGTTTTAAAATTTGATTTTCTTTGAATAACCTTGCGTGGATTCAAACAATATTTATACTACTTATAAAGCATTTAGCACCCTCTCTCCTAAAAGTTTTTAAGATGTCATTAATGTATTTTTTATGCATTACAATTTTTAATGCATAATGTACATAATACATAGCTTTTACTAATTTATCTTCCACAATATTTTAATTCTTCGTTTTATTTCTTTTTGAATTAGTTTAGTTTTAATGCAAAAATGCACATATAAATGAATATGATTTTAAAATGCATGCAAAACTACAAAGTTCCAAAACTATTATTATATCGTAAGAGTGTTTCTAGAACCAATCTAAATAAATTTTGAATTATTTTAAATAAAATTAACCACAAAAGTAAAAAACGGTTTTTTACTTTTGTCGGGGCAATTTTTTTAAAACAAATGATGCAAATGTGCAAAGAGCTAATTCAATGATTAATATATTAGTATATTAATTATTATATTTTTCATGGATAACTCTAAATGATTGCTTAAACATGTAAGTTTTCTTTACATTATAAGTATTCTTTTATTTATATCTTCTATATATGTGGGACAAGTGTTATAAACAATATTAATGATTCAAACATTTTCATAAATATATACTTTACAAGATGTATACATTATAAGCACTCTTTTATTTATATCTTTTATCTATATGAGACAAATGTAATAACCAATATTAATGATACAAACAAGTTCAAAAATATATTTTATTTACTTATTACGAGGTGTTGATTATTATATATATATTTCATAAAAAAATGTTTCTACTTACTTGTGACTACGGACCACTATCAACTAATTTGACCATAACCCCATAACATTATTGACTACCGCAACGCAAAATCACGTCACTTTCAATTGTTTTTATATGAATTAGTTTGATATTATCCATCATTTTTGTATAAAGTTACTCAAACTCATTATGTTTTCGCTATTGGTAAAGTTATTGTAAGAGAAAACATAAAATTGAAAACATTTTTTGCCGAAAATTTTATTACTTGATACCCGCCGTCGCAATGCGCGGGTACCCTACTATAATATTCTAAAGAGTTGAAATATGCGACATGAAACTTTTGGCATCCGCAAATTTATCGTCACATAAAACGTTTCAGATTATAAAGCATGGTTCATTGAAATTTTTTATTCCAGGGTACCCGCCGCCGCATTGCACGGGTACCCTGCTAGTAGATAATGAAGAATAAATAATATGCAAGTAAAGAAATAAACGATCAAACTACAACACGGTTGTTTATAGTGGTTCGGTCTACAATGACTCTTTTTCCTTGCCCTACTCCACTCCTCGTGTCTCCAACTCAAGAGTCATCTTCATTAATCAACAAGCTCCTTTAACCGGCGGAGAAAACCTTTACATGTCTCTTATACAATATTTCCGACACAAAGCTAGATGTCGAGTTCTTTTACAATGGCACAACCACTCCCAACACACTATGTATTTTAAGGACTAAAATATTAACCGATCACTATCAGAGGTTTATGATGGTTTGGTACAAACAATGATGTATGAATAACAACAATTCACACAACTATAAACAAACAAGACTTGCAACAATTCGTTGAAGCTTGGAATGCCTTGATCTTCTTTGCTACAAAAAGAGGGTCACTAAAATGAAATGATAATGAGTTAGATGAAAGAGAATGAGAGAATGTATGTGTTTTATGCTTATAAGGGATGAGAAAACAACTTGTTGTGGCTTGCTATTTATAGGGAAAAAGCTCAGCAAACCACGGATAAGACGGAACCAAAAAGAGGGTTCCGTCCGTATATCATTTTGGTTTCGTCGTCCCTGACAGGAAAATCTTCACAAATCTTACCAAGATCTTAACATATCTTGCCAAGATTACATTAGATATGTTGAGTGACAATCTAAACAAAATATCCAATAAATCTTCTAAGGATTTCTAAGATGATGCAAGACATGATGTAATATGTATTCTCATTTTTAGTTTTATATGCTTATGTAAATAAACATTGTAATATACATGTTAGCAAACTAAATGAGTTAAATTAGATGAGTGGAAAACAATGTTTGATCACATGTTTTATTATAAGGTACATTTTAGTTTATTTGAAAAACTAATTTACTTGTGAAAACTAAAAATGTAATGTGACATTTTATTTAACATCTAATAGTGGCATTTTTCTTAAAATGACAAACTACTATCTTGTGAACAAATGTTGAAAACAATTTGTGTTTAAGAAAAACTTGTAGCTATATGTAAAAGTCTTGACAAGATTTATACTTTTGCTAAAATGAAATTTATTATTGTTAACAACAAAATATAGTAAAGATCCTAAAATAAAAATAACGTTTTTAGACGATATTTGTATTAACATGTGATTTGGTATGGCTTAAACGCGACCTCGCGTCAGCCTCAAACAGCTCAATATAGGCCCCGAACGGCCTTACATCAGGCTCAAACGCGAACTGGCTCACACGCCAACGGGCTACGACGCCAACAATATCCGACGCCGACGAAATCCGATGCCAACGAGCTCAGACGCCAACGGACTCGGACGCCGATGGGCTTAGATGCTATCCAGGCTCTTACGCCATTCAGGCTCTAACGTCATTAAGGCTCTGACGTTATTAAGACTCATACGAGATTCAGGCTCAAACATCATTCAGGCTCAAACGCCCTTAGGATCTGACCCTTTAGGCCTGAAACCCAAAGGATCTGACCCCTTAAGGCTTTGAGGCATTCAAGTTCCAACGCCCTTCAGGCTCATACGTTAGGAATCGGCTATGACATGCTCAACAAACGCTAGTCTAGCACACTATAATCCAGGTATTATAATACGCTAGACTGGGGGGACTTAACACATGTGTACATATCGACCCAGCCCTAGCGTGTGATTGCTAGACTACACGAAAGCTATTAGAAAAAATGTTAAATTTTCAGGGCATATTAAACCCTTATCATCATCCTCGCCTACGAGATGAGCCGAAGGTACCCATATACCCCATACGTCATTTGGGGAACACGACTACAACATAAGTCATCATTACAAGGAAACTTATGAGTCAGCCTGGAAAAGCAAATCCTGATACGCGAACTTCAGTTACCTGGTACAAGGCCGAGGTAGGTCAGTTATTTCAAAGTCCAGCATCATCTCACTTGTACATGACATAATATTGGACTGGGGCTACGTATGTATATGGCACTATATAAATTAAATCGCAATGTTTAGACAAAACATATTATTCACATAATGGCCCAAAGGCCCCCCATCTCATTATCCTTGCTCTAGTTCTACCCAATATATTCCACATGATATAGGGAATTAGGGTCAATAAGTCACACAAGCCTCTTCCAACAAAGCACACTTTACTTTACAGCCTTCTTAGGCTCCTCTCCCACCAATAGTGGATCAACATCCACTATTGTCTAAAACCCTTCTCTTCATCCTCTCCTACGAGATGGAGATGACGGTACCACAAAACCCTTATCTTCACCCTCTCCTACGAGGTAAGACGGAGGTACTCGGTCGATGTTAGTATTACCCCAAATACAGGACTATCTTCCTTCTCACGGGGTCCTTACCGTTCTACACGAGAAACCCGAGCATCTGACCTCCACCACCCAACTTGTACTCGTTTCACACATGATATGTTTTTATATATATTTTCATACATGTTCTTATATACTTTTTATGCGTTTTTATATACGTTTTTATATATATTTTTATATACGTTTTTATATACGTTTTTGTATACGTTTTTATATACGTTATTATGTACGTTTTTATATACATTTATACACGTTTTTATATACCTTTTATACGTTTTTATATACGTTTCTACATACGTTTTTATATAAAAACATATAAAAAGTGTATAACAACGTAAAAAAAAACTATATAAAAACGTATAAAAAGTATATAAAAACGTGTATAAAACGTATAAAAGTATACAAAAACATATTAAAAAACATATAAAAACAATATAAAAGTACACACACATATATATATATATATATATATATATATATATATATATATATATATATATATATATATATATATATATATATATATATAGGGTGAAGTTAAAATAAAAAGACAAATATCCGTAAAAAGAATAAAAATATTTTTTTTTCAAAAAAAGTTCACGAAAAATTCCCAAAAAATCCCACAAGATCGGGTATGTTGGTGCATAAAACTTTTGTGAAAACATTTTTTATAATTTTGAGTTTTGATACGTTTTTTTTAATGCACAAAAAACGAATTTTGATGCGCAAAAAAATTTTGATGCACAAAATTTTTAACTTGTTTTAGTTTGATGCGCAATGTTATTTTGATGAAAAAAGTCAAAAGAAGTTGGGTGCAAAAACCAATTTTTGATGCACAAAAAAAAGATTTAATGAGCAAACGTATATTTTCATAATTTTTTTTCGGAAAAAATATCCACTTTTAGAAAAAAGTTTTTCACAACTTTTTCATGCACCATCATACCCGATCTTGTGGGATTTTTTGGGAATTTTTCGTGAACTTTTTTTGAAAAAAAAATCTTTTTATCTTTTTACGGATATTTGTCTTTTTATTTGATCTTTATCCTATATATATATATATATATATATATATATATATATATATATATATATATATATATATATACATACGTATAAAGAAGTATATAAAAGTGTAAAAAAAGTATATAAAAAGGTACAAAAGTATATAAAAACGTATACAAAAATGTACACAAAATGTACATAGAAGCGCATATAAAAACATATACAAAGTATATAAAAATATTTATAAAAGCGTATAAAAACGTATCAAAGGTATATAAGAACGTATATAAATATTTATAAAAACTAAAAATTATATAAGAACATGTATAAAAATGTATAGAAAAACATATATGTTTTTATAAATACGTATATAAAAGCGTATAAAAACATATATGCTTTTATCAAAACGTATAAAAAAACTAAAAAAAAATATATAATAATAAACCGAAAATTATAAATTATAAACAGCCGTTAGTACAAAGGATAGACGCTAAAATTTATGCAATTTACTCTAAGATTTTTTTAGTAATTCATACTTTTAAATCATTAGAAAGGTGTGATTACAGGTTTTTCAACTACTGTGTAGTTGTACATGTATCTAAAATTTTAAGTTGAAATTAGTATTGTATAATATAAGTTACTCTAAGGTTAATGCTAATGGTAATCGTAAATATTGTGGTAACCCTTTGTCATATCAGAGCTACATTAGTTTTTTTTTTCCCAAGACTACACTCAACCACAATTTGCTAATAAAGCGATCACAAGCACAATAAAAAATATACTACATAAAAACAAATAAAATAAAATTCTACACACACAAAACAATTAAAACTTCCAGTTAACTGACAAATTATAACTTTGAAAAGGTTAGAGTGACTGCTCACCAATTTAGTTGAGCTAGTGATAAAAACACAGTCATCAATTCAGTTGAAAATAGGGGTAACTGATCCATTAACATTAGCCGACGTTTAATATATCATCTTCATTTTATATGCTTTTAAATTGTTTAATGTCATGTTAACTACAAGACAATTTTGTTAGTGTTAAACAAGAGAGCTATGACACATTTTTACATATATTTACCTATTAAGCAATTTAGAGTGATTATTTATTTATTTTACGTTTGATGTTTTATATTAACATAAGAAAAACATATCATAAGAAAAACATATCGTTTAAATAATTGTTTATATCATTTTTTTTTTTTTTTTTTTCTGATAACAAACTCATGAAATTATTATGTTTATCACTGATAAGTAGTACAGTATCTTATACGGTGCATATTTTAGTGTCAAATTTTTTGACCACATGCAATCATATCTCTATCATGTTATTTATGTCAATGAGACAGTGACAAAAAATTTTAACTTGTCGTTGGTACTATATTAGAAAAAACTTTGGATTCCATATGTATTTTGTTATGTGTTTTTTCTTTTTTCTTATTGTAGGATTAAACATACATCTTTAGTCATAACTAAATTTGAGACAAACGAGCATATAGAAGCTACTGTACTTTATACAAATTGCATGGTTGAAAAGCACAATATAGCAAGAATAAACCGAATAAAAACCATACCGAATATCGAAAAAAACCAAACCAAAAAATCGACCGAATCTAAAAATCGATCGTTCGGTTTCTACTTTCTCGAAAACCGAAAATTTTGTTTCGGTTTTTGTCCAAAAACCGAACCAGTGTGCCTGATGTGTGTATGTTTACTTGATAATATATCAATGTGTATTCGATAATGACCATACTATGTGTATATGTTTCATTTATATGTGTAATATTATTAGGTTTAAGTTAACAAAAAACTAAAGAAGAATCACCAATTTCTTACGTGAAATAAGTTTGTTGGAACCAATCGACCAAACTCAAATTTAACCGGTGGAAAACCAAAAACCCAACTGAAATGACGTATTAAACTGAAGCAAGAAAATCGATCAGTTTCGATTTTGAGTTTTATAATGACCGAATATTTTGGTTCGGTTTTGTCCATAAACTAATCGAAATCGAACCGTGCTCTCCTCTATTATTAGTATATATACTAAAAGGCAGGACTTAAGTTTTGCAAATTCACGCATTTAATGCAAACTTTGACAACTTGGCGAAAACAGCCCCTGAGGTTCAAGTGGCGCTGCAAAGTAAGTCCTTTAACATTAAATGCAAAGTTTCGCAACTTGGCAAAAACAATCCCTGAGGTTTAAGTGTCGTTGCAAAGTAAGTCCTTTAAGCAATCCCGCTGCATCGCGCGGGTTTTCAGACACTCGTTTAGAATGAAATAATATAGTGCGTTTAATAAGAAACAACCCGATGATCTTCATTCACCATTCATTTCATGTTAACTTTGAGAAGTGTTATACAAGAAAAACACTTTCTAAGGTTAAAACTTAATTAATACTAGAACTATGATGTGTTGTTATTAGCAACCTATTTGTTACAGAGTATTCATAACATGTAATTGAAACCAAGTGTTTTTGTAATCAGCTATTTAATTAAATCAACGTAAATACAAAGAGTTTACTACAACAAAAATTTGTGATATTTGTGGTGGAACAACACAAGCTTGATTAAAACATATGGTTTATCTTGGGTGATAGTATTTAGCCTTTATATATTGTTTAGGTTGTATGACTATTTTTCCTTTTCGTTTGGGTACTTTTCTTATTTAATTATCTAATTTAATTGTGAAGAGATGCCTTGTATTATATTTTGATTTTTTTCTTTCGAAGTTTCATAATATGTGTTGTCTTTCTTAAAAAATAAATAAATGGCTTAAAAGTTATTCAATCAAAACCATATGTCAATTCTTGTATTATTTTTTATTTTTATCTTAACGGTAGAAATATAAAAAAGCTACTAATAAGTCACTAGAAGCTAAAGAGTACAATTACAAATCTCGAAATAAACAAAAGTACACATTCTATATTTGTTCTGAAGCTTTAATTACGAAGACTACAAAAAATATGAAAAAATTCTTGCAAATTACAATCAAAACAAGAGAAAAATCCTCATCTACAGAGGCTGAGCCACCGGTTTTTACTCCCGAGTGTTTTTGATACAGACTCATACAAGCCCTAGAGAAAAGATAGAAAAAATTACAAATTAATGTGAGTAAAGTTTTCCTTCAAGTAACTCAATTAAAATTAAACTTACAATGACTAGAACAAGACAACTGAACAATGTCAATTCGAGTATTATCTCTGTCTAATTTGTGAAATTATAACAAAACACATACTCCGTATAATTAATACAGTAGGTTTCAAACAGTTGTCATTGTCACATAAGATATTATAATTTAAAACTTTTAAATTAAAACTAAGATTATCGAAAGTCTTCAAAATGTATAAAAAAACATTTAATTTTTTGTAACCATTGAAACACATTGAATAATACAAATTTAATATAATTAACATAAAAAAATGTTAACCATCAGTTTACTTTGGCAGGTTTTAATTCATTTTTTAACCCCCTGAGAATACCTTTTCATACCACAGTAATAAAATAATGTGAGTGTTTACCACGCACCTTCAAAGCGAATGAAAAATAAATTGAACACGCGCTGCTATGTGGGTTCATTTGCCCAGCCTCTTTTTGGTACCACAGCATGGTTATCATAAATTTTGGTCGTACAGATCTGACGTTATATAGGAGACGCGTGAACACCACGAACCAATAACATTTGTAGTGTTGTACACGCGCTGTAAAGTTTAGCTGACTCATAAGATTCACGTGGAAGGAACACGTGATGTTCATCGAGAAAGTATCTGAGTCAACGTGCACTCGAGCTGTGTAAATTGTCAAATTTGATGAAGGTCAAATTCTTTTCGCAAAGAAAGATGAAAATTACTTGATTATATTTCTGATGTACATAAAAGTGATAAGATTTGTTAAAGTTTGTGTGTTTGTTTCTCGGTAATTATTGATTTAAGGAAGGTGATTTGTATATTTATATTTTTTATTGGAATAATTAATTGTACAAGTAATTAAAGTAGTATTGTATAAATTAATACATAGTCTTGAAAAAAAATATGAGTTTGCAAATCAATTCTTTTGATTTAAAGCATTTGTTCTCAACTTGGGTAAAAACGGTCTATTGTGTTTGTGTGCGTTATAGAACGGGTAAATATATAAGATTTTTTTTTTTTTTAATTTTTTTTTGTCCTAGACGTACACGACATGACAAGATTTTTCTGGTGACAGTTAATCCAAATGTGTATCTAATAAGTTTTGGACCTTATACTTTTCGTAAAAACATCAAATAATTTTATGAGTAGTGATTGAGAGATCTAATTATAAGCATGATCTCATGCATATGCATAAAATTGCATGTCACATATCATTGGTTATGACAATAGGGTCAACTACTTCACAATCCAATCAGGTAACTTCATATATGTTAGACATACAATTAGTCACAAGTTTTAGGTCTTTCAATCATTTTTCATAATTTACCACTATGTTACTAAAAATAAAAATACTTAAAATTCAGGATTGCTTAAAATAACAATTCTAATTAAAACACATTTTCTAACATTGATTTCTCTACTACATACCTTACAAGTCTTAAAGCTTAATGTACAAAATATAAACCAATATTAATATGGTCAAGATATTTAACGTATTCAATTAATTAACTGGTCAATAAATACAATTAATGTAGTTGTTAAAACACTCCTTACATAAGAAATACAAATTATCAAGCATATTGTACAACCAACTTAAACACGATTCCTGCATTAAATGTCAGTAATACAAATAATAAAGTACATTATACAAATATTCAATCCCGAACGGGCATGGGCCAATGAGCTTGAGCCCGAACGGGCACGGGCTAAACGAAATTCTTGATATCCGTAAATTTATTGTAAAAAAAAACATAATAAACTAAAATACATAATTCACCGAAATTTTTTATTTTAAGATATCCACTGCCATAACGCTCGAGTACCCTGCTAGTGTTAGTTTAACGGTGATTTGTTTGTATTGAAAATTTACATAGCTATCATCACTTTGATGGTGATTTGTTTGTTATGTTCTATTTGAGTAATTTGGAGTTGGTTGGATCAAATTCATGTTGTGTATAACTGATAAGTATGATATCGAATGGAGATATTTTCCTTAAGCTTCAATCATTCTCTAAGATGGATCTCTTGTCGTTATACCCTAAAGAGTATGGACCATAATTCCTAGGTGTCGAATCCTATGTGATTTTTCCTTTAGTTCTCATCGTATTAGGGGTTTGGTTGCATTTGGTCGGTTGGTATGTATTGCGAGCACTCGGTATCGTTATCAATAACATGCCATTTGCTCATTTTTAAACCAATAGCATGACAAACATCTTAGAGCACAAGGTATCATGGATACCAAAAATACGTTATTGGTATGCCACCTCGACGCCACATCATACACCTTCAAATAACTCACCAATAACTAAAACATCATCCCTCATAACACACCACTAACATGTTATTGGGCCCCACAAAATACCCAACTAAAAATACCACTCACTCACAATACACACAAAAAAAACACTAAACATCACAAATAGCTTGAGCCATTGGAATGGCTCAAATACCTTTGGCTCACGAATGGCACAAGTGGTGGTATGGTTTGGCTCACCAATGGCACGAAAAATGGATATTTGGCATGTTAAATTCTCTCCATACCGTGTGCTCTTATCATGCAACAAGCCAACCACAAGTTAAAAGGGAATTGAGTTGGTAGAGTGGCTCAAGCCAAAGGAGAAAAAAGACAAAATTTTTTTTTGTTTTTTTTTGTTTTTTTTTTGTTATTTTATTATTATTAATTTTTAGTGTAATTGTGAGTGAGGGGCATTTTTAGTGGGGTAGTTTGTGGACCAAATAACATGTTATTGGTGTGTTATGAGGGAGGGTGTTTGAGTTATTGGTGAGTTATTGGGAGGTGTATGATGTGGCGATGAGGTGGCATACCAGTAACGTGTTATTGGTATCCACGATACTTTGTGCTCTGCTTATGGTGTTCTTCTCTTCTCTTCTTTTTGGTCTTCGACGAGTCTCCTTTTTCATGTTTCTTGCATTTTGTTACTTTAGAAAAAGGAAGGTAATTTGCGTACTTTAATTTTGATTTGCACACATCAATGTATAAGCAAGTAAAACAGTTTATAAGTAAGATATTTATACTATTTATAAAGCATTTAACACCTCCTCTCTTCTATTTTTTTTTTTAAAGATTTCCATATATAGATTTTAAGCAAATACAACTACTTAAGCTATATGTACAATTACTTTATGCATAAACATTTACACATATTGACTGGTCAACATTTGTAATTAATATCATATTTAAAATACTCATTTGATAAAAAGTATAATTTATAAAACACAATGTACAAACTATTTGAAGCACAAATACAACTAAAAAACACTATCCAGCATATACAATTAATACACTATTTAATTTACCACTTCACTAAAATATACAACCATTTAACCACAATATACAATCTAATCAAGCTACTAAGCCATGCATTTGAAAATAAAGCCATTAGGCTGCCCGCAGTGGTCGGTTGACTGGTTCGGTCGCCACTGCGCCGAACGAGTCACTGCCATTGTAACATGAGGGTCAAACTGAGTTGGTCGGCTCCAAAATTGATGAAGGGTGATTGTGCTTAAGGAAATAATTACGATTTTGTTTGTGGTAGCTTCGGTTAACAGGAGATGAAGTATTTCCACGGTCTTAACTAAAGTTATTGTTATTTGTAAATTAACTGTTTAATAAAAGTATGGCCGCATAACATTACATTATCAAAAAATATAGCCACAGGGTACCCGCCGTCGTATCGCTCGGATACCCTGGCACCCTGCTAGTAATTGTTTAAGAGTTATGATATTTAGACCTACAACACAAGCCTAAATATATATCTAATGCATTAATCACTTGTACAATTGCATTAAGTACTTTCTCTCTTTAAATTTCAACCAATCAATTTTTTAAATCAACCAATCAAATCATTAGGTTCATTTGTAGGCATGATTAGTAGATCCAACAATCATTTTTCATTGTTTAATGTATAAAATAATGTAGGGGCGAGCAAAACAAACCGAAAAAACCGAAATCGAACCGAAAACCAAAAAAACCGAACTGAAAAACCGATCGAAACTAAAAACCGATGGTTCGGTTTTTACTTTTTCAAAAACCGAAAATGCGGTTCGGTTTCGGTTTTCGTCCAAAAACCAAACCGCAAAACCGAACCGAACCGAACCGGTTTTATTATATAATAATATCTAATTAATATAATATTATTAAATAACTAAATAAATCAAATTTATAAATTCATATTCATTTTGGGAGTGGATTTATAACATATTTATCTTAACGTTTATATTTATATGTGTGTTTATAGTGTCGCGTGTTTTGTGTGAATATATAAATAAGTATTCGCTAATGACTATACTACGTGTATATTCATTCGTATGTGTATGTCTCATTATATGTTTGTAATTGCAGAATTATGCAATAAACATTATTATGCTTAAAATGAAAAAAAGTAAAGAAGAATAACTAATTTTGTACGTAAAACAAGTTTGTTGGTATAATTTGGTCATGCTCAAATATTAACGGTTAGAAGCCGAAAAAACCGAACGGTTTCGGTTTTGGATTCTACAAAAACCGAACATTGTGGTTCGGTTTCGGTTTTAGCCAAAAACCGACCCAAACCGAACCGTGCATACCCCTAAAATAATGTATGTCAATAAAAAAAAAATGTGCAAATCAACTTACTCTGAAAAATATTGAGAAAGTAGAAAGATACTCGTGTCGATTTTCTAATTATAATATATACTAAAAACCATTTGGATCACTGTAGCAACAATGCCCACGCAAATTTCATGTTAGCCTCATTTTAGCCCCTGAGGTTATTGATCATTGCAAAGTTAGTCCTTAACGGTTGTTATCTAACAGCTGTGACGCAAATTTGTAACGGAACAGTAACTTCAGGGGCTGTTTTTGTGCAAATAATAAACAGAAACAGCCCCTAAGGTTAACTTTTTATTTCACCGTTAGTCCCTAAGGACTAACTTTGCAACAAACCGCCAATTTCAGTGACTAAAAAGGAAAATACTATTGCTACAGTATGAAACAGTGCAAAACAGTGGCTGCTACAGTAAAAACAGTGGGGAATAGTGCGTGTACTGTTCATAAGCAATTTACGCTTTTAGTCCCTCAAGTTATCTGTAAATCGCACCGTTAGTCCCCCGTTATCGACCTTTTGCAAATTAGTCCTTAATAACAAAAAAAAATTACAATATTTTTATTTTGACTTAGATTAAACACAACATTTCCGCAGCAACGCGCGGGTGCCCCCCGCTCGTTTAGTCCAAAACAAAAGAAACTGAAGTCTAATCTTTTATCTAAATAATTTATGTCGAAACATATACAAGTGATAAGTCTAATCATTTAGCCCGCATAGTTTAGGCCCACGAACCTAAGTCCTTGAACCCATTATCCTATTTTAAGTCTTAACGTTTCAGTTTACGTGCGAATGTGAACGTTTCAATTTGTGCATTACGGTTTAACTTATGTAAGAGTTAAAATTTTAGAATGGTAATTGTTTCATTGTCTGAACACTGTTATTTGTATACCTTGAAATGTCAAGGTAATTAACCAAAGAAACAGGCAGCCCAAGTATATGTAAATCGATTTAGACTTTAAAGTAGTATGTGTTTGATATTTCGTTTCATATGAATGCACTTGTGTAAATTTGGACCTGGCCCTGCCCGACATATTGTTGACCCATTTGTTTTTTCTCCTTGACTAAATCAAGGAAGGACTTTGATTTTTCGGCTAGAAAAGTTACATTTCATTATTAGGGAATGGATCTAGTGAGAAGAGTTATTGAAATAAAAAAGAGTGAGAAACAATTCTAGCCACACAATTCAAATAAGAAAAAAATAATAATTGGATATGCATCTATTTTTGTGGATGCATATAAAATTGGTGATTGTGGTTCTTTCTCATTCTTCTTATCTTGATTTATATTTCTCATTTGATCCTTACTCTTCATTGAGAATGGATCTAGTGAGAAGAGTTATTGCAATAAGAAGAGTGAGAAACAATTCTAGCCACACAATTCAAATAAGAAAAAAATAATAATTGGAGATGCATATATTTTTGTGGATGCATCTAAAATTGGTGATTGTGGTTCCTTCTCATTCTTCTTATCTTGATTTATATTTCTCATTTGATCCTTACTCTTCATTGGGAATGGATCTAGTGAGAAGAGTTATTGAAATAAGAAGAGTGAGAAATAATTCTAGCCACACAATTCAAATAAGAAAAAAAATAATAATTGGAGATGCATCTATTATTATTATTATTGTTTTTTCTATAGACATACTATTTCAAAAGCCATTAACAAAAGTTACATTGTGTTGTATCCATGGCTTAACTGAAAGAAGCACAAATCCATTATACAAGTCATCGATGCTATCATTTAACGCTTTTTTAGCTAACTCACGAGCAACTTTATTCTCCTCAGTTCGCACAAAAGACCAAGTACATGAATCAAATGAGAGGCATAATACGTATGTGTAGAAATAGAGCTCTAAAACATATACATGATGGAGAATTGCATTAATATAGGCAGATAGTATTTGATTGGCTAATAGGGTTTCTTATTATGGAATATGTTATGGAAAACTAAAAAAAGAAAAGAAAAGAAAAGCGAGAATGTGAGAAAGGAACAATTAAACCTACATAAAAACACATGAATTAAATATGGTTTAGTCGATGGGAATGATATATGACATACTTCCGATCTTTCGTGAACACAAATGGTCCCTCTTCTGCATTAGGTAACGATAAAAACATTGTTGGAAAATTTAGTGCACTTATGGGATTAGTTCACACCTTGTAATGGGTTAGGAGGTACGGAGTGTACACCCATAAGGTCCATGAACACCCTGACTCTAATAGTGGTTTGTATTGGTGAAAGTACTGTTTGAGGAAAGTACTGCTTGTGGAAAGTACTGCTTGTGGAAAGTACTGCTTGTGGAAAGTACTACTTGTGGAAAGTACTGTTTGTGGTTTCCACTGATAGGCAGTGTTTCCACTGAAGTGGTGTATCCACTGCTAGTGCTGTGAAAGTACTGATGCTATGAAAGTACTGTTAAGCAGTGTTTCCACTGATAGGCTGTATTTCCACTGCAAGTGGAAAGTACTGCTAGTGGAAAGTACTGCATATGGAAAGTACTGCTAAATGGCAGTTACAACTTCATTATGACCACGTTTAATTGGTCATGTAACCACTAACGGCTATAATGGGGATAATTATGAGGCTATTAATGGGCCGATTAATACTCATAATTCCATTGGAATAGCTCAAGAGTAACCTCCTATAAATAGGGGATCTGTTGATGCATGAAGAAAACACAGAAAACGTAAACACTTATTAGCGAAAGGGTTATAGAATTGTGCCTAATTCTCTAACTGCATTTGGTCTTATCCCAAGTAGATATTCGTGATACCCAGGCATAAGGGTCGAATAGTTTACTTTGGAAAGTGATCACACGATTCCAAGTGATATCCGGTAACCACCTAGTGGCCGGTATTGCTACTGACATTGATTATCTAACCCTGATCTGGGAGATAACCTCCAACAATCAAAGTAAACTATTTTGTGATAATCAATGGCAACTGCTGCAATGAAACACATGGCTTCAAACTTTGCTAAGCTGGACAAGTTTGAAGGGGTGGACTTTAGGAGGTGGCAGAAGAAGATGCACTTCTTGCTGTCAAGCATGAGTGTGGTCTATGTGCTGACTACTCCTATTCCTGATGATGGTGATGATGCTACTGTGGAGCAGATCAGGAGGAGGAGCAAGTGGGAGAATGATGACTACATATGCAGAGGTCTTATTCTGAATGGTATGTCTGATTCTTTGTTTGATATTTATCAGAACTTTGAATCTTCCAAAGAACTGTGGGATTCCTTGGATGCCAAATATATGGCTGAGGATGCATCAAGTAAGAAGTTCCTTGTTAGTAATTTCACAAATTACAAAATGACTTATTCAAGACCAGTTATGGAACAATACAATGAACTTCTTGGAATACTTGGAAGGTTTACACAACACCAAATGAACATGGATGAGGCTATCAAAGTCTCTTGTGTCATTGACAAACTCCCTCCTTCATGGAAAGATTTCAAGCATACCTTGAAACATATGAAGGAGGAATTAACTCTTGTTGAGTTGGGCAGTCATCTGCATATTGAGGAATCTCTCAAGGTGCAGGATAATGACAAGCCAAAGAGTAGCAATGCTACTGGTGCATCTGTTGTCAATATGGTGGAGCATAACAACTCCACCAGGTACAATGACAAGAAAGGCAAACGCAAATATCATGATAACACAAGGGCAGATCCAAACAAGAAGGCAACACCTACTTGTTGGAAATGTAGCAAAACATGTCACATTAAAAGGGACTGCAAAGGTGTTAAAATTGGTGGTAAAGCCAATGGATCAGGCACTAATGGTTCAGGGAGTGGTGGTTCAGCCAACTCACTGAAAGGTCAGAATATGTTTAATAAGTCTTTTCAGATTTATTATGTTACATATGTATCTGAATCTTTTCATGTGCAGGATGATGATGTTGCGTGGTGGGTTGACTCTGGTGGCACAGTTCATGTGTGCAAAGATAGAAGCTGGTTCAAGACTTATGAGTCACTGAATGATGGTTCTATTCTTCACATGGGAAATGAGTCAACAGCCTTGGTGCATGGTCGTGGTTGTGTAGGTCTTAAGTTTAGTTCTGGAAAGATTGTAACTTTGTTTAATGTTATTCATGTTCCTGATATCAGGAAGAACTTGGTTTCAAGTAGTGTTTTGAATAATCATGGATATAAACAAGTTATTGAATCTGATAAATTTGTTCTTTCTAAATGTGGTATTTTTATTGGTTTTGGTTATTTATGTAATCAAATGTTCAGGCTTAATATTACCACTGATAGTGTTATTTCAGCTTTTGTGACCACATATGATCAGACTGATTCTACCCTTTGGCATGCTAGACTTGGTCATGTTCACTATAAAAGGATGCAAGATATGTCTAGGGATGGTTTAATCCCTGCTTTTGACATGGACACTGAAAAGTGTAAAACTTGCATGTTGACCAAGATAACCAAGAAACCCTTTCAGGGTGTTAGTCGTGAGACTAAGATCTTGGAGCTTATTCACAGTGACCTGTGTGATTTGCATGCCACTCCTTCTTTGGGAAATAAGAAGTACTTTGTGACATTTATTGATGATGCTTCTAGATTTTGTTATGTCTATCTTTTACATACCAAGGATGAAGCATTAGATAAATTCAAAGTGTTTAAAACTGAAGTTGAATTACAACTTGGGTCTTTGATCAAAAGATTAAGGACTGATAGGGGAGGTGAGTACATGGATACTCAGTACTTTCAGTCTGTTGGAATAATCCATGAAACGACTGCCCCTTATACTCCTCAGCAAAATGGTATTTCTGAAAGGAAAAACAGGGTGATGAAGGAGATGGTTAATTCCATGTTGTCCTATTCAGGACTGAGTAAAGGGTTCTGGGGTGAAGCTATGTTAACACCTTGCTATTTATTAAATAGGGTTCCCAACAAAAGGAACAAGGTTACCCCTTATGAACTCTGGACTAAAAGGAAACCCAACCTGAATTATCTCAAGGTTTGGGGTTGTAGGGCTGTTGTAAGACTCCCTGATCCAAAGCAAAAGACTTTGGGTGAAAGAGGCATTGACTGCATCTTTGTATGGATATGCTGAGCATTCCAAGGCTTTTAGGTTCTATGTTATTGAACCTAATAAATATGTTTCAATTAACTCCATTATTGAATCAAGGGATGCAGACTTTGATGAGAATAGATTCTCATCAGTCCCTAGACCAAGTCAGAGGATTCCTAATGGAACTCATGACAACTGGTGTATCAGAGGTCCCTGATGGTGAACCATCAGTGGTCCCTGATGAGGTTGTGGTTCAACAACCTGAACCTGTGCTCAGAAAGAGCAAAAAGGTCAAGACTCCAAAGTCATTTGGACCTGAGTTTCAACTATACTTAGTTGAAGGTACTAGGGATGAGGTCTCAGACAAATACTCCTATTGCTTCATTGTTGAGGATGACCCCAAAACATTTGAAGAAGCAATGAAGTCCCAGGATATTGCTTTTTGGAAAGAAGCAATTAATGATGAGATGGATTCCATCATGGGCAACAACACTTGGGTGTTGGTTGATCTACCACCAGGTTGCAAACCTCTGGGTTGCAAATGGATTTTCAAAAGGAAAATGAAGGTAGATGGAACTATTGAAAAGTTCAAGGCTAGATTAGTTATTCAGGGCTTTAAACAAAAGTCAGGAATAGACTATTTTGATACTTATGCCCCTGTGGCACGTATCAGTACCATAAGACTGCTGATTGCTTTGGCATCTATCCACAATCTGGTTATTCATCAGATGGATGTGAAGACAGCTTTCTTGAATGGTGAATTGGAAGAGGAGGTTTATATGAACCAACCTCAGGGCTTCATCTTGCCTGGAAATGAAAACAAGGTGTGTAAACTGATTAAGTCTCTTTATGGACTAAAGCGGGCACCTAAGCAATGGCATCAAAAGTTTGATGAAGTGGTTTTGTCTAGTGGTTATGTTCTTAACCAAGCTGACAAATGTGTATATAGCAAATTTGATGAATCTGGTAAAGGAGTCATCATTTGTCTATATGTTGATGACATGTTGATCTTTGGCACTGACCAAAATCAGGTTGACTTGACAAAGGAATTTTTGTCATCAAGGTTCTCCATGAAGGACATGGGGGAGGCTGATGTTATCCTTGGTATAAGGATTAAACATGAAAGTAATAGAATTTCTATCTCTCAGTCTCATTATATTGAGAAGGTACTGAGGAAATTCAATTACTTTGATTGTACTCCTGTGAGTACACCTATGGATACTTGTGAGAAGCTGATGCCTAATAATGGCAAAGCTGTATCTCAACTTGAGTATTCTAGGGTAATTGGCTGCTTGATGTATGCCATGACTTGTACAAGACCTGATATTGGTTTTGCAGTGGGAAAATTGAGCAGGTATACTAGTAATCCTAGTGCTCATCACTGGCAAGCAGTTCAGAGGGTACTGAAGTATTTGAAGAGAACTATGGATTATAGTCTCTCATATACTGGTTACCCATCAGTGTTGGAAGGTTACACTTGTCACACCCCCAAATTACCTGTTTTGCAGCGGAATGGAATTCCTGGGGGATGACGATCATAGCATCAAAGTTACAGTTATATCGAACGACCTAAAGTGTCGTTTTGAAAATATCGTTTGATTCAATAAAATAATCAGAGTTTACAAAACATAGGTCCCAATAGATTTCCAAGACACCAAAATAAGTTTGTTACAACCAAACGATAGTTAAGTGCAAAAATGTAGGTGAGACGCGTCGACACCGCGACTCTATGATAAGTCCACATGCATGCCATGAAGTGAATGCCTTAGATACCTGAGATTAAACATGCTAAAAGTGTCAACACAATGGTTGAGTGAGTTCATAGAGTTTGGTTAACAAGTAAAGCTTTTAAAGAGCGTTCATGCAACAAAGGCAAAGTTTTCGGTCATTTAGAATAGTCCACAAAGCAAAGGCATTGTAAATCCACTCAGTTCCAAGTTCCGCCCATACAAAACTTGCAACCTGTGTGTTTACAACCCACTGCCAAAATATGTCTAGTTTATGTTCAAGCACACGAGGTTAAATGAGTTCTCAAAGCAAAGGCATTGTAAATCCACTCAGTTCCAAGTTCCGCCCATACAAAACTTGCAACCTGTGTGTTCACAACCCATTGCACAAAATATAGCGTATCAAATAGTCAAGTATAAGTGGTCATAATAATTCACAATATTGCACCACGTATATAATAATTCAGGGATGCTCCGAACATGGGAGACTTTGCACTGCTCCAACAAGGGAGACTTTGTAATGATGCTTCTGATGAAACCAAATTATGCTGGGTGCCACTACCCAAAGTTATGTTGGGTGCCCCTTCCCAAAGATATACTGGGTGCCTCTTCCCAAAGATATACTGGGTGCCTCTTCCCAAAGATATACTCCGAACATAGGAGACTTTATAGTGATGCTCCGAACATAGGAGACTTTATAGTGATGCTCCGAACATAGGAGACTTTATAGTGATGCTCCGAACATAGGAGACTTTATAGTGATGGTCGTAACACGTACGGTTCAATAAGTTCAAACAAGTCATAAGTTTGTATTTAAGTTCAAGAGTTCCGTTCAAAAGTTCGTAATTAAGTTCAAAGATTTAAGTCGAGTTCAAAAGTTCAGAACAGTCAAAGAGCTCGAATAATATCAAAAGGTTCAAGATAATCGAAGCGTTCAAAATCACATCAAACAAGTTTAAAATATATCAAAAGGGTCCTTGTACAAGTTAAAAGAGTTTAACTATATGTCAAAAGGTTAAAGGGTTCAATATTAAGTCAAATAACTTCAAAATAGTCAAAGGGTTCATTATAAAGTCAAACCAGTTCAAAATGGTCAAAGGGTTCAATGTTACGTCAAACATGTTCGAAATAATCAAAGGTTCAATATTAAGTAAAAGAGATTACTTATATGTCAAAATGTTCCAATCATGTTAAAAGAGTTCAAATATATATGTCGAAGGGCTCAATATCACGGAAAGTGGTTCAAATAATAGTGTTCATAACATAGTGATCAATTTAGTTCGGACACAATCTACTTACGCGCACATAGGGTGAAACAAAAGAGTAACAAGTTCACGATAGTTCAAACAATATAGTTTAAGTTCATATATGTGTAAAGTAAAAGCATGAAGTTGAGCATGTATCTCCCCCGAAGAGTTTATAAAACAATTAAACGAGTAAAAGTGGGGCTACGAACTCACCTGTTGCAATAGTTATGATGACAAAGTGGATGCACAGAAATGAGACGCAACTCTCTAACCGCGACCTATTATGAATGATATGCTCTAATATAAGTCATGAAACAATGTCGTGCATGCAAACTCATATGATATCCATACCACTTGTACATTTTGGAAAATAAAGTTTATCGTCGAAATATATGTTTATGACATATTGTCAAGTTACCAAATACTTTACAAGTATTTACGTTGAAATGATATCCTACGATAATCATTTAGTGATTTATTATGAATCTATAACTTTTCGTCGCAAAATAATATAATTTGACAAGTCATGAGAGTGACTATATGGCCTCAGAAAGCTAGTCGTAAAATGGTGCACATCGAGTGTTAGGAAACGAACTCAATAGTTTTGGAAAGTTTGTATCATTATCTCAAAGTTTTAGTGTTTAAGTTTCCATCCTAGAGGTCTCGATCACAAAGAAAAATATAGGTTAAGTATAGTACTTTAGTCCAAAAATATAGTCTAAGGGTGGTTTTCGGCAAAGTTTGAGTAAACGTATTTAATTCATTACAACTTCGTTACTCAAACGGTCGGACATTTTGGAAAGTATACTTGGAAATCTCACTTTTACTAAAAGACATCACTTTATAAAAAGTTCTAAATCAACGTTAAAAACAACCTTCAACTTGGTCTCTAGTTTTTGCCGCAAAACTTGTCTATTAGAAATCAAAATAGTTTTTCTTATATGATAAAAGTTACGACAACTTTTGTAAACGTGTATAATTTACTCGTTACAAATCCGTTCTCTACGTTTTAAAGGTCCTTAGCTTTGTATCAAAGTATACTAACATATTTTTGACAAATCGACATAATTTACAACGCCCAAGCTTCATTTTTGACTCGTACAAAATAAACATTGTTTGCTGAAATTCCAGAAATTTATATTTTTCGTCGCCAACTTGAAAAATTCATATCTCCTTCGTTATAACTCCGTTTTAATCCGTTCAAGCGGACACGGTTTCGTTTTAAAGTATATTTTCTAAATATCTAGGCCAAAAATTTTTTCCTACTGTCGAATTTTCCAGAATTTAATTTTAAGGACAGACCCTTATTAAAACGTGTCGAAATGAGTTTTTCTCGCGCCAAACCTATTCTAACCCATTCAAAACAACTCCGAAGCTATTCTAACCCTACCATACACCTTCTTAGGGTGTCATGGGTTCCTAGACATCACCAAAAATAATATATAACAAGGAGTAATTATAGGATGGATTAGTTATATATAACACTTAAAAACCTTAAAAAGTGGTATAAACATCACATAACTTGCATGTTTCTCAAATAAAATGATATGACCATAATAATAAATGTGAAATAACAACATGAATATGAATGCTTACAAGAAATATGATGAGGTTTAAGGACAATGGGTTTTTCCTAATCACTTGAGGTTTTTATTGCAAAACCTATACAACAAGTGATACTAGAGTGTAATAAAACCTTGTCTTGAAAATTTGGATGAAAACCTCCTTGGTCTATGTGGTTGCCGGTTTTGTTGAGAAGAGAGGAAGAGAAAGATTGGTTTACACCTTTAAGATATTTGATCTATGTGTTGTCTTCATTAGTATAATACATTATACAAGTTAAGATATTATGTAAGTTTGAGTGAGTCACCCCCTTGTGTCGACAAGGGGGTATAGCATTTATTTTCATACTTTTTTTTTTTTTTTTTTTTTTTTTATAATGTAATATAATGTAAAGTTTATTGAAGATAAGTGGTAACTTGTATACATATTTGAGTATTTAGGGTAACGTTGGCTAAAAATAAATTTTAACGGGTCAAGATAAAATACATTGAGATCATAAAAATTATAAAAATACATTTCTTGAAAGATTTGAGTGAATAAATATTTATCGGGTTGAATTTAAGAAAACCGTCGTAATTTATATAAACATAACAATTTATATACGAAATAAATTTAAAACACCGGGTAAACTAATAATAATATTTTTATAGTCTTAAAATGAGTACAAAAATATATTAAGAATATTTTTGGAAGTGTCGGATCAATATTCAAAATAATCTTTACGCGATAGCGTTTATTTAATAAGAAAATAAACGTTTAATGTAAAATGCAAAATCATGCATGAACCGATATGAAATGATGAATATTGAGTTTGAGAAATGACCGGAAATTGAGAATTGTGACAACACTGATGCAAATTGGATCAGTAACACTGAAGACAATTCGTCTACCAGTGGCTGGGTATTCCTATTTGGTGGAGGTGCAATTTCTTGGGCATCCAAGAAACAAACTTGCATCACCAGTTCAACAATGGAATCTGAATTTGTGGCTCTAGCAGCTCCTGGTAAAGAAGCTGAATGGTTGAAAAACTTGCTTCTTGAGATTCCATTGTGGCCTAAACCTATAGCACCTATTTCTATCCGGTGTGATAGTGCAGCTACATTGGCTAAGGCTTATAGCCAGATGTACAATGGTAAGTCTAGACACTTAGGTGTCAGACATAGCATGATTCGTGAGCTTATCATGAATGGGGTGGTATCTATAGAGTTTGTGAGATCTCAACAGAACTTAGCTGATCACTTGACGAAGGGTTTGGCTAGAGACTTGGTTATAAAGTCTGCTAAAGGGATGGGTTTAAGTCCAACTTAGTCACTGAATGCTAGGACACCCAACTCCCTCCTAAGGAAACTTGGGAGCTGAGATCAATGTGGAAAGCTGAACATTCAGTGGACTGGAGCACATGTTTTATTTACATCCCAAGGTTGTGCTCAGAACCTGCTGAAAGGAGGATGAAGTCTTTACTTCTTAATGGTTAATTTTCTTTGAAAAAGTGCTTGGCAGGAGCATGACTAAAGAGGAACCACCTATGTAAATGTTTAAGTTTTGCCGCTTCAGGAAGCTTTGGACTTTTAGCTTTTACAACATTTATGAATTTGGATATGGACACATGGCTTGTATAGTGTCAGGAGCTATTAAGTGTTTGAAAACTTGTGTGTATTTTATCTTTAGGTATTCAAATGGGTTGAAGGGTTCAATTCTTAGAACACCCTGATTCTCGAATATTTGAACGTGTAATTTACTAAGATGGAAATTCAATCCTCAAGACATTTTCGTTTATGCACATGTTTTGATTGATGTTTATTTTTCATGCAAAGGAAGTGAACTAAATTTGGGGAGGATTGTTGGAAAATTTAGTGCACTTATGGGATTAGTTCACACCTTGTAATGGGTTAGGAGGTACGGAGTGTACACCCATAAGGTCCATGAACACCCTGACTCTAATAGTGGTTTGTATTGGTGAAAGTACTGTTTGAGGAAAGTACTGCTTGTGGAAAGTACTGCTTGTGGAAAGTACTGCTTGTGGTTTCCACTGATAGGCAGTGTTTCCACTGAAGTGGTGTATCCACTGCTAGTGCTGTGAAAGTACTGATGCTATGAAAGTACTGTTAAGCAGTGTTTCCACTGATAGGCTGTATTTCCACTGCAAGTGGAAAGTACTGCTAGTGGAAAGTACTGCATATGGAAAGTACTGCTAAATGGCAGTTACAACTTCATTATGACCACGTTTAATTGGTCATGTAACCACTAACGGCTATAATGGGGATAATTATGAGGCTATTAATGGGCCGATTAATACTCATAATTCCATTGGAATAGCTCAAGAGTAACCTCCTATAAATAGGGGATCTGTTGATGCATGAAGAAAACACAGAAAATGTAAACACTTATTAGCGAAAGGGTTATAGAATTGTGCCTAATTCTCTAACTGCATTTGGTCTTATCCCAAGTAGATATTTGTGATACCCAGGCATAAGGGTCGAATAGTTTACTTTGGAAAGTGATCACACGATTCCAAGTGATATCCGATAACCAGCTAGTGGTATTGCTACTGACATTGATTATCTAACCCTGATCCGGGAGATAACCTCCAACAAACATTACAAATTAAAAAACCTTATCTATAATATCTTTTTCCCATAAGCTTTCACGATTATATAAAAATAGAATTTGACATTTTAACTTCTAAACTTGAAAACAAAGCTAAGGTGTACTTGGTTGTTGGCACCAATGTTACAATAGCTTGTAGGATATTGAGTTATAGAAGTTAGTTTTTAAAATGAGATTTGTTTGGATAAATTTATGAAACTTTTTAGAAATCATACTCTTAAAAAATACCATGAAATACGATATTAAGGATATACTTTGAGTTTTAATAATGCTAATTACCAAAAGACACTTGTTTTTAATTTTCTGATATTGATTTATGTTATTTCCTAAAAGCAATTCCATATTCATAAACTTCAACTATGTTACTGATTTAATAATGCTAATTACCAAAAGACACTTGTTTTTTTTCTTTTACGTATGGGTAGAACATCATTTCAATGAGTCAATATCGACACTTGGTCGAGTAAAAAAGAAAAAAAATTAATAGTGGTGACCATCAATTAAATTAAAACTTTGTGTGTTTATATTTATTTGGGTATGTTGTCGCACTTATAGAGTATGTTTATGTTTAAATAAAGTAAAAGTAAATAATACGACATGCAATAACTATGAGTCCATGACTAAGGTAAAGATTGTGAAAAAAAAAGATGATATAAAGCCAATGTAAAATCGTGATAATAACTGCTATTGCATCGGGTCTTGTTAACAAAGTTAAAACCAAAATCAAACCAACTCGATTTTCATTTACCTTCTTTATCTTTTTAATAAAATTCAACCCGATACGTCAAATTGTTACTCGTAGTTTGTCACACATACCACTTTACTTCTAGAAGCCGCAACAATTCTTTCAATCCTCACATTTTTCAACTCAAAACTAAACCAAAAAGTAAATATTCCATCCAAAATACATACACCGTCAGCATTTAAAAAACGTACGATTTCAAAACCCCCTTTATTTCCACTTTACTCTCCAAACTCCAAAATCCCAAATCAGATCACCCACAAACAAAACAAACAGATCTAGGGCTTGCTCCAAATAATAAATAAAATAAAAATGGGGCAACAATCTTTGATCTACAGTTTTGTATCACGAGGAACTGTAATCCTTGCTGAATACACTGAATTCACCGGTAACTTCACTTCCATTGCTTCTCAGTGTCTCCAGAAGCTTCCTGCTACTAATAACAAGTTTACTTATAACTGCGACGGTCATACTTTTAATTACCTTGTTGAAGATGGATTCAGTAAGTATTATTTTATTTATTTATTTGTGTTTTTTTAGGGTTTGTGTTATATGGATCTGTTTTAATGTTTATTTATTTATTTATATGATGTGCATATATTTTAGATATTTTGGCGAGCTTTTGTCCGAGTATAGTTTCGGATCGAATATTACAAACTAGTGGCGTAACCGAGCCGCTAGCTCGATTGAGGCTACATTTTAAGTTAGAGGTCGATACACTCGCTTTGTATACATATTACATTATATAGGAGTAGTGAGTTAGTAACTGTAAATAACTAATTTAACTTAAGCTAGATAAGGCTTGTGACTCGTGAGCCTCACGAGCTGAGGATTTTGGAGCTCGAATTGACTTGATAGTTGATAGTCTATTCGAGTAGCTCAAGCTCGACTGGTTTAAATTTAGTCGATGCCAAGTAGTTTGCGAGATGATCTCAAATAGATCATTGTCTCGTTTTCACATCTAGATGTAGGCGGTGTTTGGATGGGAGGTAACATGCATTGCGTTTTGCAGAGAATATGTTTTCGATGTTAATGACAAATTTGGAGGGGGAAATGACACCTGCTAGTTCATGACTTCATTCTTTAGTTATTTGTTTAATATTATATGCTTAATGTACGCCTTTGGAAGCATTGTATGAGAAATTGCCTCAACTATGGATTCTATGTTTATTGACATATTTTATACATCAAGGATGTTGAACCATTCTATACCGGATGATTTCTTAGTTATCGTGTGGTTAAATTTCAATTGCATAACTTGAAATGACAAAACTGTAAGTTTATAGCACTATGAAATAGATCATGTACTTTAGTACATAAGACTAAAAATATTCTTTTATATAATGCATGAGTGCTTCATTTGGTAGTAATAAATCAACGGATGAATAAAGGTATAGCGGGTGATGCCTTATGCAATAATCAAGACATGACATAACAACAATTTTGATAAATTTGTTTAAGCGGGTGTTTAAATGTCCCTTTCAAACTGACAACTACTATGTGTGAGAATTATATTAAATTTTTACCTACAAGAATGTGATTGAAGGTAGGGATAGATTGGTAATTTTACGTTTACCCTGGAATGTCAGTTTTGTTACAACTTCTTACCTATTTTTCCAAATTTAATTTAGCGGTTCTAGAGAGATCTAAGTACCAATATCAGTTTTGCCAAACACCCTCCCTAAATATGACTTGATTTTGTTCATATCTCATCTCTACTGCTTGGCGATTGTGATTGCATCTTTATGTCACGTTTTCTAGTTGCATCAAACAATTTACTTTCACTCTGTCATTCAAATAGTATGGTTTTCTTTTTGATTCGTTGTCAATTAACTCAGTAAATATGAAGCAGTCACATCGTTAAGCCACAACGAGATAGGGAAGATACATAATACTATTGCGTTCTCTCTATCAACTGTGATTGCACTATTCAATATTTAGAAAACAATATTCATACTGATATTTTTGTTTCAGAGCCTTTAGGCATAAGCACCTTCACAATTTTATTTAACTCCCATATGGAGCTCAACAGGCACTTAAATAGCTCAAATGATATAATTATACGAGAGGATGATGGCGCCACTTGGCTAAGATGATATAGTAGTGGATATAAGTTAACAGTTATGTTGAATTTAGTTATGCTTGTTCTTGAGAACTACGCCGTGTAACAAATCGATTTTTGAATGTTAATGAGTTTATCTATATTTGTTTGCTTTTGAATCATGAAGCATACTGTGTTGTGGCTGCTGAATCTGCTGGCCGACAAGTTCCAATGGCATTTCTCGAGCGAACCAAGGATGACTTTAGCAAGAAATACGGTGGCGGGAAAGCCAATACAGCTGCTGCAAATAGTTTGAACAAAGAATTTGGGTAACCTAACATTCTTATATTTATCACGATATTTGCATAAAAACGTTTAGTATTATGTTTACGATTTAGCTTACTGTTATCAGACCCAAGCTGAAGGAGCAGATGCAGTATTGTGTGGACCATCCTGAAGAAATCAGCAAGCTTTCAAAGGTTAAGGCACAAGTTTCAGAAGTCAAAGGTGTGATGATGGAGAACATTGAAAAGGTAACCCTTTTATAAGTAATTGACAGGAGATGAAAGATCACAGCTTTACTAGTACAAATGTTGGTTTAATACTGATCTTATAACTGTTTGAATATATAGGTTTTGGATCGTGGCGAGAAGATAGAGCTTCTTGTGGATAAAACAGAGAATCTTCGCTCTCAGGTCAGTATCACTGCAAGCAAAGACGTATACTTTTGACTTACCTTCCTGTATCTGCCTTGGTAGGCTTGTAAATAGCACTACAGTTTCTTTTGTTCGATTCATTTACGCTTCAATCAACGTTTTCTTTCTATGATTATGCTTATCATCGTGATATGACTTACATCATTTTTATTGGGACAGTATACATTTGTATCACTACCTGCTTATCCTGAACGAGAGATTTACTTTTTAGGCCCTTCTTAAACTAATAACACAATTCTTATTCTGGACATTCTATACTAAAATGGAACTTTTGTCGGTTTCACTTGGTTTCGAGCCAATATGATCATTTAATCTATTAAAAGTTTGATATACTACTAGTCTACTAGGAATTGTTTAAGATGGGTTTACCTTTTCCCTTTTTCTCAATGATGCCCCATCTTTTATTGTCCTGTATATTGCAACACATACGTCTTTATGTGTTACATGATTCATATCATGACTGAGAATGGGTGCTATGGTATGTTGCAGGCACAAGATTTTAGGACACAAGGTACACAGATGAGGAGGAAAATGTGGCTGCAGAATATGAAGATAAAACTGATAGTTCTTGGAATCATCATTGCTTTAATTCTCATTATAGTTCTCTCAGTCTGTGGCGGTTTCAATTGTGGCAAGTGAGAGTACATATATCTTGTTTTTTCACTCGTCTCCTAGTTTATTTGGCTTTCAATGTGTTTTGGTGTTGCTGTCTGCTATTATAAATCCTATGTTGCGAGACTGTCTGTATATTTTGTACCTTGAGCCAGAGAAACAATTTGATTGCTTCTTGGTCTCTTAACTATTAGTAGAATGATTATCGTCTTTCTTATCTACAAAAAGGGTGAACGATGAGGTTAGATTATACGTATTGTGGCAGTTTGTTGGATTTTATAAAACAATAAAGGCCTCTAGGTTTCATATGATGCCCCCCAGTGAATTTACGCTGATGGATCTGCTGAGTTTTAGAGTTTGATGTGGGAGCGCGTCCATGGGCTTGGTCTATATCGATCTTTTGCTCTGGCTCTCCACAATAACCCATTATTGTTGTAGATTACTTGATAATATTGACTCGCAGTATTCCTGCATGAAGCCACATAATCTATGTGTTTTCTTCGTTTGTGCATTTTACTTCCCCATGGTTGTAATTTGCTCTTACGTGTGTCATCCTGTATTCTTACGGCATTGTGATTTTGACAGCAGTTGCCAGTCGCTACCACTGGTTTGTTGGCAAATACAAAATTCTTCCATACTGTATATGGCCAAAAACCAACAGGTTCCAAAATACATGAATTATTGTTGAATTGTGAAATTTGTTTTTGTTGTCGTATGGATAGCAGTTGTGGATCCGTCCTGGAGTGGGTCCGTGGACAGTAAACAATTTGAGGTTATGCTGTTACAATGGTTCGTCACCACTAATGAATCAAGTGGAGAGTATTAACTAGTGGAATAAGCCACATAAATTTTAAAGTCGTAAAAGAACTGAACGTTCAGTGAACGATCCATAAATCATTCACTAAAATGTTGGTTTATGTATTAGTTATTAAATGAATGAATATGAACAACATTTTATGTTCGCTTAGTTAAATGAACAGACATAAATTCATTTATGTTCTTTGTTTATGCGTTCATTAATTTTTGTTTATGTTTGTATTTCATCTCTTTTTATTATATATACTCATAAATATAGTTTACTTAGAGAAAAACAACACTTATAAAACAGCATATTTTTGAATATTTTATGTTTGTTTTTTACGTTCAACTATGTTCGTTCGTTTATGTCAGTTTAATGTCTAAATGAACGAACATAAAAGAACGTGAGCAATCAATCTTATTTCTTAATAAACAAATATGGACAAGAAAATTCATCCAACGTTTGTCCGTTTATTTGTCTGATTAAAGTTGAACGCACATGAACAAAGCTCCATCCGTGTTCTTACGGTTCGTTTACAACCCTAATGGTGGCTACGCAAAAACTGTAAGGCACGTGGATGGTTAAGTAGGGCGCTTATTAGTTCGGTAGGGTATTCATCGGTTATTATCAGATTGCTATGGTTCAAAACTGAATTGTGAGAACCATTAGGTAGAAACTTTCTGTCAACTTTTTTTGAACAATAAAAAGAACATGAGAAGAAAAACATTTCATCTACAAGCGAATTCGGTACAAAGCTAAACATTTCTTGCACAAAAAAACCATTTCATTTACAAAATAAAAGTAAAATGAGAATGGTGAGAAATAACTACAGTCGCAAATTTGAGATGCACCTACAAAACAATGCATTTTATATAAAATTCTCCTTCATTTGAAGTGTGTGATTGAAAAAATTTCTCATTTTTTTTTTAAAATTTCTTTTAGACTAAAATACACCGTTGGTCCCTAAACTTGGCAAAATGCTTCACGATGGGACAAAACTCGGCGTTATTATCGCCAGAGGTCCAAACCTTAGCCTTTAAATGCCAAAATCGTCCCTTGACCAGGATTGGCATAGTCAAACCTAATTTTCTGGATTTCCTTCGAGGGTATAATAGACCATTCACATTTTTGACTCAACCTTCAACCCATGGACCAATTGTGAGTATGGCTACTAGCCGTTTCTTCTCTGATACGCTTGCATTTAATTTCGCGGGAACCAATACACCCACCCAACAAACAACTTTACCAATCATAATACACCATTATCCAGAAACATTAAACTGAAAATCGAAATCAAGAATATAAATCCTCATTTCCAGACTCAAAAGACCAACCCAACTTCCAACAAAACCATGTCGATCGATCGTATTAGCAACATGCCAGATGAAGTGATCACTAACATTTTGAATCGGTTGCCTTTGTTAGAAGCGGTGAGAACCTCTAGTTTAGCGCGAAACTGGAGGTCTAAGTGGACTTTGCTCACCGATGTCATAGTTGACGAGGATTTCTTTTATTATTTAACATATGAGTTTGATGGGAGGCTTGTTACTAGATTCTTAAATCGGCTTATGGGTCCAATAAGAAAGTTTGTCTTCGCTGTAGAGCCAAGATCAATGATTGGAATAGACAACTTTCATTATGAAGAGATTCATGAGTGGCTCTTGTTTTTGGCTGACCATGGAATTGAGGAGCTGATTATTACAAACTGGTATGGTGACCCAGTTACGTTCCCAACCCAACTTTACTCTCGTAGTGAGTTGAAACATCTTGTACTTCATGTTTGTTCTTTGGCTTCTCTGGAATATTTTCATGGCTTTCCAAATCTACTGAGCTTAGAATTGATTCATGTCAATTTTCTAAGCGGTACAGTTTTGGACTTTATTGCTGGTTGTCCCTCACTTGAGTCTCTTAAAATGAATCGTCCTAGTACAAACGAGATGAGACTAAGGGATATTGCAAATGTTAGGAATTTGAGGAAGTTAGATTTGAGATTCGGTCGTTATAATGTTGTGATGACAATCACAACATCCGATATCTTTCAGCTGACAAGACTTCAAAATCTTGAGACCCTTACATTGGATTTTGATGATTGCACGGTAAGAACAATTTGAGTTTTACACTTATGATTTTACAATGTTAAAGAAATGTGTAACAGTAATGACATTTAATCTTTATAACTTGTTGTAGTTGATACGGGAAGCTAATTCTAGGATGAATGTGCCCTTTCAATCCCTGATTAAACTTAAGCTGTCTTATGTCGATTTTGGGAATATTGTTATGTTATCGTTCATCATTGAAATGATTCGTGGATGTCCAAATTTGGAAATGCTGGATACCAGAGTAAGTATTTTGGAGTAATGCATATGTAGAAATAAACATTCCTAAATTGCCATGTTTGAGTATCTCTCAACACTATTTGATTTTTCAGGCTGCAAACACGCTTAGTGTTCTACCTTTGGAAAATTTTCCCAATGTTGTAGACAGAAACACATTCAGCCATGGCAAGCTACAGACTGTGGTGTTTCGAGCTTTTCCCAGAACAGAGCATGAATTAACATTAATAAAGTTTATACTTGCGTTTTCCCAGTCCCTAAAGTCAATGAATATCAGGCTCAGCGATAGGAGTCATGATGAGAATGAAAATATCAACAACAACTGGGAGTTGGCTAGGAAGCTGTTGAAACTCCACCGAGCTTCCCCCACAGCCGTGGTAGAATTATTTGAGTGGTTGTAGTTTATGTATGGGTTGAATACCCTATGACAATTAATGTTGCAAAATTGTTTTGGTATTTTGGTACACTATTTGTTTATATGGTTTGGTTAAAATTAGCTTGTTCATATGTTGTTGTTTGTGCGTATTGTAGGTGATGCAAGTTTGACAATAGAAAGTCAAACTTTCATTTAGCATTTCAATTTGATTGTGGCAATTTGATTGTAGGCAGTATTTGCAATTTGACTATGTAAAGTCAAAATTGTAAAACCATTACTCAATGTTTGACTATGTAAAGTCAAAATTGCAAAACCATTACTCAATATTTGATTTTGTAAAGTCAAAATTGCAAAACCATTACTCAATATTTGTTTTGGAGTTTATTGATAATTTGATATGTTTTAGAAGTTTGACTTAACAAAGTCAAACTTCTAATGGTTTTGTGTTGTTTAATCTTCAACTAAGTTGTAGTATACGTAAGCTGGCAACTTGAGGGACCAATTGTGTATTCTAAAGTGATTATTGGGCGGGAGTTTTAAGTATGACAACGGCAACCAAGACAAATTCAGGGACCGAGTGTGAAAAAAAGTAACTATTAGACCTTTTACCGTCTCTTACCGGAGACGATATTAACTAGTGCACACCAAACGATAAACTCATCCACCACTTTTTCCACACACAAAAACAATTTTCCAATGGCAGATTTCCCCATTTTGAATGAACTCACGGAGGTTAATGATTCATCAAATTTGAATGATCGTATGGCTATCTGGTTTGA
This sequence comes from Chrysanthemum seticuspe, assembly GCA_019973895.1. Taxonomy (NCBI): domain Eukaryota; kingdom Viridiplantae; phylum Streptophyta; class Magnoliopsida; order Asterales; family Asteraceae; genus Chrysanthemum; species Chrysanthemum seticuspe. The sequence goes on from BPTQ01000007.1 coordinate 55,164,957, forward strand.
ACAAGAGGCTGCCCAAGAAGGGATTCTGAAGAAGCTAGTTCTTCAGTGCATTCAGCATCTGAAGACAGGAATCATGAAGCGTAGGGAGCTGATAGAAGAGAATGAAGCTCTGGGACCTCGGGGAATTGCGCTTGACTGTGTGGATGCGCTGACGAAAATCTAGTCGAGGCACACACACCAACTTGCCCAACTCATACAGATTGTTGGTGAAACAGATGAAGCTATTCGTTTTAACCAAGATTTTGTTAAGAAAATGGCTGAACATAATGCCTGAATTTTGGGTTTTCCATGGGGGTAGATAAAGGCGGTCTTTTGGGTGATAGTTTTGGGAATATAGGTTGCTAAAAAGGGTATGTAAATTGGCTTTGATGTAGTTGTTTATGATCTTTAACAGACTTTATTAATGATAAAATATCATCTTGGTTATGTGTTGTTTAATCGGTTCTTGTATTGTGATATTGGGTGTATTTTAGTCTAATTAGTATCAACAAAACCAAACATCCCCTTGTATCAGCAAAACCAAACAGCCCCTTTTATCAACAAAGCTTTAATTAGCAAAACCAAACACCCCCTTGTATCAGCAAAAGCAAAGGCAATGGTTTAAAAAGATGTGTTGAAAATGCAAATAGTTTAGCACTAAATCATAATGTATCACCAAACATCCCCTTGTATCAGTTAAACCAAACAACCCCTTTTATCAGCAAAAGTTGTTACAGCAAAAGCAAACACCCCCGTATCAGCAAAATTAGAGGCAGTGGTTTAAAAATACGGGTTGAAAATTCAAACGCTTTAGTAGTAAACAACAATGTATTAACAATGGCGTATTGTAACATCTTGAATTTTGACTTACCCAAGTCAAACAAACTTATGAAAGGAAACAAATTGTAACTTACTATTGTGGTATGACTTGGGTAAGTCAAACCTATTAAGAAATGCAAAACGATTTCAAACAGAATTACTTAAATAACAACCCAATTTTTTATTCATCGATTTCATGTTCTCAAGAACGACAAATGTTTACTATCATCTAAACATACACTTAGCTAGACCCACAACTCTCCCTATCATCGTTTTCCTTCTTTTCCTTAAGATATTTAAACAAAATTTCTAGATTTTTAATCCTTTCTCCCAAATCGTTAAACTTTGATAACAAGATGTCAGCCTCTTCCTTCTCCTTCTTAACACCCAAACCCTTTTCATTTGGGCAGTCTGCTTTCCTCAACGAACTCAACAAAGCCTTCCTCTTATCGTTTTGTGCCATTATTGTTTTTTTTGCTTTGGGTAGAATGTGTGTTGATTGTATTTTAGGGTTCAATGTTGGTCGTTGCCGATACATATATGGTTGAAGGTTGGGTTACATTTTAACTAGGTTGGGTCAAAAATGTGAATGGTCTATTATACCCTCGAAGAAAATCCAGAAAATTAGGTTTGACTATGCTAATCCTGGTCAATGGACGATTTTGGCATTTAAAGGCCAAGGTTTGGACCTCTGACGATGATAACGCCGAGTTTTGTCCCATCGCGAAGCGTTTTGCCAAGTATAAGGACCAACGGTGTATTTTAGTCTTTCTTTTATTAGTGAATCCATTCCCATTCATTTACATGCGAATTCATTATATACCTAAAGTTTTCATAAAATGCATGTAAGGTGGGTGAGATAATTCACACGTGAACAAAAAATTGCATCTGAGTAGAGATTTAATTTAGGCATTTTTTCTTTCTTTTTCAAGGGTTTAAAAATGTTTTTTTGCTCTCAATAATTTAGTGATCAAATTTGAGTTTTTTTTTTACTTGAGTTTCCGACTTGACATTGCGAGCTCACTAATCACAGAACGACATTTTTGGATAGCCCGAAGTCAGCACAAGTAAATCTCCATGATCAAATTTGAGTTTTATTATACTGAATAACAGTCTAGAAAAATACAACGATTTAACCTATTTAAACCGTTTCATTTTTAGTTAATACTTTCTACTAGATTTGTGTTTAGACTTTATATGTTGTAAACAAACAAATACTCAGGTCTTTATTGAAAAGCCCCAAACTCTTTTATTTTTGTTTATTTATTATTATTATTATTATTATTTTTTTTGGGATTTTATGCCCAAAATTCAGAAGGGCATATGATCTGATACTGAGAATATGTGAAAAATGCATTTTTAGGCAGAGGATGTAACACCCTAAAATTTTGTTTAGCGGAAGCATACGTGTTATTCGGGAGCGTTACGGAATTGGTGAATCATAACACAAGTAATAAAGAACGGAATACATACTCCGTTTGATTTCATAAAATAGATTTAAAACATTGTCTTACAACATAGTTTAAATAAATGGGCACATCCCATTAGTTTTAGTGGTCCCAATGTAAAAACATCATTTTTGTGTAAAAACACTTCTTTAATACTACTACGACCATTAACCCGCTTCTTGCCTTGCCTTCATGAACATAACTTAAACACCTGAGAAAATATGCTAAAAGGTCAGCTAAAAGCTGGTGAGTTCATAGGTTTAAGTTAAAATAGTAAGTTTGGACCATAAGCAAAGTCATATAATCATTACAACGAATATAATGTTATATGGATGAAAGTCTATTACGTTAGCTCTAAGTTCATGCAACCGATACTACAATAATTCCTGTATGCTAAAAGATGTCATACAATATAGGGGCCCATAGCGAGTGTTTTGTCCCTCTACACTCGGTTCCGACATGGTATACGTTTCGCCTTGGCCTAAGCATGGCCAACCGAACGGAGGAGTCACCCTCAATAGATCTATTTATAACATTCGCGTTTCCCAATGGGGAATTGACGGTTCATGAAAAAGGGCATTCTCTAGGGACATAAGGGCTTAGGCTAAACCACGTAATAGTAATCATGTGATAGTTTTGGTCCATAAAATGTTTTGCATATTTCTCACCCCAAAATGTATAAAACAGTTTATCAAGTAAAAGTGGGGCTATGAAAACTCACCGTAGCAAATGTGCAATCCAAGTGTGGGATTAGTGATTGTTGTGAAGCGGCACCGACACGCAACCTAGATAAGGAGGGAAATGTTTTAGCTCATTATTTTAAGTATTGTTTACTCAAAATAGTTTAATTGTATTAAAGCTAAACTTTAGCTTGTAATAGTTGTAAAAATGATTTTTACTAGTACGTATGCGAAATATATATATACTTTTCTTGTTGACATTAATATGGTTCTTAATATCCAAAGTTTGATATGAAAAATAATTATAACATTCCACTAGTAAGTATATAAATGTGTATATACTTATTTAAGTTGACACAAAATGGTATTGTCAAAACTAGTATATATAATTTATTTATTTTCTAATTGCATTTAGAAAATGTTTAAGTTAAAGTTGAAAACTCTCAAATTTATTAGTTTACAAAACGATTTAGTTGTCCTCATTTATTTATCAAAATTTGTTCTTAATACATATGGTTCTCAACTAGGGATTTTACTCGACATATACTTATATATGTTTATACATTGACGTTTAGGCTTTGACGGGGCCTCGTTATGTGAATCATGTTTTTAAGCGTTTGTTGTCTTGTATATAAAAAACATATATCAACCTTGCACTTGTTCACTTGTAAATTCGTATGTGTATATACATCAAATGCCGAATATTTCAAATACTTGACAAATGAGCTTGGTTTTATAATTTATTTATTTCCGGTTTACATTTCGAATTCTATTGAGAACTCATCTAACTGTTTTTAAACGAGTAGTTAATTATTGAAAATGGGTTGTGGCCCGAAAAGATTGGATATAATGTTGGGCCTGGGCTCGAAGTAGTGTACAAATGAGAGAAGGGCTTTGGCCCAAGAATGAAGTGGAAATTCTCTTGGACTCATTTCTGAGTTGCGGCCCAATGTCAAAACAGGAAGCAGGTTTGTAGCAATTCTATTTTCGACATTACATACACTTTAGCATTTTATTTCAAGTTCATTAGATGTCTATCATGTTTAACATGAGCATTCTAGTTCGAGTTGTTGGCTCCGCACAAGGTTAGCTAACCTCGAAACTAGGAAGTGAGCAAGAGAGTAAATGAAACCTGGCATAAGTCGAGTACTACTTCAACTTGATCTCGATCTCGTCTACCCTTATGCATTCGACACAACCATGGACTACTCAATATGTTTGTAGTGACTAATCCTTTTTGACTTAAGCTCTCCTAGGCGTTCATATAATTTAGACCCAAGGTTTACTTTTAAAAATTTAGTCACAAGCGAAATGAGATCCTAGTAGTTTTCCACGTTTACGCAAGGTAGAAAATGAAGTTCGACATTTTTTTACAAGGACATGAGGGTCGACTTAAAATGTGAGCATCGACATGGGTCACAAGTAGGCTTCACACCTAATTCATGTGCCTCATCTTGTCCCTTTATTTCGTTAGAAACAAGAACACAAATGGACCCTTGTGCATAAAGACTTTGCGAGTTTCATGTTACTAAGGTTGTTTACTAGTACTAAGGTTACACTTGTATAAACACAATCTTTCTAGTTCTTGGTTTAGTGGTTTCGACAAGACTCAAGATTCAACCTAACAATATCAAAGACTCTACTTCTACTTTTTCTTGTTTCAAGCTCTCGACAAAAAACCCATTTCACATTCAAGAGATAATTTATTTTCGGCATAGAAAATTAAAAGACATAAACACGGTAAAGGTTTTTATAACATCTTTTTAGTACAAGATTTTACTAAACCACATAACAACAACAAAAGAATATTACAACAAAGAAAAACTCATAACCTCAACTCGAAGACGCCGCGTGAGTACGAGAATGAATACTTGGTTTCGGACCAAATGAGACTTGAATTAGCTCCTCCACACCTCTAATTTCAAAACCCCCAAATCAAATTTTGAAAACCCTAACTTTTGTAAACCCTAGTTTTTGGTAAAACTTGATGAAAACTGAGTTTGGGGTCTTTGAAATCTGACTAGAGATATAGGAGTAGATTGAGGAGGAGTTTGGTTAACTTTCTCATCTTGCAACTTGGGTTGAAGCCAAAAATAGATAACATCCAAAACCAAACGAATCTTGGACATAGGCTTAAGATGGATTGTTGTAAAGATTTGTTTCTCCTTGGTGATTCATCTTGATTTTTCTTGGATTCCCTCGTGGTGTAGCCGCGCATCAAGAGAGGATTTGGGGAAGCTTAACTTTCATGGATTTGGTAAAGATAGATGAGGAATATTTGGAAGAGGAGTGTTGGTTTACTACTTTGGGGAGATTCGGCCAATGAGGCGTGTGGGTAGGAGGAGCAGGGCTAGGGAAAGAGATGAAGATGGACATCTTGATTTTTCCCTGCTTTTGGAGGTGTGTTTTTGTCGTGTGTGTAGGAGAAAGACAAAGAGGGTACTTTAATTTTTATAATATCTCCTCTTGTAAATGTATTCCATGTATACAAATAAAAGTAAACTAAAGTATTGTAAGTAACAAAAAAATGAGGGTATAGGTAATGTAGACCTTTAATTTATTTGTGTAAGTACGTGTATGTAGGATAATTATTGTATAAAATGTATGCATATACATTATACTTATGTATGTTTGCACTTGAGTCTTATAAAAGTTATTGTCTAAGTGATAGTGTGTTAAATATTTTGTGTCCTGCGAAGTCATATTGTGACCAAAGTTTCATTGTTTGATAACTTTTCATTCGTAGTATTTTATTGTTACGTGTCTGAAATATTTTTATCTTTGTAATATTCCATGTCGCGGACATTTGTTATTTGTTTTATCTAGTCCTTATCATAGTGTCGGTACGCGTGCAGTGTCGGTCACTGGGGAAAACGAGATAACCTCTCGTCTTACAATTTAAATCATAAGACAAAATGAAATATTCATAAAATGATATGAATGCAAGAGTGGTGAAATCTTTATTGTATGCGAGTTATCTACTCAAATGATCAGACAAAGCTTATGCATGCTTAATGAATTTGGCTTAGTAATAATAAATTACTAATTATCAGTTAAATTTTAGTGAAAATTTACCGTGTGTCACATCCTCCCCGCCTTGGAAGAGAAAACCGTCCTCGGTTTTCAGTTAGGATTACTTGGTGAAGTAGAGAAAAGGTGTGGGTATTTGCGCTTGAATTGATCTTCACGATCCCATGTGTATTCTGGACCTCTTTGAGAGTTCCAACGGACTTTGACGATCGGGATGCGGCTTTGCTTAAGCCGTTTGATTTCTCTATCCATAATTTCAATGGGTTCCTCGACAGAATTCAATCTTTCGTCAACTTGGATTTCTTCCAAAGGAATAGCAAGAGTTTCGTCGGAAAGACATTTCTTTAAGTTGCACACGTGAAACACGTTGTGCACAGAGCTGAGTTCTTGTGGTAATTCAAGTCGGTATGCTACCGGTCCGATTCTCGCGAGAATTTTGAATGGTCCAATGTAACGAGGATTTAACTTTCCACGTTTTCCGAAACGGATTACGCCCTTCCATGGCGCAACTTTGAGCATAACTTTATCTCCCACTTGAAACTCGAGTGGCTTCCTCCTTTTATCTGCGTAGCTCTTTTGACGGTCACGAGCTGCTTGTAGTCGGTTTTTGATTTGTACAATTTTCTCGGTAGTTTCTTGGATTAACTCCGGACCAGTAAGTTGACTTTCTCCAACTTCGGCCCAACACACAGGTGATCTACATTTCCGACCATAGAGTGCTTCATATGGTGCGGCTTTGATACTTGTGTGATAGCTGTTATTGTAAGAAAATTCAGCTAATGGCAAGTGCTTATCCCAGCCATTTACAAAGTCTATCACACATGCTCTTAGCATATCCTCCAGTGTTTGGATTGTTCTTTCGCTCAGTCCATCAGTTTGAGGATGGTAAGCGGTGCTCATGTCGAGGTTAGACCCTAAAGCATCTTGAAGTGATTTCCAGAAGTTTGAGGTGAAACGGCTATCTCTGTCTGAAATGATGGAAATTGGTACACCATGGCGTGCGATGATTTCCTTCAGGTATAGTTGTGCAAGTTTTTTCATTCCATCACTTTCTTTCATCGGTAGGAAATGTGCTGACTTGGTAAGACGGTCAACTATTACCCAAATAGTGTCGTAGCCTTTAGAGGTTTTAGGTAACTTAGTAATAAAGTCCATTGTTATACGTTCCCATTTCCACTCAGGGATTTCGGGCTGTACTAGTAGGCCTGAGGGTCTTTGATGTTCAGGTTTAACCTTTGAACATGTTAAACACCGGCTGACATATGTTGCAATGTCGGCTTTCATGTTTGGCCACCAGTACAATTTCTTCAGATCAAGGTACATTTTGTCGGATCCTGGGTGTATGGAGTATTTAGACTTGTGGGATTCGTGCATAATAATGTCGCGAATTCTTCCGTAGAGTGGTATCCAACTTCGCTCTTTGAAACACAAAGTTCCATCCGACCTTTTCACGAATCCATTTTCACTTCCTGGCATTCCGTAAAGGTTCTCATTCGGACGATTTTCCTCCTTGAGTGCTTCCAATTGAGCCTCAAGAATCTTGGTTGGAAGAGGTGAACTAATTGTCATACCCAAGGATCTGACTTTAAGAGGTTTTGGTCGCTCTTTCCTACTGAGAGCATCAGCAACTACATTCGCTTTACCCGGATGGTAACGAATCTCACAGTCGTAATCACTGAGTAATTCCAACCATCGGCGCTGTCTCATGTTCAGTTCTTTCTGATCCAAAATGTGTTGTAGACTTTTGTGATCGGTGTATACGACACACTTCGTGCCATACAAGTAGTGTCTCCAAATTCTGAGTGCGAACACAAATGATCCTAACTCCAAGTCGTGCGTTGTGTAGTTTTTCTCATGGGTTTTTAGCTGGCGAGAGGCGTATGCTATCACCTTCTCTCTTTGCATTAACACCACTCCTAGCCCCTTGTGTGAAGCGTCGCAATAAACAACAAAGTCTTCACTACCTTCAGGTAAGGCCAGAACAGGTGCACTACACAACTTTTCTTTAAGGAGTTGAAAAGCTTCTTCTTCTTTTTCTCCCCAGTCAAACTTGGTGTTTTTCTGGGTTAACTTGGTTAAAGATCTGGCAATCTGTGAGAAACCTTCAATGAATCTTCTGTAGTATCCAGCGAGTCCTAAGAATTGGCGTATTTCAGTAGGAGTTGTGGGTGTCGCCCAATCCTTTATTGACTCGATCTTAGCGGGATCTACATGAATACCCTGACTGTCGATCACATGACCTAAGAATTGTACAGTCGGTATCCAGAATTCACACTTCGAGAACTTTGCATACAGCTCTTCCTTCTTCAATAATTCCAAGATCAGCCTAAGATGCTCTTCGTGTTCTTTCACACTCTTGGAATAAATTAGGATATCGTCAATGAATACGATCACAAATTTATCCAGGTAGGGTTTGCACACTCGGTTCATGAGGTCCATGAACACAATTGGTGCGTTGGTTAGCCCAAAAGGCATGACTTGGAACTCGTAATGTCCATAACGAGTTCTGAAGGCGGTTTTGGGAATGTCTTCTTCCCGAACTCTTAGTTGATGGTATCCGGACCTTAAGTCGATTTTTGAATAAACGCTTGAACCTTGAAGTTGATCGAATAAGTCATCGATTCTCGGTAGTGGGTAGCGGTTCTTAATGGTTAGTTTATTCAATTCACGATAGTCAATGCACATTCTGAAAGTTCCGTCCTTATTTTTGACGAATAAGACTGGTGCTCCCCATGGTGATGAGCTCGGTCTAATGAACCCTTTTTCCGCAAGTTCCGACAACTGGTTTGATAACTCCTGGAGTTTCGTTGGAGCTAATCAATAGGGTGCTCTTGCCACTGGCGCAGCACCAGGCACTAAATCGATCTGAAATTCAACCTGTCGGGTCGGCGGGAGTCCTGGCAAGTCTTCGGGAAAGACTTCAGGAAATTCCCTTACTATTGACACGTCTTCCAGACGTTTTTTCTTCCTTTTCTTTTTCATCCTTTCCAGTGACTTGTGCTAGGAAGATGTGACATCCTTCCTCGATACACCTTAACACCTTGGTACAGGAAATGACATGCAGTCTTGAAGCGTTTCTTCTGTCACTTCTGTCCCCTTCTATCGTTAGGACTTCATCTCCATAGGGTATTCGAACGAGCTTCTCGTCACAAATGATGGCAGCATGATATTTTGCTAGCCAATCCATTCCGACGATGACATCGAAACTACCCAATGCTACTGGTATCAAGTCGATATTGAATGGATGGTTTAACAGGTTAAGGGTGCAACCTCTTATGATAGTATCTACCCTTTCTACGTTACCGTTAGCTAGTTACATGTTGTATGCATTTCCTAATGCGGTTGGGGCAATATCGAGTAGTGGACTAAATGCATTAGAAACAAAACTCCTATCGGCTCCCGTATCAAACAGTATGGATGCATAACGGTTATTTATAAGGAACGTACCCGTCACAACATTCGGGTCTTCCTGAGCTTCCACTTTGGATACGGCATAGACTCTTCCACGAGCTCCTTCTCCATTTCCCTGATTACTCGTCTGTCCAACATTTCCCTGAATCCTGCCATTCCCATGGCTTCCTGGATTTCCTCAGTTTCCTTGATTCTTGGTCTTTCGGCATTCGTTCTTATAGTGCCCTTTCTCACCACAACCAAAGCAAGTTATATTAGCTTTTGGGTCCTGAGCTGGAGCTGTTTGAACCGTCGCCAATGATTTGGACCTGCAGTTCCTGGTTAAGTGTCCGATTTTCTGACAATTACGGCACTTGACTGTACACTGTCCCTTGTGATGCAGTGTGCATCGGTTGCACAATGGTGCAGTCCCTGAGTACGGTTTCCTTTCCCCAACACCCGCTGCATAAGCTCTAGCAACATTTTGCCTCTTGCTTTGATTGTTGCTGTTGTTCCTACTGTTGTTGCCACGGTATTCATTGTTGTTGTAGCCTTGAGAATGGTCGTCCCATTTCCTCTTATTGTCAGCCACTTTGTCCATGGAATCCTCAATCACTTGGTCCATGAGTTTGTTGGCTACTTCGATAGTTTCATGAAGATCAGCAGCCTTAGAAGTGGTGACATTGCCCTTGATAGGTTGGGGCAGTCCTCCGATGTATCTCTCTAACAATCGGGTCTCAGTGGGAACCATTTCAGGACACAATAAGGCTAGTTCTTGAAATCGCTGATTATAAGCAGCCATATTGGTGCCTTGAACCTTGAGGTTCCAAAACTCATGCTCGAGTTTCTTAATCTCATTACGAGGACAGTACTTTCGAAGTACCATTTTCTTGAAGTTCTCCCATGGCATGGCATAGGCAACATCGAAACTAGAAGATTTCAGAAAATTGTTCCACCAGGTCAAGGCAGCATCCGTGAAAGTGAATGATGCATACTTAACCTTAGACTCTTCTTCACAATTGCAGATTCGGAACACAGTCTCGAGCTTTTCGATCCATCTAGTCAGACCGACAGCTCCTTCGGTTCCACTAAAGCCTCCAGTCATGGTTTTACGAAAGTCTTGATAAGTACAAGTGCAGCTGTGAGTGGGTGGTCTTGAAGTTCCAACATTAGTAGACGAGTGGTTTGCTGCAGCTAAAGCGGCGTTCACTCGCTTATTGACTAGTTGGTCAATCATGGCTTGATTCATGATAGGTTGGATTGGAGTAGCCCTAGCAGGAGTAGTGGCTTCAGCAGTCTGATCGTGTGTGACTCTGTTTGGAATAGCAGCGTTTGCAGCTTGGTTGCGAGTGACTCTCGCTGAAATTGGAGCATTGGAAGCTCCACCAGGGTTGGTATGTTTTGATCTTCGTTTTGGCGGCATTTCTGCAGTAGGAAAGGTGGTAAAATATATAACCTTTTAGTCAAGGTAAGTGCCAAGTAATAGTGTAAATATCGTAGATAGATCATATGAGCAATCTATAAAAGAAGAGACAATTGGGTAGGAAAATAAGTTTGACATAGATAGAACTTTGGTTACAAGGTTCCTACGGTACATGATGAGATACTAGCTGGAATACAACCGAAATACAACGGAAATACAACGGAAATACAACGGGAATACAACTGAAGTACAAGAGTAATAACTAACACTTACTGTTATAGTTCAGTTTAGTGTGATACATCACGAAATCATATCTAGAGATGTCCACGCTCGGTACGTAGTCGCTCAATGGTAGCAATCAACTCTCGCTGCGTATCCTCCAAACTCGCGATACGTCTCATCTGAGATGCTAACATAGACTCTAAACCAGTAGTCCTCTGCCATCCTTCTCTGACAGTATCTCTAGCAATCCACTGGACGTGCTCTAGCTCCTCTAGTCGTCCGTGCATCTGGGCTTGACCTCTGCCCAAGGCTCGTGCTCTGCTGTCCAACTCTCTGACGTCCTCAACCTGAGCCTCAACCTTAAGACCCAGTCGAATCCTCTCGTGTCTCTCGTGCTCCATGCTCTCAAACAACACATCAGTAACTCGGTCTAAACCCTCAACACGCTGCTCGCAAGCTTGCAAGCGTGTTGGATCGACTCTCTCTAGCTGATCAGTATGGACTCCTAGCAGAGTCTCATGAGAGTCCAACTGAATAAATATCCTCTCAGTGAGAGTCGGATCACCATCTGGAGATCCTGATAGGTCTGGCTCGGACTGTGCCTCAACCGGTGCAGCTTCCTCAATGGTCTCAAGCTGTCTAGTGGCGCGCTCAAGGCGCTCCATGTCTGCTGCAGATGGTATGAATGAAGGTGATGATGGACTGTAGCTCGGACTAGTGATATGTGGTACAGAACAAACCAAGCAATCAATGTCCCTCCAAGCAACATCACTACTCTCCTCCTGACTGTGGAGAAAAGCAGCTCTCTGTCCTAACCCAAATGGTGCATCAATATCCATGTCCTCGCCCAACCTCTGAGCCATCCTGGAGCTCTATCCTATATCTCGAATACTCTGGACAATCTCCAGACCCAGTATATCCATATCTGCTGCTGTGCTAACATGTCCAGGGACACTCTCAGTCGGCATAGGCTCTGGTAGTTCCTCCTCAGGATCCTTTTCCGGATCTTCTTCCGGGTCTTCCTCTGAGTAGGAATCAGTAGATCTCCGGAGTCTCTGATGAGGTGGGGACTCAGTGGATGATGGTGTCAGTGACTCTGAAGTAGTAGAAGGACCCATGTAAGCAGCGCGGGTCATCTGAGAAGCTAGTGCAGGCACATATGAATACCGCTCTCGATATCCAGGTACTCTCACAATCATGCGGGGTTTTCGCCTGCGCGTCAACAAAGATGATGGAGTGGTGGTAAGGGTAGGTATAGATGGAGTAGGTGCAATAACTGGCTGAGCTGCTAATGTGGCCTGAATATACGGATCAGTGGCTAAGTGTGCAAGCTGACGGATGGTAGGTGAGTGAGCTAGTAGGATGTCCTCCTGAACATCGTGAGGAAAGGCTGGTGAAGGCATAGTCTGTGACAAGACGGTGCATATGTGTAAGTATGTGGAAAAATATGCTTATGATGAATATGAAATAGAGCATAAGTAAATAGGAAATAAAACATGTAATCCTATTAAATGAATCTTAAGTAAAATGGCAAGTAAGGCAAGCGGCAATCGGCGGTCGTAGTATGATGTTTTTGGTGAAAAGTAGTTATAGTTTAGGGTTTATATGTACCTAGTTCTCTATAACTTAGGCTCTGATGCCAATCTGTAACACCCCCAAATTTTGTTTAGCGGAAGCATACGTGTTATTCGGGAGCGTTACGGAATTGGTGAATCATAACATAAGTAATAAAGAACGGAATACATACTCCGTTTGATTTCATAAAATAGATTTAAAACATTGTCTTACAACATAGTTTAAATAAATGGGCACATCCCATTAGTTTTAGTGGTCCCAATGTAAAAACATCATTTTTGTGTAAAAACACTTCTTTAATACTACTACGACCATTAACCTGCTTCTTGCCTTGCCTTCATGAACATAACTTAAACACCTGAGAAAATATGCTAAAAGGTCAGCTAAATGCTGGTGAGTTCATAGGTTTAAGTTAAAATAGTAAGTTTGGACCATAAGCAAAGTCATATAATCATTACAACGAATATAATGTTATATGGATGAAAGTCTATTACGTTAGCTCTAAGTTCATGCAACCGATACTACAACATTTCCTGTATGCTAAAAGATGTCATACAATATAGGGGCCCATAGCGAGTGTTTTGTCCCTCTACACTCGGTTCCGACATGGTATACGTTTCGCCTTGGCCTAAGCATAGCCAACCGAACGGAGGAGTCACCCTCAATAGATCTATTTATAACATTCGCGTTTCCCAATGGGGAATTGACGGTTCATGAAAAAGGGCATTCTCTAGGGACATAAGGGCTTAGGCTAAACCACGTAATAGTAATCATGTGATAGTTTTGGTCCATAAAATATTTTGCATATTTCTCACCCCAAAATGTATAAAACAGTTTATCAAGTAAAAGTGGGGCTATGAAAACTCACCTTAGCAAATGTGCAATCCAAGTGTGGGATTAGTGATTGTTGTGAAGCGGCACCGACACGCAACCTAGATAAGGAGGGAAATGTTTTAGCTCATTATTTTAAGTATTGTTTACTCAAAATAGTTTAATTGTATTAAAGCTAAACTTTAGCTTGTAATAGTTGTAAAAATGATTTTTACTAGTACGTATGCGATATATATATATACTTTTCTTGTTGACATTAATATGGTTTTTAATATCCAAAGTTTGATATGAAAAATAATTATAACATTCCACTAGTAAGTATATAAATGTGTATATACTTATTTAAGTTGACACAAAATGGTATTGTCAAAACTAGTATATATAATTTATTTATTTTCTAATTGCATTTAGAAAATGTTTAAGTTAAAGTTGAAAACTCTCAAATTTATTAGTTTACAAAACGATTTAGTTGTCCTCATTTATTTATCAAAATTTGTTCTTAATACATATGGTTCTCAACTAGGGATTTTACTCGACATATACTTATATATGTTTATACATTGACGTTTAGGCTTTGACGGGGCCTCGTTATGTGAATCATGTTTTTAAGCGTTTGTTGTCTTGTATATAAAAAATATATATCAACCTTGCACTTGTTCACTTGTAAATTCGTATGTGTATATACATCAAATGCCGAATATTTCAAATACTTGACAAATGAGCTTGGTTTTATAATTTATTTATTTCCGGTTTACATTTCGAATTCTATTGAGAACTCATATTGCAAATGGGTTGTGGCCCGAAAAGATTGGATATAATGTTGGGCCTGGGCTCGAAGTAGTGTACAAATGAGAGAAGGGCTTTGGCCCAAGAATGAAGTGGAAATTCTCTTGGACTCATTTCTGAGTTGCGGCCCAATGTCAAAACAGGAAGTAGGTTTGTAGCAATTCTGTTTTCGACATTACATACACTTTAGCATTTTATTTCAAGTTCATTAGATGTCTATCATGTTTAACGTGAGAATTCTAGTTCGAGTTGTTGGCTCCGCACAAGGTTAGCTAACCTCGAAACTAGGAAGTGAGCAAGAGAGTAAATGAAACCTGGCATAAGTCGAGTACTACTTCAACTTGATCTCGATCTCGTCTACCCTTATGCATTCGACACAACCATGGACTACTCAATATGTTTGTAGTGACTAAGCCTATTTGACTTGAGCTCTCCTAGGCGTTCATATAATTTAGACCCAAGGTTTACTTTTAAAAATTTAGTCACAAGTGAAATGAGATCCTAGTAGTTTTCCACGTTTACGCAAGGTAGAAAATGAAGTTCGACATTTTTTTACAAGGACATGAGGGTCGACTTAAAATGTGAGCATCGACATGGGTCACTAGTAGGCTTCACACCTAATTCATGTGCCTCATCTTGTCCCTTTATTTCGTTAGAAACAAGAACACAAACGGACCCTTGTGCAAAAAGACTTTACGAGTTTCATGTTACTAAGGTTGTTTACTAGTACTAAGGTTACACTTGTATAAACACAATCTTTCTAGTTCTTGGTTTAGTGGTTTCGACAAGACTCAAGATTCAACCTAACAATATCAAAGACTCTACTTCTACTTTTTCTTGTTTCAAGCTCTCGACAAAAAACCCATTTCACATTCAAGAGATAATTTATTTTCGGCATAGAAAATTAAAAGACATAAACACGGTAAAGGTTTTTATAACATCTTTTTAGTACAAGATTTTACTAAACCACATAACAACAACAAAAGAATATTACAACAAAGAAAAACTCATAACCTCAACTCGAAGACGCCGCGTGAGTACGAGAATGAATACTTGGTTTCGGACCAAATGAGACTTGAATTATCTCCTCCACACCTCTAATTTCAAAACCCCCAAATCAAATTTTGAAAACCCTAACTTTTGTAAACCCTAGTTTTTGGTAAAACTTGATGAAAACTGAGTTTGGGGTCTTTGAAATCCGACTAGATATATAGGAGTAGATTGAGGAGGAGTTTGGTTAACTTTCTCATCTTGCAACTTGGGTTGAAGCCAAAAATAGATAACATCCAAAACCAAACGAATCTTGGACATAGGCTCAAGATGGATTGTTGTAAAGATTTGTTTCTCCTTGGTGATTCATCTTGATTTTTCTTGGATTCCCTCGTGGTGTAGCCGCGCATCAAGAGAGGATTTGGGGAAGCTTAACTTTCATGGATTTGGTAAAGATAGATGAGGAATATTTGGAAGAGGAGTGTTGGTTTACTACTTTGGGGAGATTCGGCCTATGAGGCGTGTGGGTAGGAGGAGCAGGGCTAGGGAAAGAGATGAAGATGGACATCTTGATTTTTCCCTGCTTTTGGAGGTGTGTTTTTGTCGTGTGTGTAGGAGAAAGACAAAGAGGGTACTTTAATTTTTATAATATACCCTCTTGTAAATGTATTCCATGTATACAAATAAAAGTAAACTAAAGTATTGTAAGTAACAAAAAAATGAGGGTATAGGTAATGTAGACCTTTAATTTATTTGTGTAAGTACGTGTATGTAGGATAATTATTGTATAAAATGTATGCATATACATTATACTTATGTATGTTTGCACTTGAGTCTTATAAAAGTTATTGTCTAAGTGATAGTGTGTTAAATATTTTGTGTCCTGCGAAGTCATATTGTGACCAAAGTTTCATTGTTTGATAACTTTTCATTCGTAGTATTTTATTGTTACGTGTCTGAAATATTTTTATCTTTGTAATATTCCATGTCGCGGACATTTGTTATTTGTTTTATCTAGTCCTTATCATAGTGTCGGTACGCGTTCAGTGTCGGTCACTGGGGAAAACGAGATAACCTCTCGTCTTACAATTTAAATCATAAGACAAAATGAAATATTCATAAAATGATATGAATGCAAGAGTGGTGAAATCTTTATTGTATGCGAGTTATCTACTCAAATGATCAGACAAAGCTTATGCATGCTTAATGAATTTGGCTTAGTAATAATAAGTTACTAATTATCAGTTAAATTTTAGTGAAAATTTACCGTGTGTCACAGAGGACCTTATGCTCAAGACCACAAGGGCGTATGACCTGACACTCAGAAATTGAGAAAAATCATTTATATTGCAGAAGGCCTTATGCCCAGACGCGAAGGCCCTTATACCAAAAAACACAAAATCTGTCAAAAACAAATTTCCATTTAAAAGGGCTTATGCTCCCATTTCCAAATTTACCAAAAACCCAACTTTTTGCAACTTACTCTAATCCCGTAAACCAATCGTTTAAGTAACAAATCAACTTCATAACATGATTATTCAAACACAAAACATTACTAAGGGTTCATTATGACCCGTTTCGTTGAACATTGTTATTACTTGACACCAAACTCTACATAACAAAAGAAGGGGTTTGAACTTGTTTTTGTAGCATGGAATTCTAATACTACATGCCTAACATAATAGCAAGAACTTCCAATCCTAAGGCTTGAACTAAGACCTTATCTTGCTTCACATATACCTACAAAAATGGTTAACAACTAAACCGTAAGCATTACACTTAGTAAGTAATAGGCAATAACATGTTATTATACATCATTCAGTCACATATGCATTATATACATTCAACACTAGTCCATAGGACTAAATCACACCATCACTTGCATAATAGCATTTTAACAATTCATTCATCAATATCACATGCATTATCGAATACCATAACTAAAAATAAAACTAGGCCCATTCATTACCTTAGCTAGTTATATCTAACTAGCCTATCTTAGCATTACTCCAAGTCTTCTAAATCAAACTTCCTATATGCTTAACACAATCATCATTATAACACCATATGATAAACATCAATATAACATTAAGTTATGACCATATTTCTTATTTTATTCCAAGCTAAATATCAATAAAGCCAACACCACATCACTTGGTTCTAAACAAGATCATCACAACATTAACACTTATATTATCTCAATGCAATAACTAATTAAAGAGGGTTTACACAACCCATAAACATTCCCACACTCATCTCTAACATTCATATGATCATATCTTGATCATATGATGAAACCCTCAAAAATCACTAATTATTCATTACAATTAAAGGGACTTAATCCCATAACACTATAACATCATCACATTAGCTTACAACTCCTTTTAATCAAAATCCCTAAATTTTCTCTTGAACTTAATTCTTAAATTGCTAATTCCCCTTGAATTAAACAAGTTTACCTTATGGGGATCATTGCTATGGACATATTCTTCCATTAGACCTTTAATTTCACACTTAAATTCTTGCTTTCCCTTTTCTCTTGGTTCTTCACGTCACCCACAACATACATAAACACTACTACTAGAACTTTTTGGAAAGTCAATGAAGACCTTGACTTCTAAAAGCCGGCCCAAGTTTGCTTAATTGGCAATATCAGTCCATGACCCAAGTTTTCTTAATACCATTCTAAAACAATTTTACTTATACTTTTAACTTATAGCTTTACTGTTACTTTATAACTTATTGACTAACAAATCATAATAACCCTTCAAACATATAAATGTTATAGTAAAGCAATTTAATAATAAAATACTTAAAAACCGATTTTGAAGTGTTACATTTATATGGTCCATGGATACATTTGGTACCAGACATGCTCATTTTGGGTTCTTCGTTCACTCGTCAGGCGTTTGCTTGGTCTAATTCTTCTTATTTGTTAAAGTAAAATATATAAGTAGCATACGCGTGGTAATATTCATAATTCACTTTCACAAAAAAGAAAAGGTTTAGCGCTTGGCTTGCATTGCATGTACTATCACCACTACAAGAATTTGGACATTTAGGGACGACAATATTGTCTCTATAAAGCAAAGATTGTCGTGCATAAGTGATTTAGGGACGCCATGTCGTCCTTGAAGCCTCATCGCTAAATATTTTAGGAAAGACTTTTTCAATTACTTTAGCGACGACCTATCAGGCCCACTTTTATTTAACACCAACACTTAACCAGCGTGGCCCACAACAACTTAGCGATGACTATGTCGTCGGTAGTAAACATTAAATTTTAAATTATTTTTTTCTTAAATAAAAAGAAAAGAGATTTAATAAAATAATTTAACTATTTTAGCGACGACAATGTCGTCCTTAACCTATGTTATATTTAATTTATTTTCAGTTTAAATCTCAAAATTTATTGAGTGGTTTGGAGAGTTCTTATATTCCAATTGGCTTATGGAATTTCATTTGGGGTGTGTTTGGTTTGTCGCTATGAATCACAATGGGTATGGGTGTTGGTATAAAGTGGAATGATAATGGAGGGTATGAAGAAACCACCTACACACATAGTATATGAGGAAACCTTCACATTTGGGTATCCTCATTCCATTGTGGTGGGCCCCATAACCAACCAAACAACATTAATGACTTTTAAACTCATAGACCCATACCCATACACCCTAACCAAACGGTCCCTTAGAGTTATTTGTCGGGTTTGATTAGATATGGATGGTAATGATCCCAACAAGGGAATCATATATAGCTACGACTAGCTAAGTATTATAGTCGATCCTAATGAATTGCACGTATAGTGAGTCCAGAGGCGGTACCAGAAAAACTTTTAAAAAGGAGCAAAAGTTAAAAGTAGGTGTCAGTCGGGTCATGTCAGTAACTCGACTTTTGTTGCTATAATGAAATCGATTTTACTTTTAATGAAAGTGAATTTTACGGTATTTGTTTGTATGCAAGAACCAAACCTAAGAATTGATGATGATCTGCACAATATTTAGCACGAGCTATGCTACAACCATAAAAGGTTTACAAAAAATTATCCATAAAATGAGGTGTTATGTTTTGATTGGTGGCTTTTGTATTAACTTATCTTTCTTCTCTTTGATTAACCCAATCAATTGTGAATGTTTTTTTGTAAACTTTTTGTAGTTGTAGCATAGCATTTAGCACATATTATTTTTTTCTGATCAAAATTAATACAAGTAGTTAAAGCAAAAATAAAAATGTTGGATAACAAAATTCACAAAAATCTATAGAGTAGCACAAGAATTGAACATTATATCTCAACGAAAGTACAAATATCCTTAACCACTTGACTGT